>CM046465.1:3059391-3659391 GCA_025506415.1 Flaveria robusta
TATTTCATGAAAGATGAGAACTTTCTAATCCTCAAGTGAGGGTTGAACATAGTTAATAAATGTTACCCGAAGGTATATTGGTTCATGTGTTTTATTTTTGCGATTATGGATGTGTTTTTCAAACTCGAATCCATAACATCAAAACGCATGCGTTTTTAATGAATGTCACACCACCATATTTTGTATTTATTGAATAAGATGAGAGACCTGTTCTATTCTAATAGGGTTGCATATTATTGAGAGCCCGTGAACTTTGAAAAGTTGGTATCACTCCCGCAGTTATTCAAATTTGCCTACAATCCAACATGTCAGTCGACGAGACACTAGTATTAAGAGCCAACCAAGATGTTTTCCTTGGGAGAAGTCTTCAATAATCAAGCTAGTGATAAGTATCTTTTCAAAGGTGTGGTGACTCTAGTGATTCACTCTACAGACCTCCTGTCTTGCCATCATCCTGAATCTTTGTTCATAATATCTCATCAATGTTTTACGTACGCGGGGACAAATCAAGTCACATCTCAACAAAATCTTCACGTCAAGTTTATTCATTTTTTCTAATCTTGATACTTATTCCATCTTGTGATTATATGTTAATCTTACAGTTTATATTGTTTTTAAGTACATTATTGAAGCTTAATTTGTAATATTTAGAAATATACTTTCATCATGGACAGCAAGACCAACTTATTTTGACTAATTACCTGCTTTGATTGAAGGTGGCACATAAGAGATCAAGGGAGCAGGAACATGATGAGACAATGGCTAAGAAGATGGCCAATGTGAAGGCAGAAGAAAAGCAACCAGAGTTGTGGCCAGAGAACACAATGTTGGAGGCAAGTATTACACATCTCTCCACTAATAGTCTCATGTTTGTACACTGAACTTCCTCCTTCACCAAGACCTTTTCAACTTTTTTAAGCTTTCCATTACTTGATTAATTTCATGACTACGATATTATCTGCAACTTTTACAATAGTGAAATGTACCCGCACAAATTATCAGCACATCAAACATCCAATATGCTATTATAGAACATATATTTTCATGTGGTTTAAGTGTTAGGTTGAGCAGAGGGGCAGCAGTTAGCCAAATTATGTCAAAAGACTAAAAGCTTGTTAATTCCAGCTACATCTTTTTTTTTTTCTTATAAAAGGTCAACCAGGTAAAATTGAAATTTTAGTTATCACAAATGCTAAACTAGTCACAAGTACGTTAAAGAGGCAAAAGAATTCATTGGTCATGTTCTAATATATTTAGTATTCAAAAGAATTTTTGGTCATGTTCTATATAATTTTATTAGTCATAGCTAATAATTAATTCATAATTATTGAACTAAAAAACACCGAATAGAAGGGTTGGCAAGACAATCCAAACCAGGATCACCCAAAAAATCTAATTTGACTTGTTATCTTTATTATATACATCTACCTTTGACATCTATTGCATTTTAAGGTAGATGGTTAACAGTATGATGAACATTTTTAGACCTTTTCTAATTTTTTAAAGTAAATGCCTTTTCTAGGATAGGTTTTTTCGCAACATATAGGTTACAGATTGGTACGGATATGTGTCAACTAGAAAGAAAAGATGTATTAAATCGTAATTGAAAGGGCACGAGTATGATTACCGAAAGCAACTTCATTACAAATGCAATTGAATTGCTACCCCAAAGAATTTACTTTGGAACTCTTGCAAAGTAAAGTTACCAAGATGCATCAAGGTAGTCATTTTTTTATAGTTTTCTTGTTTAGCAACTGATATGTGCTTTTTTTTCTAACTGTACAGAGTCAGACAGCCACATCCTCAAGCATTAATGCTGTGTCAGGAAGCAAGAGTGTTGTTCAACTTGAAAGAGTTCTTTCAATGTCTTTAATGTGTAGCTGCTTCGGTTGTGTATCTCGTGTTTGTAGAAGAGTTTAATGACTAGCGTCAAGTTATAGTAGTACAAAACTTTGAAGTGTCAAATATGGGAAATGGTGATTTGCCTTTCAAGGAGTTATATAATGACTAAATCTAGTGGATTTGAACTTAGTTTTGCTCCTTTCTATTTCATCTTTATATGCTATGGGTTGCAAATATTAAGACCATGAATATTCTTTGGGCACTAGGTTGGACTTGAATCTTTGATAATCTTTAGGTAGTTTATATGGAGCCACCCACTACAGTTGTTTGACTTAATAACATTGTCTCAAACGGTTGAAGGGAAGGTGGGTACTCAAGACACAATATCCATGATAGATCATATCATGTTGCGATAACTATGAACTAGAAAGATGTGCAGCTAGAATCAAGTACATTTGAGGTGATCTAATATGCTATAATTTATGACCCAGGGTCTTGTATATGCTAATTAATTATGAGCTACCAGGGATAAACCAAAGGTGTTAAATGATTCATGGTTATATATCTACAGCCAGAAGTAAGTAAATTCTTTTATTAGAAAACTACACCATCGAGTGTTGCGGGCATTACAAAGCTCATCACTATGACTATCCACCAAACATTTGACCAAAATTATCACCAAGGTGAAAATCTACCGTAGGACTGATGAATGCTAAAAAAAGGACCACAAAGTTCGGTATTGCGCCTAAACAATCATTTTAGCTTGAGATTCTTAATCTCTAAATACTGGTGCCATGTTGCTCCATAATTAAATAAGAACCTAAAAGGCAATGAGTTTGCGCTCAAGCTTGCATATCGTCGTGCACCACTGATAAATAATGTTATTCCAGCCCTGGATCCGACACAGTTAATCTTTAATACTTAAGATTGTATCCTATCTAATTAATTGCTTTTGAGATTTAACATCATGAGAGATTTTTGAGTTTTTCATCATTGAACAACTTCATACAAAAAAGGAAAACATGTCATAGCCACTCCCTCTTGAATTGTGGCTGTATACACTACTACAGAAAGGGTATCTGTGATGGATAAAATTCATAGCTTATATTGCGACTATTTTCGACATATTCTTGGATTTACGTCGCTATGTTTGGGACAATTTTTTTTTAACTGTTACAGAGTCAGACACCCACATCCTCAAGCACTTCTGGGTCAGGATCTGCATCAATAGCGGCGACAAGTCGCCGCTAATAGTCTTTAAATGTAGCCGCTATTCGTCCTTGTGTACGGTGGAACCCTGACCGTCAGATCTAGCGCACTTTCGACGGCCAGATCTTAGTATGGAAAAAGCAAACGGATCGTCACTTAATAGCGGCGACTATCGCCGTTATTGGTGTCGCCGCTATTGCCCCCTGTCGCCGCTATTGAAGACATTTCTTGTAGTAGGAAGCAACAGTGATGTTCAACATTCAAAGAGTTCTTTCAACATCTTTGATGCGTAGGCTTGCTTCGGTTGTGTATCTCGTGTTTGTAGAAGAGTTTAATGACTAGCGTCAAGTTATCGTAGTACCAAATTCGAAGTGCCAAAGATATATGATAATGGTTTATTTGCCTTTCATGGAGTTATATAATAATGACTAAATCCAGAGGATTTGAACCTTAGTTTTGTTCCTTTTTATTCATCTTATATGCTATGGGATGAAGTTATTTATTTAGGTCATTATAATCTTCTTGGGCACTAGCTAGGTGGATTTAATGTGAAGTTGTGAACCTTTGATAATCTTTGAATTTATGTGTGACCCGGTTGTTGGTCTTAATATCATGTAAAGTCTTTTGTTCCATTGATTACCTCAGTCCCCCACCCTAAACTGTAGTTTACGGTGGGTGTAAACTATATAAATGGTAGTTTAGGGTCATGCTAATGTTGTACGTGGTGTATGAAACGCATACCCCTATAATCAGCATGTCGTTTGACCTTAGATGCTAATCGTTGATCTCTTTTTTGTGGTGTTATATGCAAACTTGTGATGGTTTTTGGCATTATTTTCATAATATAAAGGTTTATGGATGTTCGATAAACTTCATTTACGGAACCATTCTATGCGACAGTGTTGGACTAAAGCTAAAGATTAGGGATTGTAACCTATAGATGGGTTCCATAAATAGGGTTCACAAACACCCATATACCTTATTTTTCTGAAAACACACTAAAAACCATTACAAATTTACAAAAAAACCAACATAATAAAAATAAAAATCACTAACCATGAGTTACAAGGGAGAAAACCAAAAGTGTTTCAACAATTCATGAATTTATTTGCACAGCCAGAAATAAGTAAATTCTTTTATTAGAAACCGCACAGCTAGCATCAAAGCATCATGTAATGTTGGCATACAAAGTTCATCACAATGAGTACCCACCCAACATTTGTGCTAAACTATCACCAAGGTGGAGATTCACCAATCTACCATAGGAATAAGAAATGCATTATAATCAGATTGTCGAAATGATGATTAAATATATGATTTTCTGAAACCGGCCAGTGAGAACAAGAAAATAATTGTGGCAATTTTATACCTCACTAGAGTTCGTAAAAATCCAAATAATGATTAAATAAATGATTTTCTAAAAAACTGTGAGAACTAGAAAATATTTATTTACTAGAAATAAATCAACGGCGTCATAATTAATTAAATAGACTTGCAATACCTAATTGGGAAGTATAATCACTTTTGTTCAAGTGAGAGATGATGTATAAATTCTAATAATCACTACTAAAGAACTAACTTTCATCTGTGTCGGTAATTATCAATGGATTTCAGTTGGATCATTGACAGATTCATGAAATCCAAAAAGTAAAAGAAAAAATATTTTATTATTCACCAAAGTCTTACCGATGGAACAAATGAAATCTTAAATGGAACTATATATTTTTTTAATTTCCATGACATTAATGGATCCTACTATCCTAAAAGAATCTAAAAAGAGTATCTTTTAAAGGTGAAGTATTCTAAAAAATATAAAAAAATAGTAAGAAGTGAGAATCATTATAAGCCATCAGATCTTAAATCCAATACATAAGAAACTTTAAATGATAGACCAGGGGGATTTTAGGTGTAATTTATGTTTCAAATGTAAAATGTCTACAAACATCTGTATAATAATAGGTGAACCAAATCTTTTCAATCTGTAAGAAAAAAATTGTTTGTTTTTTAACTTCTGTATACTGTTAAAATAAATTAGTGATGATATACGGACGGTGGTGATGGTGGTGGTGAATAGTACTGGTGGTTGTGGACGGTGGTGGGAGGGGGTGGAGGTGGACGCTGGTGCTTGTGGGCGGTGGGTGGTGGTGGTGGTGGACGGTGGTCGTGGATGGTGGTGGTGGTGGTGGACGGTGGTCGTGGATGGTGGTGGTGGACGGTGGTCGTGCTGGTGCTAGATGGTGGGTGGTGGTGGTGGTGCTAGATGGTGGGTGGTGGTGGTGTGGACAATGGGTGGTGGCGGGTGGTGGTGGTGGTGCTAGATGGTGGGTGGTGGTGGTGTGGACAATGGGTGGTGGCGGGTGGTGGTGTTTAACCCTCTGCAAATCTTAGAAATGGTTAGGCCACTACACCAAAAAGAGCTCGCACATAAATTTTTTAATGACCATCTTCGAATAAACAAACAGTCTGCAAATGTCAATATCTGCACGTGGTTTACGCGGGGCAGACAGAAGAGCCTACGCAGACCTTTTAAAAAAAACAAATACAGCCTTAGTCTTAGGCATATTTTCAAGTTCCATCCTTTTCTATATAAACGCTCATAACTTTTATATACAATACTATTTTTTAAAAATTACACCATAAAAACAAGTGTTGTTTATCTTTAAAACACGTATAATGTTGATATATAAAAAATAAATTTTTACACGTTATTTCATCTTATTGTGTAATATTCGTCATATACATATTCGTCATATACATATTCGTAAGATTATTGTGTAATATCAGGTTATTGTATAATATTAATCAGATCATTGTGTCTAATGCTGAAGTTGTGCTTTCTATCATGCTTTTCTAAAATAATAAGTTTTAAATAGCACAATGCTAAAATGTAATTTTTTTGTTTCAGTTATTGTGTAATTCTGATCAATTATCATGTAATCATTGCCAAACAGCTCATGTGTAATGTTGATCATCAAGTCTAATGTTAGTCATTATGTTATCTATTATGATAATACGATATTATGCCTAATGTTGACTATTGTGCTATGCATTGTTTTTCTAAAATTAGATTTCATAACACAATACTAAAAATTGTAAATTCAAAAGATTACAAAATAACCTAACGAAATTACACAATGAGCTAAAAAATATGATTTTTTTTATTTTAATCAACATGTAAGTGTTTAAAGATAAAAGTGCTCGTTTTTATATATAAAAATAATATTGTATGTAAAAATTACATTTATTTAAAAAAGATGAAATTGATAAGGTAATCATTACCAACTTTGGTGAACCTAATCTTGATAATAATAAAAAAATACACGTACCAGCATCTTAATATTCTTGCACTTCTAGTTTCTAAAGACTTTGTATTTGAATATTTCCCATTCTCTTAAATTCCCTAAAAATTCCACAAAAATCCATTAGTAACTATCGAATGATACAATGAAGTACCAAAATAAATAAAATTAATTGTCGTCGAGAAATCACACTGAAATATGTTAACGAATTCTACAAAATCTCAAAACAATAAGATAATTTAATATCTAGTACATGTACTTTTATAATCTAACACTCTTTCAATAAAAAAATAAATGTGTGTAAGAAAGAACATAGGAGTAATATATAATAATATTTTTGATTTTATGACCTTAATTTTTTTGTTTGTTTTTGAGCATTTGGTTCTAACATGCTCCGCAAACAAGGGAGTATTAGAAAGATTATATTAGTTAGGGTTTATTGTGATAATAACTTACATAATTAGAAGATACTAATAATTATCATAATTGTACTCTAAAATTCAGAATTCATAAAAGATTTTGGGCTTGGGAGAGTAGAAAAATAAGCCCATATAATATAAATTCATAATTCATTTGTAAAAGTTATAATGCGATAATAATTGTTTTACCAATACAAAAACAAAATCATAGTAGCAAATATTCTAATTTATTTATTTAAGCGAATAATGAGGCTCTTTTAGTGTTTTTAAGCAAAACTTTCAATCAAGTATTTATAATTCATAATCTTTTTTATATCATTTTCAATAGCTATCATTCCAAGTCCATTAAGTTTTTCTTGAAACATTATAGATTGTAACTCATAAGTAAGAATTCAATAACTTAATTTGGGTATTAAATTGAGATTAGATTGTGTAAATGATAATGGACTAAAGTAATTATGATTGTTGATGGCTTAAGTTTTAATAGACTAAAATAATTAAATATTGTTGGACTTTTCAATGGCGTGTAGCTTTTTCTATAAATATACATATATAATATTTTTTCCAGGCTCCTAAGGTTGTCGGCCCTTGACGGTCGTCTACCCCGTCCCCCTCAGGGTTGTCCTGCCTAAAATAATTCATGGTACGACACGATGCCCAAGGAGGTTTTCATCATTCTTTAGTATTAAGTTTCAAACTAGGCTTTTACCCGTCACGTGTTGCCGCGATATTATACGCGACGTGATAAATTATAGACAACAATCAAATTGACTCGTTTCGAACAACTTTATGTCAATAAGTAGAGTGGCTCGAATTTATACCGTTGAAAAAAACATTTAGTATTTGATACGACTCTTTTTCAAACAAATTAATGTCGAAACATAGACTTACAATCGCTCCCACCGTTCCGAAGTAAATTTACATCGAAACGCATAGTACATGAAAACGTATTATATTGACCTGGTGCGTTTTGAACAAACCAATGTCGTAGACCAAATCAAAACGTCTATAAAAATAAGCACGGAAACGATTTATATTTGACCCACTCATTTGTGAACAAAATGACGTCAAAATGTAAACGTATGTCAAAACGTACACAGTCTTAAAGGTATAAAGCTAAGCACGGAAACATTTATATTGACCCTAGTCGCGTTTTATTACTTATAAACATAGACAGACCCGAGCTTATATTACAAGAGTAAACCCGGAACATTAGAAACTTAAGAAGATCAAAGTGATATTTTACAAAGTTTTAAAATGTTTAAGGGGCTGAAAGAGTAAAGATTAAAAGTGAGAGGGGAAGAACGGCAGGTGGGAAACCTCACCGACCTTTTTCTTTAAGTTATAGTATTGTTAATCTAAAACCTAATTATATTTGTATGGTATTTCATGTAAAAGGTAAACTTATCTTATACAAGATAAACTAATGATAAAAGATAATTTGTCTATATATGCCAAAAGTTTACCTTCTACATAAAAAACAGCATATGAAAACCAAAATTATTCATGGTGTTTCTAATAAATATTCATATTGTTTTTGCAAGGTAGTTACGATTACTAAATAAGCCCGTTATTGCGGTTGAGTTTCTGTTGAGCTCCCTAAACTTCTCAATACATTCTTCTCTCTGTTTCTCCTCCATTTCTTTTCTTTCTTTTTATTATAATCTATATCAGGATTTTCTTAAGTTCAATTCTTATGTATATGAATGTGAACATAATGAAATCAATTGTTTCAAAGATCTAGAGAAACTATAGGAGAATTCAAGTTGATGATTGATCAAAGAAGAAGAAGATTGGATTTCATCTATCTATGAAGACTAAATAACTTGGATGGTTGCGAAGATACACGGTTCCGATGGAATGGCAGATCCTGACCGTGATAATATTGATCACGTATCCATTCATCTCTCACACATGAACAGAACATTTGTCTTCAAAATTTGAATCATTTTTGGAACAAATTGAATATTGGTACACGCGGTATTGGTGAAAATGTATTACGCGAAGTGTCTCAAAATAGAGGAACTTATGGTGCCAGAGATAATGTAAAATGGCCAAAATGATTAGGTTTTGAATGCGGGGTGTTCCGCCTGTTTGAAGATGGTTTCGTGATTATTTTTGGAGTGTAAGCTGTCATGTGGCCATGAGAATCGTTAGGAAAAACTCACGCGCCCTAAATACCATGTTAACATGTAGGACTAGGTAAAACATAGGTTATACTGGCATGTGGCTAGCTTTCAAGACGTGAATGCAGGAAACCACTAGAAGCTGGATTTGAACATGAGACCTAGCTATACAGTGATGTTACGATGGAATTCAAATGTGTATCTCAAATTAACATGTTGAGATAATTGTTTTTCACAAGTATTTTACGTTAGCTTTTAGTTAAGATGCAGTATACAATTATAACTTCAATGTTAGTTTTTTTGATCTAAAACCATGGTAGAAATCATCTCCATCCTTAGTTTCAACCTGATAACTCGATGTATGTTAGTTTCGTTGAAACTTCCAAATGAAGCTTTACTTTCCCTTCTAGTACATGTAATTCATTTTCATTCTTACTTTGAAGGCACTCATCACACTGAAAAAAGGTACCCATTAATCAAGTACAGCAGGAAGGGAAGGCCTAAGTTTCGTTTTTTCAAACTATCCGCTGTAAGTTGCTTCGTATACTGATTTGCTGACTGTAGTGCACTTGTTACACACACTTTATCAGAAATTATTCATAATTTTCATTGTGTTATGTCCAAATGCATGTTTACACCAAGGAAAGCTTGAAACTTTTGTTAGTATAAGTGCAGAAAACGAAAAGAAAATCTCCAGCAGTTAACATTCCTTTGCTATATAATTCTTTTTTGTGATTCCTTTTTGTTCTTTATGCCGTTCGTTATATCTGACTGTGGTTAATTATTGTTTATGTGTGTCGGATCCTGATTTTCAGCAACAACCAAACTAAAATCCTTTATCTTGATTTTTAGGATGAAACAACTTTGATCTGGTACTCCCATGGACGGGAGAGGAATCTGAAGTTAACTTCGGTTATTAAGATCATCCCTGGACAAAGAACAGTTAGTTAGCCCTTTCGAGTGATGATTTATTGATTATTTCTGAACAATCTAATTAGTACAACATATGTGAATCTAATTCAAATCAAAATGGAATAAAAGTTTAACAGACTAAATGATGTATCTGCAGCTGGTTTTTAGAAGATGTCGCCAACCTGAGAAAGAGTACTTGTCTTTTTCCTTATTTACAAAAATGGCGACCGATCCCTTGATTTGGTTAGATAACTTATCCTTCTAATAATACCTTAAATGCATTCAGCCAAAAGTAATTATTAAGGTTGTATTATTGTAGATCTGCAAAGACAATGTTGAGGTAGAGGTCTGGCTTGCAGGGTTGAGGCATTTAGTTTCCTGCACAAAATCGTGCTAGACGTAGCGAAAGTGATCTTTCTGATGTAAAAATTTCATATTCAGATACTTGAATTCACTCATATAGCCTTATTTACTCTTGATTGGATGTATTAATATTCAATTGACTTTTTGTATTACAGTTTTTTGACTCTGCAAGTGAGGCAGGACAAAAGGGACATCCTTTTGGTTTAGCATTAGAGTGTAATTCAAGTAACTCTCGCGGTTCATTTTCTGATAACTTGCGTTCTGCAGAAAGCATAAGTAGTTTTCTCAGTTCAGATGTGGCATCTGGACGCGTAAATATGCAAGTAAGAACAAGTTGTGCAGATAACTTCAGGATTAGTGTTTCAAACACACCTAGTTGTTCGACTCAGAGTTCTGGACCCGATGATATAGATTCATTAGGAGATGTTTACTTGGGGAAAAGTTTGTTGTTTTAGCGATGGAGATGTTTTTACTCCTAAATTATTGGAATCAAATGTTGTTATGGATGTCCAACAAATCGCTTGCGGTGTTCGCCATTTTTTCTTGTAACAAAACAAGGCGAGATTTTCACTTGTGGGGAGGAATCTGGTGGTAGGCTTGGTCATGGAACTGACCAAAACATTGGTCGCCCTCGCCTCGTGGACTTCCTTTCAGTCAATAATGTTGACTTTGTTGCGTGTGGTGAGTATCATACATGTGCGGTATCCTCATCTGGTGATTTATATACGTGGGGAGATGGGACCCATAATGCTGGTCTTCTTGGCCATGGTACTGATGTCAGCCACTGGATACCCAAACAGGTGTCTGGACCTTTAGAAGGAATTCAAGTTACATCAGTTGCTTGTGGTAATTGGCATACAGCATTGCTAACTTCCGAAAAGAAGTTGTTTACGTTTGGTGATGGGACTTATGGTGCTCTGGGACATGGTGATCGCGAGAGTGTAAAAATCCCAAAAGAGGTTGCATCTTTAACTGGACTTAAAACTCTTAAAGTCGCGTGTGGTGTATGGCACACTGCAGCAATTGTAGAGATCATAAATCATCAAACTAAACACTCTAAATCCAAAAAACTATTCACTTGGGGGGACGGAGATAAGTACCGTTTGGGTCATGGAAACAAACAAACTTACACGGAACCAACATGCGTAGCATCTCTAATTGATCATAATTTTCATCAACTAGCATGTGGACATAGCATTACAGTCGGCCTTACAACAGCCGGTCATGTTTTCACTATGGGTAGTACTGCGCATGGTCAACTTGGTAACCCACAAGCCGATGGTAAATCGCCTTGTTTGGTTCAAGATAAATTAGTAGGTGAATTTGTTGAAGAAATCGCATGTGGAGCATACCATGTTGCTGTTTTGACATCAAGAAGTGAAGTATTCACTTGGGGAAAAGGTGCAAATGGGAGATTAGGACATGGAGACGTAGAAGATCGAAACACCCCGACTTTGGTTGAATTTTTTAAAGATAGAACTGTTAAAAGTTTATCTTGTGGAGCAAATTTTACCGCTAGTATATGCATTCATAAATGGGCAGCTGGAGTAGACCAGTCAGTTTGTCATGGTTGTAAACAAGCGTTTAGTTTTACTAGAAAAAGACGTAATTGCTTCAACTGCGGACTTGTGTACTGTCATGGTTGTAGTTCTCGAAAGGCTTCAAAAGCAGCACTAGCTCCAACACCGGAAAAACCCCATCGTGTTTGTGACTCCTGTTACGTAAAACTTAAAAAAGCTGCAGAAACTGGGAATAATAATATGAACACTAATAGTAATGGTAATAATTTTTCGACTCTTAAAAGAAAGTTAAGTGGTAAGTTAGAAAGATATGGGAGGACTTCAAGGCCTTTGATCGCCCCGGTTATGGAACCAGTCAAGTACCATGAAGTGAAATCAGGAAAATATGGATCTAAATTTGATACATGTTCAATAGTAAGAACTTCTCAAGTTCCATCTTTTCAGAACTTGAAAGATGTTGCATTTCCTTGTTCAGTAAGTTTTTTTCAAAATGCTCCGAAACCTAGTACAGTGACTCCACAGTTCCCACCACATCAACAACCCCAGATACCTGCTTCGCTTTATTCAAGAAGGCCTAATTCTCCATCCGCTGGTCCACCTGTCTTCTCGCGAGGTGTGATTGACAGTCTCAAGAAGTCGAATGAACTTTTGAACCAAGAAGTGTCAAGATTGCAAAACCAAGTAGGAGCTCTAGTTTTACTGATTTATCTATCATTTTTTTTGTTTGTTACACTTGTGTAAGATTGCGATGATCTTCCTTTTTATATCAAGATAGTTATATACTATTTTTGTTAATTGGTAGGTGAGACTTTGGAAGCAAAAGAGTGATAAGCAAGATTCAGACATTAGAAAATTACAGAATGTTGCGAAACAAGCCGAGTCTTTAGCTGCAGACAAAAGTGCCAAATGTTCGATTGCTGTCTATGTGTTCAAATGCATCATATCTCAGGTATTGCTAATATTGTATCGATTTCCACTAAAGAGCAGACCTTGAAGCTACTGGTAAGGTAGTTGCTTTGTGACCTTAAGGTCATGAGTTCAAGCCAAGAAAACAGTCTCTTGCACAAAATGTAGGATAAGACTACGTCCATTAGATCGATATCGCGATGCGATCCTACACCCTTTGTTATTTCGTTAAAAGAATTATAAAGAATCCTAAATATAGATATCAAGAAATTATAAAGAATCCATATTAGATGGTGTAGTAATTACCTAATTATTTTACCTATTTTAATTATCAGTTGAATGAATTGACCGAAAAAGTGCCTCCCAAAAGCTCCATTGATGAAACCTTTAGAGACTTGATTAATAAGGCCAAACACTACATCGACACCCATGGAAGTGATACATCTTCAAGTAATGCTCCCTTGCAATCAGATCAGCCTGGAGAAAGTTTTAATGATATCACAAGAAAGAAGTATCATAAAATTGATGAAAATGAAGATGATGAGATCAATAAGTCAACACAAGATGTTTATGTGGCCCAAGAGATTTCAAAAAATGATGAAAATGTTGGTGTTGCTCCACAGGAGAACAATGAATCTTCTTCTAGCAATACATCAGAAGCTGAAAGTCAGAAACCCATAAAAGGTAGCTCAAATGAGAACAATGAAAGAGTGAAAGAAGAGATTGAACAATTTGAACGTGGTGTTTATGTAACTGTGCTCCGATATTCAGATGGTACCAAAGTATTCAGTCGAGTTAGATTCAGGTACTTCAACATGAGAATTCACACTCGACAAGCTCCTTACATGATCTTTTCACGTATCTTCAAGAAGTGGAAATTTTCGCCCATTTAGTTAGTAATGGATCGATTTTGGTCATGGTTCAAACTGGGTCGTCTAAATTTATTAGCTAAAAGGGGAATGGTTAAATGGGTCGATTTTGGTCATGGGTCAAACTAGGTCGACTAAATCTGTCAACTAAATGGGGTTTGGTTCAAATCGGTTGAAATCACCCAAACTCTACTTTTGATGCATACAACTTTCTAAATCATTTTATTCAAATATTTAGATTAATATAAAACTATTGTTTCTTGCATAGAAGGTCTTTTTGGCATTATATAGCCCCTAACATTTATTAAAATGGCCATTTTGTTAATTTATAAAATAAAAGATAAGAAAATAATACAAGACTAAAGTGTACCACTTAGAATTCAGCATGTTTTCCAACTTTTGTCCTGTAAAAATAAGGTTAAAATGGACAAAAAAACATCGATCAACATACGAACTCCTATCCCACAATCCACAAATGTTGGAATTCGATTTAGTTTTTCTTTATTAATCAAAGTTTTCTACAATATCCATGCAGCAAAAGACGGTTCAACGAACAACAGGCAGAAGAATGGTTGAAGGAAAACAAAGATAGGTTGTCTAGAAGGTATAGTCATGCAAAACCATCTAGCATTTCAAGCGCACCACCTGCAGCTCCGTCCACGCCTGCTCAGGAAAATAATGAGGAACCACCACCAGCTACATAGCTTAGTTTTGTTCTCATGGCCACATGAAATTATGTGAAAGAGTTATCCACGTTAGACATTTACTATTTTTTATGATGGTAATGAAGGGAGATCTGCTGCACATTACACAAAGGTTTATAAGGCTTTTGCAAAAGTTATGCGTTATAGGTTCTCCAATATTTGTTGTTTGAAACTTATAGCTTCATTAGGAGTATACTAATTTTCTATAGGATTAATTAGAAGGTGAACTTTATGAGTCGGAAAAAACCTTACTTTCGTTTTTCGTTTGTAAAGTAGAAGATGATATTATGCTTGTGCTTTAGTTACAAGACACATACATAAAAAACTAATATAGTTATTAGAAATATGGAAAAGCAAGATACAGTGTACATCTAACCCAACCCAAATGGGTTCCAAAGTCGACACCCACCCAGACCCCACACAATCAAAACCTTTGTAGCACTTACTGGGTTTGCCCTTTTTATTGTAAATATATTTATAAAAAAAAAGTAAGACTGCGAGGTTAGATTTTTCCTTAAAAAAGTTGATGGATGATTATGTCGAAGTTAGTACTATTGTAAAACGATCAAGAGTTCAAAACAAAGGTTACTATGGATTATTTTGATCTACTCCACGTAATCAAAGTACATATAAGGTCTCATATACGATGGTCTTTCATAGTTCATACGAAATTTAATATTATCTTTAACCTCGTAAAAAAGGGTTGAGTCAAAAATGTTTTTAATGCAAATAAATTGCTTATTGGCGCTCTAAATTCAAGATAGATGTGAAATGTGACTCAAAACCTAGTGTTGAGCTCGTCAACATAACAATAAAAAAATCTAAGTTCTATGTTTAAGACATTTTCAAATTCAATAACTTTTTATCTTTTAAATAGATTTTTGAACAACTCCTTCTAAATTTTTTAAAATACATACATCATAACCTACATCTTACAGAATTTAAACTCACAATCTTTTGGTTGTGAGAAAAGTCACTTACCACTAGAATGTCCCCTTACAGACATCTTTTAAATAGATAATGTATTAAAGATAAGACATGTTGATTGTTGTTTTATTAAAAAATAAATTTATGATCAATTTCTTAAATGGTGGAATCCTAATAATCCCAACTGGTCATGTTAAGCGTGTTGTATATTATATGTCCGAAGATACAATCCAAATAATTACACTTTGGGCAACAACAAAATAATAACGTATAGCCCTTGTTAAGGCTAAAGAGCGTACTGAACACTCAACATTTCTCGTCAGCAAGCTTAATTGTTGCACATTATGGTTCCACGCGAATTAAATTAATGGTGGTTGATTATTTAAAGAAATAATCATAGATTAATTATTTAGAGAAATAATTAATAAAATAGGATTAAACCTTTAAAATTTAATGGGTTAAATATGTAAACATTACCACCCATCACCAACCTAATCCCCCTTAACCTAGCACCTAAGGTGTCGCCTATCCCCCCCCCCCCCCCCCCCCCCCTTTATCAAATCTCCTAAAGATTCTATCTTTTTAATAAAGGTAATGACTTTAACTGTTAAAACCTATGCAAAATACTTGACAAAACGACATTAGACCAATCACGTAAAAGATGAATTAAGTTTCCCACCACTCAAAACCGTAGTTTAACCAAAATTATCAATCCGTTGACGATCAATTTGGTTGACATCCATAAAACCATCCGTTAATGATCTCATTTAAAACTAACCATTCAACAAACAACCACATTGATAGTGACTTAACATCAATACTCCTTAAAGACACATCTTTCCCAACAACACAAAATTAAAATAATAATAATAACAACAAACCATTATGAGGGAAGAATATAGCATAGAGTAGACACCATACACACATGTGATTTGTATGAGTTACAGAATCAACAACAAATGTGTGTGTGAACATAAAGATATCATCAAGATCAAAACCCACAACCGTTTTGACCAATTTGTCATCGGTGACGCATTTTCGCGGAAGAAAGAAAGAGTATTTGACAAGAAAATAAATAATTTTCCCCAATAATTTTCTTGCAGAAAAGTAGAATGAATTTCTCGTAGAAAACCCCAAAATTCAATGCCCTCGTCGGTGGATAGCTGTTGATTAACACTACAAAACCCATAATTTGATCAGCTTTCTTATCGATCAAATGGGTTTACAGCAATCAAAGGATGAACTTTGTATCAAAAAGTCAGTCATGGCGACATTGATGGTGTCAAAAAGCTTCGCAGTGAAGGTGCTGGCCTTGAGGTATTATAAGATTTGATTCATGTTGATAGAATTCGAGTTTTGTAGTTGAAATTGTCGAATTGATTTGTTCTATGTTCATAAGAATTGATTCTGTTTCGTAGAGTTCTATTGTTTGTGGTTAAAATTAGCTAATTAGTTTGTCCCAATGTCCAATTTTAAAAGATGAAACGTAAGTTAAATTATAGAACATTAGAGCCCTATGAACATCAATACACAGAAGAGGATGATGTCATGATCGATTCCGGTTATGATATTTTAATCTTTTAATCTGATGATGGATGATTATGAGAGAATCAATCTTTGTGTTCATAATGATTTTTAGCAAATCTGTCATACTCTTACGTTAGATTAAATTATATCATGTCTGGGTTTGAACCAGGACCTCGGTCCTCACCGCTATAAAGCTAAGCCTCTGTTATATCATCTTCAATGTACAACCCCTTTTTATTCTCTCTATTAAAGATATATAAAAGGAAATCATAATTGCCCTCTAACTCTAAGACTCTAAGTCTCTAACTAATTAACATTAACAATTACTTCCATCAAGTTCGTAAAGACCGTTTTTGTCATATTGGTAAACTTAATTCAAATGATCTGTAAGGCCATCTAACGGGTTAAAAATGGATCTCTTTTTGTGTTTAAGGTTCAGTCCTTGTGTTATGAGAATAGTATATAGCACTGTAAATGGACATTAATATATTTTTTGTTGCAGATTAAGATTAATATTGTTCTTATATATGTAGTAATCCTTCTGAGTTTTGATTTAAGGGGCAGTTTCTCTTGAAAAGTTACATTTTGAGTTCTAAATTAAGCTAGATTGTTGTTTGGAGTGGCTACTTGGTGAAGGAAAGTAGTTCCACATTGCTTGTTAAATGTGTTTTGATGCAGTGATAAGTTGCTTTAAGGGTGTTTTGAATTGGTTAACTAAGCTTCTTAATTGATTAGGTGCGAGTGAAATAAGCTATCTTGAAAATTTGGTTTGAAGTTGTTCACTTGTTTGTTCCGATCTAAGCAGACAAACAGTTTTAATAAGCTATCACAAACATCCTTAGACCTTAGTGTTGAAGTTGTGAGTTTAACCATGTGTAAACTGTTGTTTCTTGTGCAGTGGATGGATAAAGAAGGAAAAACTCCTTTGATGTTGGCTTCCGTGAACCCACAATTATATGATGTTGCAAAAACATTGATAGAGTTGGGTGCAAATGTGAATGCTTGTCGTGCAGGTGAGCTGCTTTGTGCCATTTAGAGTCTATATGTATTGTTGATGTGCTTATAGGCTCTATGATACATGTATACAATATGTATTGGAATACTTTTATTAGTTATGAAGATAGAAACATCTAATGATGTCATGGAGAAAGTATATAGTGTTGTCTGTGCGTTGTTATCTTATCTCACTTTTCTTGAAGAATTTTTTTCAGGTCGTCATGCTGGAACTCCTTTGCATCATGCTGCAAGAAGTGGCCTCGGGCTGATGGTTAATCTGCTTCTTTCACATGGTGGTGGGTGCTTGTTGGTCAAATTGTGCTATGTTAACATTGATTGCTTTTGTTACCGATCTCTCGTTCATTTGTTATTACTTAATACACTATTAACTATTAAAATTTACAGCTAATGCGTTGGTGATGAATGACGAATGTCAAACTGCACTTGATATTGCAAGAGTGAAGGGACATAGTGATGTTGTCCGTGCAATTGAGGTACGTTGATTACGAACCCCTTTGTTTTTGTTTTCTTTAAATCTTTTTAAGTTTTCTTATTTATAGTGTAATGATCTTATGTTGGGTTTATAATGCAATTCTTTTAGAAACATATCTGCTTATTCTCTGGTTGGATGCAAGAGCTACATGGGCCAGGCTTTCTTGAACTTCTTGCTCCTCAGCTACTTTCTAGAAAAGTGTAAGTGCCGCATTTTATTTTCTTTATTTTGTAACATTATCACTTGTATATAGGACTACTAAGTGATCTGATCAATTTAAGAGAATTGTTTGGTTCTAAATGCCCTCCATTTATGGGTTGATTTGAGTTATATTTTCTCTACGGGTCAAATGGTTAAACTTACAATACTTGGCTCGTAGATTGAGCGGGTTGAACAGGTCGGAAGTCCACCAGAGTGTATTAGAATTTAGAAATGTGTAAAACCTCATAAATGGTTTTACTAAAAAAAAATTAAATATTACAGTAATATTTTAGTTTTTAATGATAGTCAACACATTAATTATTTATAAAATTCTACGAAGAAAAGACAAAAAGTGTGTGGGTGCTGAGTGGGCCGTGGGTTGGCCCAATATGACCCGTCCATTTTGCCACCCCTAGTTGAAAAGTATTTGTAAAATTATTCTGCACCAGAACATCTTACTTCAGGCCCAATTATTTTAACGAACTGCACTACTTGCAGGTGGGTAGTTGTAGTTCCATGTGGATCTCGTAAACTTACGAAGTCTTTGCGGTTGGAACTTGCTGTATATACTGGCTTACAGGTGTGTTTGTCTTCAGCTACCAATATCTTAAATCAATCTTCTTTGTTGGTGATCATTGTCAATCGATACTCTAAATTATGTGATTAGCAGTTGGAATCGGAATCTAATTTTGCTCTGTTCTCTTATGAATAAAACAGGATGCCAAACCACGCACAATTATTTCACTACAGAAAGGTAACATTGATGAATCCAATCTTAACCAGCGCAATCCGACAGTCACCATTTTAAATTCCAAGAGTAAATTCTCAGCACTTTTAAATTATATATACTTTCTCCTATAATGTAGTATATGCACTCCTTCATGTTACTTATTTTTCTTATATGTATAGTTCCTAGACGCTGGCGCCGGAAAAGAAACATTTTGCACTCCCAAGTTAAGCGTAAGTATACTGACTTGAAGTTAGCCTAAACTTGCCCACACACAAAGAAAAATCATTTCGAGTTAAAAACTCATATTAATTTAGCTGCATCTTACATTATTAAATTCTTCATAAGTTTGCTTCTTTGTTTGTTGAAGAATTTTCAATAGGTTTAAGTTGAATTTTCTTGGTTATATGCAATAGTTTTATTTGCAAAAGTTTTGTTAGTATAAACTATAAATACATGTTTGTGTACCCTTATTATACAAGGAGTTATGTTACCGGAACCTGTGTTTATTTTTCTACTACAGAGTCACGCATCAAACTTGCACCAGTTAACGAGAATGAAAAGCAGCAATTGAAGCAGTTATGCAATGCTTGCAAAGGAATTCCTCAGGTATAATCATCTGCTTTATCCATTTCTAACCTTTTTCGAATTCTTTCTCGAGTGGTCGGATTTACTTTGTGGCTTGTACAAGACATTTTATAATGGTGTTCGGATATACACAATGCTTATACATACATGCATATTTTACACATTGCAGGTTGTACATCCTGCATATCCATTCAACAGCCAAGGCTCTAATATCGGACCACCTGCCGTAACAACACCAGAGGACCTCGGTTCAAAAGTGGGACCCACGGCCCCTAACACCTACCTCGCGTCTGGATCAACCACCTCTCCTGCTTGGACCAACCCCACCACCCGAACTGGTGAAACTCCAAGCCATAATAAAAAGGCCCAACAGGAAGTACATGATGTAGGAACAAGTACCACCCGTATCAGTTATCATCCTCACTCAGATACCAACACCTATTCTCAAATTGTCCCAACCGCACCTATTAATATCAGTGCACCACCCTCGGCCCCATCAGCACCACTATTGCCAGAAATGGTGGATGATGGTCCGGTTCACTACCCACCAATCGACCCCACCCCTACTGAGCCATCTGAGGGTACACCTGGTGAGAAGGAGAAAAATAATAATGATTCTTCATCATGTGTTGTATGTTTGGATGCACCAGTTGAGGGAGCTTGCATCCCATGTGGCCACATGGCTGGATGCATGTCATGTTTGAACGAAATCAAATGCAAAAACTGGGGTTGCCCGGTTTGTCGAGCCAAGATTGAACAAGTTGTACGGCTTTATGCTGTTTAAGGTTCAACCTGGATCTCATTTACGAGACTGTAAGTTTTCCTTTCGGTTCACGATAAGTTCAACTCATCGTTTTGGTTCACGGTTGTGGGTGACCGAGTGTTGCACTAAACCAAACCAAACCGAGAAGCCATTTGTATGGGTTCAGTTTTAGTAGATTAATACTATATAGAGGTGGCAAGATGAGCAGGTTGGGTCAAAATGGGTTCAGGTCAAAACAGGTCATATTTCAATACGCGTCAAAACTAACCACGTTAGGTTAGGTGGGCTCTCTAACCACGATTTTGGACGTTAGAGTAGACTTTGGCCGTCTTAAAACTTGCTCAACGCATTTTCTATTATTTTACGCTACATTTTTTATCAACACAAGGCGAATCGACTAGTTTCTTTTCCAAAACTGCTACCTCTATTCTTGTACAACAATCATCTATTTACTCAAATAATCTAGTTTGTCATAATAACATGCAACTCCAGTTCATTTATTATAAATTACAACTGTTGGTTATGCAGTGTGTATGCATACTTAGGAATAATGAAAATAATATTTGCCTGCCTTGGAAGAAGTGGAAAATGTTGAAGCTGATCAAGATTTCTGCAACTTTAAAAGTTTTGGCATGTTGTTATTAAAGTAAGCTTCATGTCTTTCTTTGTTGAGATTATGAACACTCTAAATGTTATGAGTAAAACTAGTAAATATTGTAAATTAGCATGTGGATATGAATTCAATATTTAGGCCATGTTTGGCAAAGTGATTTTTCCACTAACTTATGACTTATTGACTTTTGAAAAGTCAATAAGTTTTTAAGAATGTTTGGGTAAAGTTTAAAAAGTTGTTTTTTATAGGTAAATAAGTTACTTTTCATAAGTTAATAAAACTAACTTTTCAAAAGTAACTTTTCAAAAGTTACTTTTGAAACAAATAAGTAATCCCAAACATGGGCTTAGTAAAATTGTGGTGTTTATGTGAACATGGTCTTTGAAGTTGTACACTTGTACTGCATGCTTAGTATGTTGTACTATGTTTGTGAGGTGTGAGAGTTTTCTGATATTCACACATCTCATGCAAGGATACTAATATGGCTAGTTTAATACTAAATTCCAATTCGACTCGAATCCGAATTTGAATAAGATTCGCATTAATTCGATTAATTTGGATAAGCTTATTCAAATTTGCATAAACCAAATAAAAAATTTGAAATAAACTAAATCACTACTTTTTAAAATCTTTAAAAAATGTAATTCCATAGTAAACATAAAGAACAAGAAAACATAATCAAAATGATATCAAAATAGACACAAATAAGCTAAAATAGTCCTAACATAGCCTAAACTTATTGAAAAGCAATATGAATATAAAAACTTATATATTATAATATTACTATACATAAAAACGTATAAAATATATATGTTGTTTCCTTATTTGAATCTAATTCGAATTAAAAAAATCAAATTCGAATTCGATTCGTAGATTAAATTCAAGTTTGATTTGAGTAAATTTGAAAGGAAAAAAATCGAATTCGATTCAAATCGAATTTCAAATTATTCCAATCACATTCAAGAACATGGAACACCCTATCCTTTGACGCATTTTACTTCCTTTGACTTCAATTTGTTTTAAAAAGTTGTAGTTTATCTAATTTTCTCAAATTTTATTTGTTTTAAGAGATTTTAGTTTTAAGAATCATAATTTGCAAAAAGATCGAAAATTAGTTCCACAAAGGCCCTTTGGTTTCACTTAGCCATTGGTTCTAGGGGTTGGTTTCCCCCACTATATATAGTATTTTTTTTTCCTAGTTCAATAAACACCATCTCAAAATGATAAATTCAAAGTTCTTTTCTAGAGGAATTCAAACTTAAGTATATCTTCCCTAAGACTTCTACAAAAATGCATTTTCTATATCTCCCTTACGCCTTTTAACTTCAATCAGAAAAACCCCTAAGTTACTACAATGCCGCTGCTACAACAAGTTTTTCACACCATCGCCGGACTCGATTGCAAAGTGAGACACTCTCCTACATCGAAGGGGCTTTCAAACAACTGGCGTTGAAGTACCATCCAGACAGGTCGCCACTGGATTGAGACCATGAGCACACTGTCATGTTTATTCATATTAAGAAAACGTGTAAGACACTGTCTGATCCTTGAATCTCGAGCCATGATTGATTATAATTTGGTGAAAGGTTTGCACTCAACTTACTCTATGAAGAATGGATCATGTTTTAAGCCGAGTGCATGTCCTTTGACAAACTACAAATCATAAATAGCTCGAAATTCTGGGATAGATAATGTCTTATACGCTTCCTGTAGACAAAAAAATCTGAGTACAAGTGGTGTACTCAGACCCGGTCTAAAAGTAATATGTCCAGATGATACTTCAATGCCACTAGTTGCAAGCTATATTGTATTTATTCTAGAAAAATATTGGAATTGTTGTTAAAGAAAAAATAAATATGCTTTTAAACGTTTTATAAAGTTTTAGATATTTTTCTTTGTTTTCAGAGTTTACCAAATGTTTACTTTTTAACATTTTAAGTGTGATCATTTGAATACACTTGTTATTTATATACGAATTTTTTTAAGTGTGATAACGTTTTATACAGTTTTAAACATTTTACTTAAAACTTTATCGTTTTGATTGTTAATTTGTATTATTTTGAATCTTACTCAAACCTTTATTATTTTAAATGTACTTTTTTTTAAATGTTAATTCACTTGTTCCTTTATTTTGATATTTGAAATTTAGATATTTCAAGTTTGTATGAATACTAAAATAATATTAGATTCAACTTTTTTTGCTAAATTCAAATTCAACAAATCACGTTTGAAAATTTGGAATTCAATTTGAATTCGACGAATCTTTTTCAAATTCAAACCCTATTTGAAAATTTTAAAATTCGACTTATTTAATGCGATTAACTTGAATTTGATTCGATGCAATGAACCCTTATAAATTAATTAATAGATTGCATTTAAAGGAATAAAATAAAAAATTATTATTTGAAAATGTATTCTTATTGTTATAACCTCCCTAATCCTTTCACTAAAAAATATTAGAGTTTTGTTTTCTAATACCGATATATCATAACCCACTAATCTATACTAATAATCCTTTATAATGTGGGATACATGGCATTCCCACAATGTTTCCCCCAATTATTTTTACGCCTAAACTATTTATTTTATTTTTTAAAAGTCAAGTAACTAATTTTTAAATATTTCTCTTTCTCTCTCTATTATAAATTCAAGTACTTGAATTAATAATTTTTAAAATATTTTTTGATTAAATAAAAACTAAGTATTTTGATTTAAAAATATATTTTTTTAAAAATAAAATTTTCTAAAACTATGATTTTCTAAAATGTTGAAGCTTTTTTAAATTATGAAATATTTAAATTCAATCTTTTTATAAAATAAAAGTTTTATAAAAGAACATTTATTTAAAACAAACCCGGAGTTTTTAAACAACAAAATACTGATAAAATAAAAAAAAAATTTCAAAGCAATTTTTTAAAATGAAAGTTTTAAAAGTAAAAGAAAAATCAAAATACTTAACCATACATAAATTTAATCCAGTTATATTAAAATAACTTCTTACAATTCCTACTTATCATCAATAAATATTTAATATTTTTGTTATTCAACCCGTGTAATACACGGGGATATAACCTAGTTATATATAAAGATTAAAATTAATATTAACAGGTTAACCAAACTTGATTTTGAGTCTATTTGATATAAACTTATCATAACTCATTACTAATACGTCGGACTCTGGCATTTTCGACACCATTAAATATTTTAGTAAGAGAGATTATAATATAATTGATCAACATAATGCTAAAATTGACTCACAGTTAAAAGTATAACTTTCATTTAAATTGCAAGTTATTCGGTTAGTTTTATTGCTCTAACAAAGCTAACTACAGAGGTAAGGATGAGCTTTAAGTAGAAGTATAAAAATGAAAGATGAACAAAATATGTTCGTCGCCTATATCATATAGATGATTGTAATAGTTTTAAGATTCTAAATACTTGATTCATTAGTGAATTCATTTCATTATGTTCTTGTTGATATAAAATCTGGCTGGTGTTTTTGACCCTTACATGCTGTGTAAATTTCATGACATGCTTTTAATCATATAGATATATCATATCTTATATCCTGTAATATATACACTAATTTTATTATTATAAATTTATTATCCAATTACAATATGTGAAAATCACAATAATAGTTCTGTAGATTAAATATATTACCAAAACAATCACTGATGTTCCTTCTTTTAAAACCAGTGCGTTTCACCCACGCTTCGCCTGTTAAAAATATTGATAAAATTAAACAATATGTAATAATGGTTTGAAAAATATTACAATGTATATTGGTTAAAAAAATATTATCTTTACTAAAGTTCAAGGATGTATGATAACTTCATTACATTTTGGAGGTCGCAAGGTAATTAGAAGCGAGTAATTACTGGCAAGTTGAAAACATAGATAACAATAAATGAGATGTAAGGATTGGTTAAAAAATAAAAAATAGAATTTTGTTGTTAAGTTTTAAAAAGCAAAATGCTTATAGTTGGATTAAAAAAACAAAAATAATTTATTAAAATCCAGGGGTTGTATAGTAATTTTATTAAGGTTTGAAAATAACAAAGTAAATTAGTTAAAAAAAAACATGTTAAATAAAATGTGGAGATAAACATAAAATTTCAAACTATAAGAGTTTATAAGAAAAACCTTTTTGTCTGATTGTAATATAGAAAAGTTCGATGTCTCAATTAATAAAACATAAAACTATATTAATCCTAAAAGTATATAAATAAAATGTGTAATAATAATTTTGTGCAATTTTACCGTTACATAATCTAAAAGAAAACTCAATCAACATGTGAACACTTCACAAAAACAAAGTTAACTCGGTGCAAAAGTAATATCATCTTCTGTCGATTAGAAGTATATGAAAAAGTATCACCACCATCCACTTGCGGTAAAAGCACTATCACTTTTGTGCCTCACTTAAGGCAAATGTTATAATCATGTATCTTATCTTATTATATTTTTTTTATTTTTAGTAACCCGTGTATTATACGATAAGATATAACTGAAATTACGTATGAGTAAAAGATATAAGTAATAAAGTAATAATATCAATTTTTTAAACTTATTTGTTTATAAAAATATAAACATTTTTTTCAAAACAGATCGTTTTTTAAAAAATTTTATTATTATAACTCTCTATTTTAATTATTTTTATTTATAATCATTTTATTTTTTTAAAACACTAATTTTAAAATATTTGGTATTTTAAAAAACTCTGATGTTTTAAAAAAATTAATTTATAAAAGTTTGTTTCTTTATAAATAAAATTAAAAAAAACTTTTTTTAATTTATTAAAAAGTATTTTTAGTCTATAAACAGATTAAATAATATTATTAATAATTATATAGGATAGAGAAGCGAAAAAAATTTGATGAGGAATGTGATGTTTGCACGTATCCCTCTCATTTATCATTTTATTAGAGTAGAGAGATTATTGAACAACAAAATTTTATACTTTTTTTTATTACATAATCTTGTATTTGTAAGTGTTTAAACGAATCAAAAAATTTTCGCCAATAACGTTAATTTTTGTCCAACAATTTAAAATTTATATATATATTGAGCTCGTGTTTTCAAAATATTTACTTTTACCCTCTCACCCTCCCACCCCTCTCGTGTATAATTAGTTTAAGCTCTGTTATTAATAATAATATAAGTGAAGTAAAGTAAGGAGATGATTTATCTTATTGTAATGGGTTTTTCCTTTTCACATGTGATAGTCTTTTTTGTGTGATAGTTATTTCCTTTTCACGTGTGATAGTTATTTTCTCAATAATAGAGTTAAAGAGTCCATGGTTTTAGTGAGAATTGTAGTTTATGTGAAAGTTAAAGTACATGTATAGAGAAAATGAGGTGAAATGATTGATCAACCAGAGAAGTGTCTAATCATGGAGCGAGACTTAAATTCTTTCCTCTGTGTTTCAACATATTTGTACAATCTGCCAACTATCTTCCTTACTTTTCTTAGAGATATGACCACTCCCTGCAAACCCCAGTTACAAACCTACCTTCTTTCATCATGTTTCATTCATTTATTTCGATACAAATGCACATTTTCATTCTTTTATTATGTTTAAACTTATTTGCTGTAACTTTATTTTCTTTGATTGACGACAAACGTACGACAATACTTCGAATGATATTTGTTATTTTAATTGAGTTTATTTATTCGTTTTTTAGTCAAGATCGTATCCCCAACTCAGCAGGAGTTACTATAACTTTATTGGTTACAACTTTATCCTTAAAACCAAAATTTATATTGCATATAATCTACACTTAGCAAAATTTATTATGTTTACTGTTTAGTAGGTGTAACATCAATAAAACAAATATATAAGGTTATAAAAATTTGAATAGATTTTGATAATTTTTTTAATTCTTTTAACCATTCAAACTAATTAATTAATCGATCTATTTCATTTTATCAATTTGACATGTTATAATCTATATATAATAATTAAGCGAATGAGGATGTTGCTTATGAGAATCTTATGAAATCTCATTTATTTTTCATGTTTTTCTTTTTCACTTAATAATGAATTTTTTTATTTATTTTTATTTTTAATTCCTAAATCTTTGTTACTACCATCGAATTCTTCTAATTATCTTTTACATCTAATAAAATAAGTTTGCTTCTTGTTTTTTTATTCTTAATTTTTATTACTAAGTATTTAATATATTATTTAATATTTTTTTATTAAATTTGTTAATACAGGTGCTTCTAGTTTACTTTAGTATATATAAATCAACCCAAATAAATGTTCAAAGTATAGAAAACTAAGTTTGACAATTCCTTAGAGTTTAAGTTATTTACCTTTGCTACATAAACATGTATTGTGCCTAATTTTCTAACACTTGAGAAAGTTCTTTTATTCAAAACAGTGATCAACTTATAATGTCTTTTTCTGTCATACATTATATCAAAATATAGGTTTGGCCCTAGTTGCACATACCCTCCAACCCACTAAACTTTAATAATATTATTTGATAATATAACATGATTGTGTATTTTTAGTTGTTAAACATATAACGATAGATGACAACAAATTTATATAATTTATAAAAATAATAATAATAATAACAACAACATGTTATGTTATCTTCAACATTATAAGTTTTAAAAAATATATTGGTGAAATAATATTATTGTATAATTCTAATTGTACAACATAATAATATAAAACATATTTATATAATTTATAAAAAACAATGACAAAAACAATATATTGTGTAATCTTAAACACTATGACTTTTGAAAAATACATTGGTGAAATAATATAATTGTGTGCTTTTAATTATAAAACACAATGATAGATTACAAATTTATATAATCTATAAAAAATAATAATAAAAATAACACAAAATGATCTAAAACATAAAACATAATGATGTATAATAACAAATGATAAAATATATATAACACAATAAACTGATATTTGACACAAGGAACGAATTAGACACAATGAATGAATTAGATACAATGACCTGAGTTATTTGAGACAATAACCTGAGTTATTTGACAAAATGACAAAAATACATTTCTTTTTAAAACAATAGAAAACACGTGTCAAGCTCACAATTATTCTTAGACTTCTTATATTAAATATTTTTTTACTATAACTTTACCCTGATATATAATGAGTTAATGGATTTAAATAATATCAACTTTCATTTATTGACCGTGATTAATTCCAACTCAGGAAATGTTCATTAACTTTAAGCTTATTTTCCTCCAATAATCTCTTACTAACTGAGAGTTAACCGCGATTAGTTTTTTTTTTAATAAAATAGGGCGAATTTTGAGCCATTTTTCATCTCCACCGCCTCCCTCAACCTTCATCAGGTCCATTTTCTAGTGTCTGGCCTTCATTGTCACCTGAATCAACCTCTAACGAGTCAAGTGGTTCAGATCAAAAGATGAAGATTAACGGGTTTCAGGGTGCAAAAGTTTCAGATTGACAGACCTAATTATAGATTTAAACTTTCTGCTTAGTGTTTTGAGCACATAAGCAATCCACGTCATCATAAAACTAACGTCGTTAACTTTCAGTTAGTAAGGGTTCATTGGAATAAAATAAACTTAAAGTTGAAAGTGTTTGCATATATTTCATGAGTTCTAATTAATACCAACGACTAAATAAAAGTTATAATTATTAAAATCTAATAATCCATATATAATAATAAAATTTTGTGTAATATGATATTCATTTCATTATACATTATGTGATGTTAAAATAAAATATCAACGATGAGATGTCAAATACAAGATGTTTTTCATTAAAAAAAAACACCTTGAACTTAGCTTTTTGTGTGAGGGTTTAGTCAATTAGTTTCACAATTTGTTTAGGTGTGTTTTAGTTTAAAAGAATGTTTACATATTTTCCCTAATTAAAACTATAAATTATATATTCTTTTAATGTATAAAATCAGTCACATAATTTTCCTTTCTAATACAAATATATTACATATTTATTTATTTAATTAAAATTAAGATATCACATGACTATTTTATTTTATTTTAGTAAAGAATTTTATCTAATGTTGTTTTGTTATTATAATTGTTTAAAACTTTGACAATTGTGTTTCGTATTTGAAAATAGAACTTTAGTTATCGGTGATTGTTGTTTTAAAATAAAGTTTTAAACTTTTATATTTGGAGCTGTAATTTTTTTCTTATTTATTTATATAAGCGACTCAAAATTGAGTAAATATGTTATTGATGTTTTTAAAAAGAAAAATATGTAAAATAACTTAGTAAAAATATGAATACACTAATCATTCAATAACTAATTTTAATAAAATGAATAAAACGTAATATATATGTTTTAAAAAAATATGTAATTAAATTTTTACTTTAAATAAATATGTAATTAATGAGTTTTAAAAGATGAAAAAATATAAATGCCTGTAATTTAAAGTAGTAATGTATAAGCTGTTAAAAAAAAAGTAATGTATAAACCTTGAAAATAACGTAAGTAATACATTATTTTAATACTTTTCTCGCTTATTATGTGTTTACTTTTGATGGTACCATTTATTTCAATATTTTAATTGAAATTAAAACCATTTCTTATTAGTTTTCGATTCACTTATTTTTTATCAGAAATAAACAAAAACATAGTCTTATTTTCATTACTACAAATAAACAAGCAATAGAATGCTGCAGAAAATTGATATGACCTTTTGTGATGTCAATCATCCTTTTCATTATTTACTTATTTATATTTCTTTATGTTTACTTATTTGTTGCTTTCGAAAATGAAATAAAATCATAATCATTCTCCAATTTGCCACTTCCCAATTATAAACAAAATAAATATATAAAGTTATATAACAAGACAAAAAACTGGATTTCCAAATCTAGTACCAATTGGCTGATGCCCGGACGTTGTGATTCATGTTATAAAAATATGCAAGTGAATGACAATATGGATTCTATATAATTGGTTATCTGTGGTTAAATAATTACTTAATGTTCTTTGATTTATAAGAAAGTACATAGTTATTGCAAATTTTAGATGAAATTAAATTAAGGTTCAGATAACTTATTTTTTTATTAAATGACCGAACAAGTTAAATATGAAAATAGGCCATTATTTCTAATAGCAACGCCTGAAAACGTGACAGAGAGACGGGCGAATAGAACATGGTGTGGAGAGAGGAACTAAGAAATTTAAGGGAGTGGTCGGACGGGGATGGTGAGAGTGGGAGTCGGAAGGAGAAAGGGGTGCATGCTGCACATCCATAAGAAGAGGAAGAAGAAGCTGGCGTGGAGTAGAGAGGTCAGTATTCTTCTTTGTTGTATATGTGATCTTGTAGATTATCGGCTTACTTTTTCTCGCATATGTGATCTTATAGATAATCAGCAAGCATGCCCTCCTAATATGGTCAAATCAAAAGCACAACATGAGATGAGGAATAGAGGAGCATCAATGCATTTAAATGAACACTTAATTAGTTAGAAAATAAGATCATTTAGCATTGACTATTACAAATGTGTTGCATACACTTCCCAACATTTGATACGAAAATTAACCCGTTGAAACATTGTAAATTGAAATTGCATTATATCAAGTATGTTTTCATTTAACTTTCCAAGTGTTGAAATGTGATTAAATGTTGTGATGACTTTACCATGTAGTGTTTGATCTTTATAGTTAGACCATTATATTATATAGCTTTTCAATTGGTTTGTGTTTTGTTATGTTTTATGCAGAAAATTTTTCTTTTTAGTTTTAAGTGTTTCTTAGTAGCATGCGTTATCGGTTGAAGAAAAACTAATATTGTTGAATTTCTTTTCATTTATTCTTTTCCAAATGAACTAATAAGTTGAGAAGAAAATAGCAATGACTTAGTTTTTCACCCCCTTAGCCAAGTGATCCCATATAATCCAATATTTTTTGGATAGAGGAACCAGCGCATTTGAAGATTAAATTTAACCCATGAGCAGATTTTCCAACAAACATCTTTAAGAATTAAACATGAGACAAGGGGATAGGGGCATCCTCTATGCTTATACCTAGAGGTGTACAAATCTTTTTTTTTTAACCAAAGCGGTTTGGTTTTTAAACCGAACCATTCTTTTTTTTTTTTTTTTTTTTTTTGCATATAGTCAAACCAGTTTTTTTTTTCAAACTGGTTCGGTTTCAAACCGGTTTTTCATCAAAAATTTTCAAACCATCCAGTTTTATTTGGACCGGTTTGTAAACTGGTTTTTTTTTAACCGGTTTTTATACCGGTTTAACCGGGTTTTTTAGTTAAAACCAGTTCACCGCCGGTTTGAGTAGGTTTGTGAACCGGTTTGGCTCCAACCGATTTCTTATCAAACCGGTTTGGTTTTTTTTGGTTTTTTTTTTCAAATCGGTTTGTATACTTATACCACAATTCACACAGGCAGAGTTAGAAATTTCAGTCTTCGTGATGACGCCTCTTTAGTTGGGATCCTATTCAATTGATTTCTGCACGTGAAATAATTTACTTCGAGAGATTCTAATTATTCCATCGGAGAATCCAATTGACAGGATTAGAACCTTGAACAATTATGATTCGTTAATGTATAAACTTGACCGATCGATAAAGATTCACTTTAATCATTCACCCATATCCATTTATCTTGGTTCACCTATGTGGTTACATTTTCAAGTATCCTCATTCGCCAACCAATTACCATTCTTGATTTGATGACCAGTCCCATTTCCATTACTAGCCACAACAGTTGGAGTTAATTACCATACTTTAAAAAAGTGAAGTGCCGGAATAGTGTCAGCTGGCTGCCATGGATCTTTTTTTATGAAATTTCGGACTATTCAACTGAATAATGAATTATTGTTTCAGATATGATCACAAAAGAGCCTTTTTGTTTGCTGGTGAGGAGCATGTTCTCAAGTTAATTGACCAGGGTTCGAATTTGACAAGCAAACTTTTTTTCTGTTCTTTTTTTTTCTCTGCATATGGTTTTGTAAACATGATTTTATAAGATTGAATTGGGTTTGTTAGAGTTATCTTATGTAACTTTTGTTTTTTGTATTTTGTTGTTTGTTTTGTTTTCATTTTAACTTTTCTAGGCTTAACAAAACGAACATGTCACTTTACAACAAAGTACGCATTTGGGTTTTATGGCAGAGTAAAGGCTGTAGCGGCGTGTCTTTTACTTAAGGGTTTACGACTTTACGTTGAAATGACAACCGTTGTAACAATAGTCGTTTGCAATGTGTTTGGCATCCGCGTTTCGATATTTGGGATCATGGCGGAAGTCCCAGCGCAACGCGCGGGGTAAAAATCTAGTTACCATAAAAGTTTTATAATTTGATTATTTGAAGTTTTGACCACCAAATTTCTTGTAGAAATTTTTTAATAAGGAGCGGTGTAGTTTTCATTTTTCATTAGTTAACCATAAAAAGTTTTGTATTTGAAGTTTTGTCACAAATGTTTTTATATTAAATAATTATATAGTCCTCTTAATGACTTAATGTTTGTTAATTAAACTTTTAATAAAAGCTATCAGCTTATAAATTTTTAGAAGTTAATCATAGAACGTTTAGTTTTGAAGTTTGATCACAAATTTTTCATCTCTTTAGATTTAATAGAGAGAAAATTTCCAAAATGTTTCTTTTGACCTAAAATTCTCTTAAAATGTCCCTTCAACATTTTCTTTTTAAAATTTCCCCTCCATACAAGACGCCGTCGCCTTCTTAGAAAGGGCGAGGGCGCCTAACCGCTCAAAATCGTACATTTGTTCTATGGAGGTGCCCACCACCATAAAGAACACGTGTATAATTTCGAGTGGCCCACTATACATGCGCCGCCCCCTATCTAAGGATACGTCGGCACCTTATCTGGATGAGAAATTTAAGAAGAAATTATTTGAGTAATTTTGAAGAAAATAAGAGAGCAACAGACATTTTGAGAAATTTCCTTTCATTAATATTACAATATGTTGATATATCTATATGTATATCTATATTTATATCAATATATATTAGTTTTCATTTGAATCCATATGTATATATATATACAGAAAAGTTTACTATACAAAGTGATATTTTCATGCGAAGTGTATGAAGTTATCACGTAAGAAGAAAAACATTACGGGTGAAATTGTAACGTAAGTGTTAAAATTAATCACGCAGAGATGGAATTATCACGCAGAGATGGAATTATCACGCAAAGGTAAAATTATCACGCAAAGGTGAAATTATCATGCAAGAATGTATTTTTGTATGGTAATTCCATCCCTTCAATTCGTGGTAATACAATGCAAGTGTAATTCTTTTTTGCGTAAATATTATTTGTTTTTACGTGATACTTCCACCCTAGACTTCGTGCACTTCACACGAAAAAAACATTAAGTATAGTAGCAATCCCCTATTATCAACATATATATATATAATCACTCTTATTATATGTTTTAAGTAAATTTCAACCAAATCCGTGCAAGTCATTAAAACTAATTCATCATTTTGGTTTATATAACGTGACGTAGTTTATTCTTCTTGTTTATAAATTCCATGTATATTTTGTAATTTTGTTTATCTACGTCTAGACGTAAATTTTTATTTTAAACCAAAAATTGTAGATTTCATGCATCATTGACAATCTAGCCTTAACGTGTAGGTTTACGTCGGGTAGTATACACATATGATGCAACTCATGATACATGATACACACATAAGTCCAATTATTAAACAAGCAGTTGAACTAAAAGCGTTAGTTAATGTGTTATGAGCAAGGTGGTTAAAATAATTTTTACAGAATAACATAAAGAAAATGAGTAATTACATATATTCTCCTTGGCATCTAAAAAATTGCATATTTCTTAAAACATAAGTTTTCAATGTATAAATATAATGCTCTTTAAGCATGAAATAAAAAAATACGTATTTTACAAGTTCAGAGATAGAGGCATGCAATTCCTCCAAGAAAAGAAAAGAAACCAGGCATTACCTTAAAACTTATCAATGATATTAAACTAATTTAATTTAAATGGTGATCATCATGTCATTTTCAAGTCCCCATCGAGCGACTGTTACCTTGACTAACATAAGGATGCAAATAATGCAAAACCACAACCAGCAAACACATATGAGGCGTGATTGAACCCAAGATCTTTGCATTATGATGCACGTACCCGTACAGTCTAATCACTAATTATTTGTTATCAGGGATATTAAACAAGTATAATCAACTCAGACAATAACACACCATTAAACACATTAATGTTACATTCCAACATATGAAACCTATAACTAACAAGTAAAAAAGTCACATTAGTATGATATATGTAAAGGTCGTCCATTTACAAATACAAACATACATATTGTAACGCTATTTTATTTGAAATTATACATCAACTTGATAATTAATCTAATTTCATATGACATCGTATATATGAATTCATGTCTGCATAACTTTAAAAATTCATATCCTATGAAGTTAGAGTGAGTTATTAAGTTGATTTATAAATTAATATATAATTGCTATTAGTTTCACATATAGAAGATTCATTATGTATTTAATATATAGTAATAACTACCCAACTTTTGATTCTCCTGCAAACCCTGGAGTAACAAATATTTTATATATATTAATAAAGGTGATTTATTAAATAGTAACCAAGTTTATACAATAATAATAATCAAGTTTTATTGTTATTCGGGTGTCATAATTGCCAGTGCATATTTTCTTTTAGAAGGTAGTTAGTCATCGAAAATGTTTACTCGAATCAAGTTTAAACAGAGAGCCCCTCCAGACGACTTACCACTAAATCATCATTACAAGTGCATATAAAGAATAACCACAAACGTAGTGAACATTCTTAAAAATCACAAACTTGCAGTTTAATTAATTACTATAACTGCTTGAACTACAAACCTAAGATCATCGAAAACTAACACAGTCCCACATACATATCATCTAGAAAGCTATTTTTAAACCTGTAGACAGAAGTAGCAACTAAACTATCACTGAAAACACTGCTTCTTTCCCTTTCATCTCTCTTTTTTGTTTTGCTGTCATCAACTCTGATCAATTATTTGAATCATCATAATAACAACAACAACAAAAACATCCAACATAGTAATAATCATAATCATAATAATGACAATTTAGGGGAACCCATATCAAGAAACCGACAGTTCAATTGAAATTAACTTGAGAATGGGTGTTTAATTCACTAGAAAAGCAGCTAACTTGATTGATCAAGAAAGTGGCGGTGGCAGTGGCGGTGGCGGTAGCGATGGTGGTGATGGTTGCAACGGTGGCAGCTGCGGTGGTCGTTTTCGCTTCTTCTTCTCATAGCTGATCCCTCTAGCTTTCGCTTGAGAGTCCCTAACTTCTCGTAAATAGAGCCTCACAGCTCGGGCTCCAAAAGGGTTAGTCTCAGCTAACCCTCCGTTTTCCTCATAGGCCGCCCTGAGGCGGCCTATGAGGGCATCGAGGCTGCCCCACGCCTGTCTGAGCGGGCAGGGGCAGAGCCCCGGCGGGTTAGGGTGCCCGAAGAACGGACAAAGTTGTGTGTGAACTTTTGTCTTTCCAAACTGATCAAGGTACCTAAGGAACTCAAGAACATGTGCACCGCTGCACCGGGAAAGGGTCAACGGCGGACGGTGGTTGCGGAGGTATTGACCGAAGGTGTTCCAGTCACGGCGTTTCTGGTTCTCGTAGCGGCTGAGAGTGGTGGCCGGAGAAGAGGTTGAAGAAGATGAAGAAGATGATGGTGTTGGACTCAACATGTTTGTGCTAAGGTTTGTGGTGATGATGGATTCAACTTCTTGTACTTGTGGAACAATATCCATGGTGAAAGAGTGATATCTTTCCATTTTGATGTATACCCAAGTACAAAAAAGATAGATCTACTTGAAGAAAATCTATGATTCTTAGTGAAAACAGTATTTTCACTCAAGAAACAACAAACCCTAATTGTGGGTGTTAAGTTGACTGTTTTCTCAAGGTTTTAGCAAGAATCTTGGAAGTGGTTGAAGATGAAGATGAAGATGAAGGAGATGACATGTGGGTGAGGATCAAGATTTCAAGATTCGTGATGGATGAATCTTTAAGGTGTAAAGAACCTAGACAACAGCAGTAAATATTCAAGAACAAAAAACCTTTAATTGTGGGTGTTGATGTTTCTAGGGTTTCATCAAGAATCTTGAAGTGGTTCTAGATGAGGATGAAGGAGATGACATGTGGGTGTGGATCAAGATTTCAAGATTTGTGATGGATGAATCTTTAAGCTTAAAAAAGGTAGAAAGCACTGGATGATCAATGAACTGAAATGAGGAGTTAACTTTCATTCTTTTTAGCTATAAAAGGGTAAGCAAGTGCAAGTACTTGAGAGAGAAGTAGGGATATGATAGAGTTGGGATAAGTGATGGTGTAATTGTCAAAAAAATGGTTTTGAAATTAGGGCTTTTGTGGAAAAGAAAGAAGGTTGCAGTACGCTTAGAGATGATGGATGATGGATGTGGTTGGAAAAAGAAGTAGACTTGTAGGTCTAAATTAACCATTACTTTAACTATGGTTTATTTGATATAATATTTTCTTATTGGATTTAACATATGTTTTAATCTATCTTTAGGATAAGATTTAATCTTATATGTTATTTTCTTTCATGTGAATTTTGTGAACTACAAAACACACGAATTTTGAACTAATAACACTACAAAATAAAGGAGGATCAACGACAGACGAATATAAGTAACCGCAGACTAAAATGACCAATATAACTCTGTTAGAATCAATAGGGTAACCCAAGAATTAAATTGGACAATATGTTGAAATTTTGATAGGTTTTTATAAAATGATAAATTTATCTTATTTAGCTACACATATTCCTAAACTACACTTCATATATATACATTATATTATTAAAAACTGAATATTACACATTCTCAAAAGTAGTTCTCAGAGCCTCTACTACTAGATCACCAACCCTAATGTTAAAATATATAAGTAATAAAACACACTTGCATAACGAGTTCGTTTAACTAATGTAACCTTGGTTTTTTAGAATTGATCCGGACATTCGTCTCCATCAAACATGATTATTTAACCTAAAAACTTATCAAAATTCAGCTTTATATAACCCAGTTAAGGATACATGTTCTATTTATTTTGTTCTTTCTTTTTTTTTTCTTAAATAACAAGTTTTTGTTTTTTTAATTCAAGTTTTATTAAATTAGGCATGCCATTTATTTTAGACTAAAAGGGTTTTAAAAAAATTCGACACTTGTCAAATTAAGTACAATATATTACTAATCAAGATATTTGACAGCGTATGAAAGTTCTAATGACTAATGTTAAAAGTGAAAAAATATAAAAGAAAAATTGGTTTTAAGAAATGAACCCATCACATGTTAAATCGTAAGGATGGAATCCAACAAACTATATATAAAATATAAGATTTTTTCAAGTTAAAATGAAAATAAATGACCAAACACACACACACACACATATATATATATATATATATATATATATATATACACGTTACATAACTATTTGCGACGCTTTACGACAAGCTCACAAATAGTTGTTTTTTGTTGTAGTGATACATGTTATGTGGCACAAAACAAAACAGTGAGTATTTATATCCCAAAAACATTTTAAAAAAACAGTACATAATTAGAGCAAAATGTGTGTGCTACAAACTTGTAACGAAAAAACAATATCCAAGGCAGAATAAAGAATATTACACAATAGGAACAATGTGTGCGTTACAACTCATAGCAAAAAGAAATAACAAACATGCATCAAAAAATAGAACATAACACACTACACAATCATAATTGTGCGAGTATTTTACCAACTATAATCAATGGAAAGTAGGATATTCTAAAGTGTGCGAAACATCCTTATGAAAATGTATCGTTGCTGAGAAGCCAAGCAATGCGATCTTTTTGTGGCACACAAATACAACAAGCCAACACCACAATTTGCTTTTGGTATGTGTTGATGGTTTACATAACACAACTGATTCCTATCAAGTTCATAATAAGTCCCACCCTATCATCAATGTGCTTATGAAAAGGTTCAAGCATTGTGTTTGTTCGATTCATAAATCGTTTATTAGACTAAGTTAGAGGGCAGCAATGTGTAGGTTATAAGGGCTTGAAAGTTCACATAACCACATCTTTTTTATCTACAAGGGTGGGGGTGTGGTCTTTCACATCCCTAACATCATTTTTGTCAATCATCCTCCTATTTCCGTCCTAGACTATGGAAATGGTTATTTCACATCGCTCCCATCCCTCAAAGTTCATAAATAAAATATAAATGAAGTACTACTAAAAATATATAAAAATATATTATTTATGAAAAAGATAGAAGATTAAGAAATTGCATTTCATTAAAGAAAAAAGTAGTACACATTAATAAAATATTAAAAATTACATGTTAGTCTAAACCCTACGTTTTGCTATTTCAGCATTTAGTGCCGTGTTGCTTTCAATTTCCGGTCTGCTCAAATTATCATGGGGCTTGACAAATAATTCTCACTCCGCCTTCATATGTTTGTCCCTCAAGTACTCCTTCGTGACGTGTGTCTTCTCCCTCTTGATCTCCTCTAATTGTGTCCGATGTCATCTTCTATCTTCAAGATCCGTTTGCTAGTCTGATTGATTTTAATAACTCAAAAATAATTCATTGCAATTGTTCGTCTTATCTAGTTGTGATGAAGATGTATACCTCAAACAAAACATATAAATCTTAAATAAGCCTATTTGGGTTAGAAGTTGGTAGATTTTAAAAGTTTGTAGTTTTCTTGAAAATTTATTCTTTGTTTCATTTTTTAATGAAGATGCTTATTCATCAAAAATAATAATCGATAACGATCACATGAAAGCAAAATTTTAGACATGAAATATATAAAACTAGTTATAATTTTTAATTTTGTATTTTAGTAAAATCTAATGGGATCAATTAGGAACAATAATGCAAAATGATATGTAGCATTTTAAGAAATTGGAACAATAAACATATAAATTAACTAAAGCTTAGACAAAATTACAAATTTTATCCTTTAAGTATGCCTAAAACTATGGATCTTGTCCTTAAACTTTGATAATTACATTGAGCGTCATTTATTTGACAATTTATCACGCATTCTGTCCTTTCTACTAACAAAAGTTAACTTTTTCAGTTAGTTTTATGTAAAAGACCATTTTGCCCTTACCCTTAAAGGACTTACCCTTAAAGGACGAAATCTGTAATTTTCACTAATCTTTTGTTTTTTTTTTCCTTTTTTATTTTTTTACTTTACTTTTTTTTTTTGTTTTTTCTTTTTTCTAATCACTTTTATTTTATAAACTTATTTTTTTTAAATGATCGATTTTCCCTTTAACCCTTAAAATGACGAAATGTGTTATTATTAATTTTTTATTTTTTATGTTTTTTAATTTATTTGATTTACTTTTATTTATTTTTAGCCACTTTTGTTTAAAAAAAATTATCATAAATATGAGTAATAATTTAGTTTTAGTTTTTTCATAAAATGTAACTTACAATGACGAAATGTGTTATTATTAATCTTTTATTTTCTTTCTTTATGTTATTTTATTTTATTTTCATTACTTTTATTTATTTTTAGCCACATTCGTTAAAAAATTATCGTAAATATCGTGTGACATCCGTCCCTCTTAGTTATGTTAATTAACTAAAGATCGTTATCTTTCGGCTATGCATTCATTATTATTATTTTTTGCTTGTGATTAATATGTTCTTGATTACATTTTTGACATCGTTAGTAGTCGCGTGCAATTCTAAATTTGAAAATAATGAATTAGATTACTATTATTATTATTATAATTGTATCTTTCGCGAAAAATCTAGCCAATCATGCTCGTGACGTAGCAAATCTTAAACGCGTCAATATTATATTACGTCACATCATTACTCGCATATATAATTTCTTTAAGTTGGTTTGTTAAGGGTTACGTATTAAGCTTTGGTTTAAATAAAAATAGAAACGAAAAGTTCAGGGTTTAAAATAAATATTTTTCAAATTAAAAGAAATTAATTTATAAATAATTCAAGGTTTAAAGTGTAAATTGTATTATTATTATTATTATTATTATTATTATTATTATTATTATTATTATTATTATTATTATTATTATTATTATTATTATTATTATTATTATTATATAAGTTAAAATCGGGCAAACCCTATTCCACCTGCCCACCCGCCGTGAAACCGTCGCCCACCCTCCCCACCGTCGACCATCAAACCAAGCAGTCCCCTTCTGCCGTCAACCGCCGTCAATCGTTCTCGTCCCTCCGTTGCGTCGTTTCGCAGGTAAACGTTCGTTGATTACTTCGTTTCGCTAAATTTCGTTATCGTTTTGTCGTTTCGCTAAAAGCGATGGTGAAACAAAATCGATGAGTAGTTTAAACTTTACAACATAAAAAATATATTTTGAACTCTATAATTTGTTCTCGTATGATTAGAAAGGTAGATATCTAATTTTTAGAAACAAAAAATATAATAAATTAAAAATCCATAAATAAAAGTATATTTTATAAAAAAATCAAAGTTAATTAAGTAATAATATTTCAGATAAGTTTATAAAATAAAAAGTAACTAAAAAAGGTAAGGTAAATAAAATAAAAACAAAATAAAAAAATAAAAGATTAATGACAATTGCAGATTTCGTCTTTTAAGTAATAAGGGTAAAATGGTCCATTCATATAAAACTAACTGAAAAAGTTAACTTTTGTTAGTAAAAAGGACATAAAGCGTGATAAGTTTTAAAATAAAGGACGTTCAGTGTAATTTTTAAAGTTTAAGAACAAGATACATAATTTTAAACATACTTAAAGGACAAAATTTGTAATTTACTCTAAAACTTATATGCCATATAAGATAAATTAACAATATACTTAGGGGTTGTTTGGCAATATCTGAATGATTAAGTGCTGAACCAATAAGAGGTCTGAACCATTAAGAGGTCTGAACCAATAAGTATTGAACCAGTTTAAGTCTATTTGGTGAACTTCAATCTAATAACCAAACAGATCGGTACAAGTAGCATCAAAACCTCATGAAATTTAATAACTAGATACAGATTACATAACACATATAACCAAAACTAATCACATTTTAGGGTTTGAGAAACATCTAAACAGATTTCAACACTCAAAGGGAAAAAAACAGAATATCGGGGCAGCCGCGAGCTGAAGGGAAGGGAAGGGAAGGGGGAGTTCGAGCTGAAGGGGCTGCCGCGAGTTCGAGCTGAAGGGGCGGCCGCGAGTTCGACGAAGGGGTGGTGACGGGGGCCGTGAGTTGGAGACGAAGGGCCGGAGTTCCAGACGAAGGGGTGGCCGCGAGTTCAAGATGCAGGGCGGCCACGAGGTGTGGAGGTGGTGAAGGCCGGCGAGCTCAATGGAAGGGAAGGGGGAGGCCGGCTGCGGGAGTCTTTTTGGGTCAGATAGACAATCAACTCTGACCTAATAAGAGGGAGAATAATACATCTTTTTCAATAAATGGTATTTAACCAAACAATCTGGTCTGACCGAGTCAGACTTATGCATCTGACCAGGGTCATTAAGACCCAAACAAACAGCGTTAGCTTAATAACAATAACATAAAATGGTTTAAAAATAATAAATCTACATCACGTGAATCAAGTTGTCCTATTTTACACTAATAGTCTGATACCCTCTCAGAGCATTCACAGTAGGTTTGGTATATTTATGTGAGTGTGTTTTTTATAATTTAAGGAATGGTTGTAAATGGTTGTGAGTGGAGAAAAGAGAAAAGTTACTGTTCATTTTGTATATTTGGGGAATCACTGTTCAACCCTTATAAATTTTTTAATATTTTTGAAAATGGTTGTGAGTAGAAGAGAGAGAAAAAGTAATGATAAAAGTATAAAAAAATATTATTTAATTGAGAAGAAGAGATAAATAATAGTATTTTTAGTGTAATTATAAAGATAAAGATATGAAACCTGATGTGAATGATCTCATCATGTATATAATTCCTTTAAAAAGTTGAGTGATAAATTATTCTTTTTTTTTCACACCAATCAACCTTTTGTATTGATTGACATTACCTTCAGTTAAATTACAAATTTGCCCCCTTTTGTCTCCCACTTTGGAGAAATAAAACTTCCAAGATATCTCTATCATCAGCAGTTCAGCTTTCATGAATATTAAGGTCCTTGCACCTCCCAACCACGCAATATTATATTTTTTACCGCTCAAATTATATATGATATGATATGATAATTTGATATAGAGATATACAAATTATATATATCCACGCATGTAATATATTGTTAGTGATATTTTAAACAATGTATATTTTATTAAAAATAAAGACAAATTGCAACTTTCATTCACTTTAGCATCATTACTTAGTAATTATGTACAAAATAAAAAGAAAAAGAAATCTAAAATTTTGCTCACTAATAATGATTTACAGTATTTCAGATCGTAAAAGTTTTTGTTGTAAACTAGTTATAAAGGTTCTATTTTATTAAGGTAAGGGATCTTTGACAACTTCTCAATAAGTAAGTGTTAAATCATTAAAAAGTCTGAACTATTAAGTCCTGAACCAGTAAAAGATTTGAATCATTAAAAGCTAGTATATTGTTTAACTATTCAGAGGCAAATATCTGACCAATTCAGATAAAAACCTTAACCATTCAGACTCAGTATAATGCTTAACTATTCAAAGATAAAAATGCTTAATTAACCATTCAAACATCTGCTCACGAAACAAACACTCAGAACCATTAAATGTTAAATCACTTAAACATCTGAATCATTAAAAAGTTGAAACAAACAACCCTAAGATAAGATGTGTTTTGTTGTAGGCGCAAACTCAACATATTTCAAGGGCCTCAAGCAAAGAGTTATTAAAGTATTTAAAAAAAAAAAATGTAAAGATTAAAGGATTTAAAAAATAATGTCATCCCACCTTGATATGAAAAAAAGTTTACTACAAAAAAAACTGCTTATAAAACATGTCTCTCGTTTCACATTAATTGTCAGAGGAAATTGAAGAAAGTGATATTGTAGAAAATGTTTCAAAAAATAACACACTAGATATTATTTGAAAAAGAAACACATTAGATTCAGAAAGTTATTCGATACAACAAGAAATTCATGAGAGCACAACAATTTGCCATTCACACAGTCATCTCTAATTATATTATATATTAAAAAGCAACTTCACTGCAGTAAAGTTTGTTTTTTAATATTTTGGCCACAAAAATTTACGAAATGTATATATAAGTTTGTGTTTTTATATATTGACCACATATTTTTGTAAAATATATTTAAAACCCAAATTCTAATTAGGATTAACAATAAAGTTTTATATTTTTGCTTTTTGACACAAAAATTTTTTTTTTTTTCTGGTTCAAACATTAGTATCGGTATTCGATATTATCGGAACCGGTATCGGTATACGCTTTTGTGGTTTCCGATAAGCCGACCCGCCACAAAAATTTACAAAATGTATATATAAGTTTGTGTTTTTATATATTGACCACATATTTTTACAAAATGTATTTAAAACCCAAATTCTAATTAGGATTAACAACAAAGTTTTATATTTTTGCTTTTTGACACAAAAATTTATTTTTTTTTTGTTTTTGGGTTCAAACATTGGTATCGGTATTCGATATTATCGGAACCAGTATCGGTATACGCTTTTGTGGTTTCCGATAAGCCGACCCGACAACGAAGTAAGTCACGGTAGCGTAAGACAAAGGAAAACAACCAAATTTCGTTACGCGTAACACAGGTGAAGTTTGCTTTTTGACCACAAACGTTTATTTTTTTGTGTTTTTGACGTCAAACATTAGTATCGGTATTCGGTATTTAATCGAACTGGTATCGGTATACGCTTTTGTGGTTTCCGATAAGCCAACCCGACAACGAAGAAAGTCACGGTCGCGTAAGACAGGGAAAAACAACCAAACTCCCGCGCGCGTAGCGCGGGTTAAAACAACTTCACTGCTACAGTGAAGTTTGCTTTTTAATATTTTGGCCACAAAAATTTACAAAATGTATATATAAGTTTGTGTTTTTATATATTGACCACATATTTTTACAAAATGTATTTAAAACCCAAATTCTAATTAGGATTAACAACAAAGTTTTATATTTTTGCTTTTTGACACAAAAATTTATTTTTTTTTGTTTTTGGGTTCAAACATTAGTATCGGTATTCGATATTATCGGAACCAGTATCGGTATACGCTTTTGTGGTTTCCGATAAGCCGACCCGACAACGAAGTAAGTCACGGTAGCGTAAGACAAAGGAAAATAACCAAACTTCGTTACGCGTAACACGGGTGAAGTTTGCTTTTTGACCACAAACGTTTATTTTTTTGTGTTTTTGACGTCAAACATTAGTATCGGTATTCGGTATTTAATCGAACTGGTATCGGTATACGCTTTTGTGGTTTCCGATGAGCCAACCCGACAACGAAGAAAGTCACGGTCGCGTAAGACAGGGAAAAACAACCAAACTCCCGCGCGCGTAGCGCGGGTTAAAACACTAGTTTTATACTATGGCCTAACTAACAAATTTGGCTAAGTTATTTTAGGCCGTAGACGAAATAAAAAATGGAACTTTTTTTAAAATTTGATTTCGGTTTAACATCTTTTAAACAGGAACCTAACATATGGGTCTCACAAGCTTCTCTACCTAGCTTTGAGAATTAATAACATCCAATACTAAGTTATTAGCTAACTTATGCAATTTTAGGGGGCGTTTGGTTGGAAGGAATGGAATGGAATGTAATAGAATTGAGAAACTAGTATAATTTTCAAGTAAAATTGTGTTTGAGTGAGTAATTAAAAGTAAACCCAAGAGAATGTTTCACCTCAAATTCCCTTGGTTGTGGGATTTCAAAATCCTTCCACCTAAAGAGGGAATTTGAAATCCCACAACCAAGGAAATTTGAGGTGAAACATTCCCTTGGGTTTTACATTTCATTACCCACTTAAACATAATTTTGCTTGAAAATTATACTAGTTTCTCAATTCCATTCCATTCCATTCCATTCCATTCCTTCCAACCAAGCGCCCCCTAATAGTTTACATATGAAAATGCTATTAAGATGGAGTGAACAATTAACAATAATTCTCATTAGATATATGCATCAATAATTATGCATTCCGAATTGAGATATCACAAATTCACAATTAACTCATTTTGTGTAGAGTCAACTCAATTTTTGAATGCTTAAATGAGATTCTAAACTCGAGTGCTTATTTTTAATATAGCTGAGCTACCCTTGCTGCCCAATGTTGTATACCAACCGTCAATGTTATTGTAGATCATCGTTGGCCCTTATATACCACCACCAATGTTGTTATAGATCATCGTTGGCCTTTATTTCAGATTAAATGTAAGGTAGGCTCTCTCCCTTTCGCGCAAATTTTGAAAATAATCTCATCCTAGAATTTTGTTATTAACTCCTTCAGATTGAAATTATCAAGCTGGAAATCGAAGACCTTATCATTAGGTGGGAGAATTACTCTTATTAAATAACTCATCTCAAGTCTTCCGTCATATTTCTTCTCCTTGGTCAAAGCGCTGGTAAGAGTATTTGATGAACTTGAAAAGATTCGTAGGAATTTTCTATCGAGTGAAGATGACTGTAACAATTAACTTTGTTAGGTCTAGCGGGCCAATATAACTACTCCAAAAAAGCCCGAAGGTTTAGGAATCGGCTCCCTATTCGTCTCTAAATTATCTTTGCTATCAAAATGATGGTGGATATTTAGAAACAATAAAAAAGGACTATAGACCGAAGAGATTAAAGCAATCCATTTCAAACCTATCAAAAAAAATCCTCTTAATGCACGTATAAAAAGGGTGTGAAAGAACATTTCTAGAACCGAAAGTGATCTAGATGAACTTTCAATCGATCTGAGAAGATCATATATCTTCTTGGAATGACTCATGGGCTTAGATGATCTAGATGAACTTTCAATCCATACCTATACTCCATTGAATCATCCAAGCAATGTACGGTCTCAAACGTAATGCTTCAATCTTCAAAAAAATTATCAGTTTTATTTGGAACTGGATCTGGGCCTCTTACACAAATTAGGAACTAGGTGACAAGATTTTATGTGAAAACCTCATTGCACAAATCAATCTGTCAGATTCCAAAGAAAAATGGTACCGGATGGAATCATCTTCCACTGAGTTTTCAATCAATTTAGCTTGCTCGTTGATTGGAATTGCATCTTATAACCAATCTGGTAGAAGGAATAGCTGGAACAATTAGGTACCTTCGATGGTTAAATTTTTAGTTTGGATATCAACCTTCAATAAGATATATTCCCACCATAATCGAATTGATCAAATGTGGTGTTAATGTGGCTTCAAACATTTGCAGTGTATGTGAAACATAACCAAAATCCGTTAAACATTGCTTGTTTTTGTGCCCCATTCCAAAAATATTCTGGTGCAACATACACAATTGGTGCAAGCACGCATCCATCACAACTATAGATGCTCTATATGTTGGTCTTGCAGGTTCACAATCCCCTCAAATGAAGATAGTTCATGCCATACTCTTAACATTATGACATATTTAGAAAACTCTTATTGAAAATATTTTCAATAACAAAGCAACCATCTTACAAAAACATTGAAGGATATAAAGATAAGTAGTTTCTTGTGGGTCACAAATCGAGTAGAACATCATCAGATCAACCGAAAGGAATGATGTTTAGTTCTCTTTAATCTATCTATACTAATAAAAGAAGATTTTTGTATACCACTTGTCACAATTTTAAAGCTCCTAAATTTTATTTTCCGCTTCTCTCTCCTAAAAAATATCACATTAAATACAAATGATATTATTTAATTTTTTTCATATTGAAAATATTTTTTATTAAATTAAAAAAATAGATCTTTCTACAAATGCAATTTGTAAAGAAATAATTTTTTTATAAAATAAGAAATTTTTTCAAAAAAAATCAAAACTTTTAAAAAACACAATATATTTTAAAACCTGTGGCTTTTAAAAAATAAAATTCTTATGAAATAAAAATAATTAAATTCAAAGTTATAATAAACAAATTATTAAAAATGACATTTTTTTTAAAACGGTTTGTTTTGAAACAATTTGTTTAAAAACCAGTTTTTTTTGAAAAAAAAAAAAAAAAATAAACAAAAGTTTAAAAATGATATCGTCTTTTTATCATTCGTAAGTAATGTCAATCGTATCTTATATCAAAATATCGTTTTATAATTTTTTAATTTTTATTAATAACTATTTAATATTTTATTTATTCAACCCGTGTAATACACGGGGTACTAACCTAATAACCACATAAACAAGCTAGTTTTCTTTTCGGTGATTTATATTTTTGTACTCATTTCCATTCAATCGTTTGAACCAATTCTAGCTTATTGGTAGTTTATTAATATAATCAATTATGTTGTCGTTCAATAAAAAAAAAAAGAACCACCTTCCATGTCATTGTAAGCTACCACTAAGCATCTTTCACAACCGTCGTAAACCACCATTAAAGATTAAAGCTGGTTGAACAATATTATAAGAATGAATATTTTTTAGCATCACCTTTTATATATTAACCGTTAAGTTTATATTTAATAAAGACTCAATTTATAACTATTAAATTCACGAAAAAGTAAAATCTTGAAAGAAATCAAACTCTTCACACGCACGTACGAGATCTATATTTGACTATTTGAGTGATCAAAATTATAAAATCTTTAACGAATACTTAAAATTCTAAACGTAAAAATCCAACTTTTTTAGGATATACGATTATCTTGATGATTTTCCCGTTCACGAGTGTGTGGTGGTGACAACTACTTCCTTCTAGACGCATCTCTATTCTTCTTCTCCGTCGTCTCTTTCGCCGGAGATTCTCATAATCAACGCCGCCGGCGAGTTATTGTAAGTTTAAACATTAAAGGTTTCATTATTGAGCATCGTTTATGTTAATTTTAGCATATGGGTATGTTTTATCAGCTTTCAAGATAGTCGATTTGATTGATTTGAGGTGCAGAAGATTTGGTGTTGATAGGTTATTAAGAAATGATGCTAAAAATTGAATCTTGAAGGTGAAATTGTGTTGCATGACTCTATCTGCAGCTAGATTTTGATACTTATTGCTAATTTGCTAGTGAATTTCAGTTTTTGATTGGAATTGATGTGAATCCCTTTGGTTTTGATACTGTAATTGAAAATTTAGGGAAGAACAATGGGTAAAACTTCAAATTTAGACAACATGATATCGGGGTTTTCTGTTGAATTTGTGGTAATATTTTGATCTGTTTTCAAAAGGTAAAAGCTTTTTGAAAGGGGTGTTCTTGATATATCCAATTTCTTGAAGATATTGCTCTAATTAGGGTTTGATTGGTTGAGGCTTTGATGGTGTTTAAGCAGCAAGATACAGGTGATTGTGCTTTGATCATTAGTTCTAAAGTACACTAAAGAGTGGAAAAAAATCAATGGCATTAGTACCAACAACCGAGACCGATGGTGCTGCTGTGTTCACCGAGGTCAACATGGCTTCCTCTGATTCTGGTCCAACGGTTCGGGCCACTGTTGTCCAGGCTGCCACCATCTTCTATGATACCCCTGCTACCCTTGGTTCGGTTAACTTCCTTCCTCCAATAAGTTCAATTCAAGCGAGTGTTTTTTGTCTAGTTGGTGTCAACTAATCATCAGCTGTTTTAATAGTTAATGTGTTGATGAATGAATGTTAAATGTAGTAACTTAAGTTGCTAATTGTGTGTTCTATCAGATAAGGCCGAGAGATTACTAGCTGAGGCTGCTTCATATGGATCACAGTTAGTTGTCTTTCCAGAAGCGTTTATTGGCGGATATCCTCGTGGGTCGAATTTTGGTGTGACAATTGGCAACCGTACACTTAAGGGTAAAGAAGATTTCCGGAAGTATCATGCTGCAGCTATTAATGTACCTGGTATACATATGCAAATATTGTTACAAATACATAGGGTTGAGCAGAAACTAAACCGTTAACTGAAAGTCCCAAATTAACCATTTTATAAAAAAGACCAGTTTAACTAAAAGATGGTGCGGTTTTGACTTCTAAAACCAAAATTACAGGTTTTCGGTTCTATATAGTTTTATTATAGGGTGTTGAATTACTTATATATGCCACACTGTCACAGTTATATTGTTGTTGGGCTCTTTCAGTAATTTTATCGCACTATTGGGCTTAAACAACTAGTTTGCTGTTTGCCCAAAAAAGTTAGTCTAAACTGTTTAACCGAAAAACAGACCAATTTGTGACTCATAAGAGCATTCACAACCCATTCCCATCTTTATCTATATAATTACACTAAAAATCACTATTTTTTCTCTCTTTTTCAATTTTATCATTACTTTTTCTCTCTTCTCCACTTACAACCACTTAAAATATATTAAAAGCATTATAGGGTTTTGAACAGTGTTTGCCAAAAATACAGATTGAACAGTAAATTTCTCATATCTTTCACTCACAACCACTTATAATCATACCATATAATATAGGGAATACACTCATATAATTATAGGGAATGGGTTGTGAATGCTCTAACTGAATTAAGTGAACCAATCTTAACCAAACTGGTTGATTTTCATATTTAGATAATTCAAGATTTTGGTTTTAGTTCATAAACCACCTAAACTGACTCATGCTCACCCCTACACATAATTATCGTCGAGAAAATATTTTTTTACCTTGACGTGTTACGTGTGTTTTTGGTGATAAATGCAGGTCCTGAGGTTGACCGATTGGCAGCAATGGCGGGCAAATATAAAGTTGTTTTGGTGATGGGAGTTATAGAGAGAGATGGATATACTCTCTATTGTACCGTTTTATTTTTCGATAATCAAGGATGTTACCTTGGCAAGCACAGGAAGCTTATGCCGACAGCTTTGGAGCGCATAATTTGGGGCTTCGGTGACGGGTCAAACATACCCGTTTTTGATACTCCAGTTGGAAAAATCGGTGCTGCCATTTGTTGGGAGAATAAAATGCCATTACTAAGGACAGCAATGTATGCTAAAGGTTTGATCTGCATCCCAACTTAAAAGTGGTGATTTCTACACATTTATTTATAAATGAGTCGATTTTGGTAATGATTTATGTCAAATAGGTCAAACGGGCGGAATAAAAAGATTAGCCAAAAAGAAAACGATCAAACAGGTCGAAAATCCTTAAAAGTGCATTTTAATGGATACAACCTATTACATTTTTATTTAGACATTTAAATTATTATTATTTTAAATGGATACAACCTATTATATTTTATTTAGACATTTTAATGGTTATGATTTGTAGTTGATCTAATTATGTATTATGTCTATGGTTGAACAGGAATTGAAATATATTGTGCACCAACAGCTGATGCAAGGGATGTTTGGCAAGCATCAATGACACATATAGCATTGGAGGGTGGATGTTTTGTGTTATCGGCAAACCAGTTTTGTCGAAGAAAGGATTACCCCGCTCCACCGGAATATGATTTTACTGGAACGGATGAAGAACTCACACCAGAATCCGTGGTTTGTGCTGGCGGCAGTGTTATAATTTCACCATCAGGGGCGGTTCTTGCAGGACCGAATTATGATGGTGAAGCACTTATCACAGCTGATTTAGGTATTATGTCAGATTCTCCTTTTGGTTAAATAAATGCATTAGAGGTGGCAAAATGTGCGGGTCAAACGGGTCGGGTAAGCAATTACTGTCAAAACTGGTACATTTGGTCCTGGTCAAAATGGGACGGGTCAAGCTGACCCAGAAACGCTGTTTTATGCATTCGTTACAGTTAAACGTGATGTGTTATAAAGATTCTTGACGATTATAATGGCTAAAACTTGGTACAGATCTTGGAGAAATCGCTCGGGCAAAGTTTGATTTTGATGTGGTCGGGCATTATGCAAGACCCGAAGTGCTTAGCCTGATCGTGAGAGATGAACCAGCAACCCCGGTTTCCTTCACATCAGAGGGTTCTTGCAAATAACTTTAAAAGACCAAGGTGTTTTCTTTCACATCTTTAGTTTCTCCTTGTTATATATCAACTTGATGATTTGATGAAAGTCAACGTTTTTTGCGCTCTTTCGAGGATACAATTGAAATGTTTTGTATTGATTTAGATGTTTTACAGAGCAACTTACATATAAGATCCAAAGTCGAGTGTAACTCGAGAAAGATCTGAACCAGATACAATACGATCTCTTAGATCCTTGATCATTTTGTATCGCTCCATTTCATCTTCATACTCCTGCATTGTAGACGAACTCGAGAGCCCCAAAACTTTTTCTTCTAAAGACTCGTTTAAGTCTTCACTCTCCCTTTTCATTTCGAGCCCAAATTCCCACTCAATGCAGTCGGAGTTACGCCCGACAACCTCGTTTTGCGTGTTTGTAGTTTCGTGATTTACAACTTCACCCTCGTTGTTTTCAAACCATGGTAAGCCTCTAGCTTCCTCTACGAGGGTGTTTTCGTCATTGGCCATTTTAACCATGTCATTCCCCTTTTTGCTTTCATTTTTTTTGTAATCACTGTTCTGATACCATGATAGAACTCTAGGTGTTATACGGTATATGCCATTATCGCCTTCCAAAAACTCCTTGAGGTCACGTGCTAGAATATTCACCTGTTTATGTTTATCCTCGTACTCATATTTTGCATCTATGAGTTTCATTTGAACTCGTTCCTCACGTAACAAATCAGCAACACGAAGCATTTCTCTCTCTTCATCCATTTCCTCGCGTAGTCGTTCAGATTCTTTTTTCAGTTCTTCAAGCTCGAGTCTATGTTCTTCAATGCTACACGCCATCTTTTGACATAACTCGTCCAAAGCCTTGTTCGCCTGTTTCTCCGATTCAGCTTTCTTTACGGCTTTTGCCAAAGAAGTCTTCGTACTCGCTAGTTCCCGACCTAACTTCTTGTTCATCCTCTCAGCTTGTCGTCTGAGTTTCCTTTCGGTCTCTAACTCTCGTGATATAGCCTTGACTGCAAAACGGATCTTGTCTTGCTCTTTAGACTCATCCGTCATTGTTTGGCTGGACCGTTGTTCTTGTATCAACTTGTTGACATGAGACCGAGCCTTGTTGAGCTCATGGTTCAGTGTCGAGGCGAGGGAAATGCTCGTTGGGTGGCGGTGATCACGGTCCATATCTGCAGTCCAAACCCGAGCTAGAAGTTTGAGTATTTCTTTTGATACGGTGAGTGAGTGCTTGATTTCATCCAACCCATGGGTTGATTTTACCATCAGTTGATCATGGTCTTTGGTTCCCTAACAAAAGTAAAGATATAAATCATATAACATGTGAAAAATGATAATTGCTACACAAACAGCAAAAATGTAAGATGATTATTAATTGCATAATATTTAATATTATTAAATGTGACTTTATGAAATGGGGACATTATTCTAAGTTGGGTGACAACGTTACAAAATAATTGAGCAAAGCGGCTGCATGTTCACAAATAATTTATCCATTTAAATATATACTTAAAAATCATTTTAACGTAGAAAATAGACTTTTGACTATAAATTTCAATGTATAATCTTTAGCATCTCCTGATATCAATAAAAATGTGATGATCGCGTTACGTTATGGTATAATGCTATGTAATATTGTAACATATATGACGATAAAAATTTGGCATATGAGAGAAAATACACTTTTGATTCCATGTCTTATGATTTGAACTATTTTAGCCGGTAAAACTGATGTCAAGGAAAGATAAAATCGTCTCTATTCAGTAAAAATGGTCAAACATGTAAACCTTTTGTTCTTTTTATCTCATATGTACTTCGTGTGTTTCTAGCATTTTGCTAGATGTTTAATAAATGCGGTTGGCTTTCAAAAAAAAAAAAAAAAGTGTACCTGGCATTATATTTTGATTGATTTCTTGTAGTATTGTGTGTCTAGGAATGTGTATATACATATATATTTTTTTGAGAAAAGTACATTTTTGTTGAATTTTTAAATTTTTTTAAGATAAATACATCACAGCATTTGATTACAAGACGTACAACTTAACAATCATGGTATCTTTAAAAAATAAAAATAAAAAAGAAACTATTTTTCTTAAAGTTCGTTAATATGGCCAATCGAATCCATAGTTCAGATTGGCTAAGAATTCAACTACGAAAAATACAGAGTGTGACCCCACTATTTGCTGTCTTTCTGACTTATAGTGCAAGGGGTATGCACAAAAATATCAAATAATTAGGACCCTTTTTTAAATAATAATATATATTCAAATTATATATTTGTTCTAAACAAATCTCTATACATTTCTCTCTTTCAAGTTAAGTAAACCTTAGGTATTTTATAATTTCATAAAAACCAATAGGTCTCGCGTTACATTAAACACAACCGATTAGTTTATCAGTAAACAACCCTGTAGTAATACGACAGTTTTTATTTTACAGCTACAACGTATGTGTACGCGTTGCATATGTTACGAAACAAAATTTAATCATATTCAACCCATACAAACGCTTCAAATTTACGTCAAATGAAGTAAAAAAAACATATATAAAATTAAAACTTTTTCTAAAATAATTAATTATAAATAAAAATTTCGTGTAAGAGAATATCAAAGTCAAAAATACCTCAAATGGGTCTTCATTGTAAGTCAAGGGTATCCCTCCAAAGTTGTGATCTTTTTCCGTAAAGCTACGAGATTGTCTGCGATGTGGATTTATTACCTACAAAATGCCAAAACTTTACAGACATGTGGTCATGCATATGGTATTTTTATAAAATTTATGTATGATTTTGATATGTGAATAATTATGAAATTTTTGTACCACTCAAATCGGTGAATTATTATAGTCTTATAAAATTATGACCTTCTCAAAACGGGTCTAGAAAATGCCTAATAGTTATAACTTAAATAACATATTTTGTATTTATATTTAATACATAGAAAAATTGTAATATAAAAAATAACCAAAATGATATTGTTATAAGGGGTTAACTTAATCTAGACCACCTACATTGTTGAATGATATGAACTCGAACTTGAACTTAAGCTAATCCGAGTTGGGAGTATAGCTCATGTTCAACTCATATTCAACTTGAGTTTGTTCATAACTCAAGTGGCTACTTGTTTAATTCTTATGTTTTGTATGTTTGTTTTCATACAAATGTCAAATAACAAGTTAACAACAATATCATATTATCCAATGATCAAATAACATAATATCAAACTTCTAATACCAACAAACTATTTTCAACTCGAAAGCAGCTCAAACACCTACTAATTTTAGTCAAGCTTTTTATAAGCTACTTATAGTGAATTACGCTACGAACATGTTAAGAGCTTATACACTTCTATTTCCTGATGAGAACAAATATATGGCTTGTTAAGTTTTCCATTTGCTACTTAGAGTCTAGCGTCAAGAGTTAAAAACCCTTTTAAAACTATTTAGGTTTGAAACTAGCTAGGGGTACTTTAAACTTTAAAGGGCCTCAAAATGGGTATATTCAAACAAAAAGTTTAGCAACTTGCTATTAGAAAACTAAACTTTTTTGTACCAAGAAACACATACTGTTCACTCTACAATTACTTCTCTTTTGAAATTATCAGTGACGGAACTTAAATCAATGTATAGAAAAGGCCGAGAGTCACGAAACTCATATGAGAGAGGCCGGACTATAAAAATTTTTTTTGGCAAAATAAACATGAATTTCTACTCTGGCGAAAAAATAATGGAAATTATCACACGCCTAGCAGTATTTAAACCCACGACCATTTAGGTCATGTTTGGGATTGCTTATTTTGATTAAAAGTACTTTTGACAAAAATAACTTATTAACTTATGATTTTTCAGAAGGAGTTTTTAAAAAAATGTTTGTATTAGTTTATAAACTAAAATATAGTAAAATGACCAAAAAAGACATGATTTTGAAAACGATAGAAGTTAATAGTAGATAGTAAAGGGGTATAATAGAAAATTGGATCAAAAGTAGTTTTTAAAAGTCAATAAGTAACCTCCTTCTTACTTCTCAAAACCTCCTTTTTACTCTATATGAAAAATCAGTTTGAAAAGTTATTTTGGATTTGTCAAACACTTTTTTTTTTATTTATTAACTTCTCAGAAGTTAACAAGTCAGAAGTAAAGAGAAAATAAGCTATCCCAAACATGCACTTAATTGAAAACTATACCATTTTACCACCTATTTGCAAACCATTAGAAAAACAATCAACCATAACTTTGAAATGTGTATCGTAAAACTATGACATAAACTTGATCAGACCTAGCCCACCTCTTAGAGATTATGTATCGGTTCAAACCCAAACATAACGTAAACTAGTTTGATGTAGTTTAAGAACATGAGTTTGTCGTTAAAAAGAAAAATCAGCAAAACGAACCTCGGGAACCGAACCACGGCCCGGGGACCTGCGACTCTTGTTCTGAAATCGATCAACATTCGCCCTTGATTTCCGCAACACATCATTCAATCGATTATCATCTTCTCCACACACCGTCGGATCCACCTCACCAACACACTTCTCATCCCCTTGAGAATCACTTTTGGTCGCAAACGGCGACGAAATGGTCGTCGGAAACCTCCGTTTCCTGATCTTGCATGGCATCTGCGAAGGGATACTGAGATCCATCTGCAAATTGAAGGTTTTTGGGGATGGGGGTTTGTGAGGAGAAGGTGTTTGATGAAATGCCAAAGAGAAAGAGAGGAGAAGATGTGGGTATGTTATATGTATGTAGATGAATGATGAATGATGAATGATGAATGATGAATGTAAGTATGAAAATGAGAACATATGCATGTGGGAATGGACGGCTGGGATGTTGGGTGAATAAGGGTGCCCACATTTGTTGGTATTTTAATATTATTCATAGCATGTTGTAATGTTTGATTTTGTGTTTTGGTAATTATTGGGTGTCTATGATTCATTCATTTGTTATGATAATTATAAAATTTAGAAAATGGAATACAGAAAGTATGGATTAGAATAATATTTTTATTTGTTTTATAGTCCAAGTCATATGTACATACGAGTGTTACTATATGTACATGAGTACATCACCTTTAATCTTTATATTAGCATACATGGTTGAAAAGAGTTATATGTCTACTATGGTCTTTGTTAGTGGTATGTGTTGTCGCTTCCAAATTGATTGAATGCATCATATGGTTGCTAAGTGTTTTGTTTGTAAGAATACCAAATCTTACGATCTGTGTTTAACATTATGGCTTTTATGATTAGTCAATATGGCAAACATGCAACGCATATGGCATCTTATACAATTTATATGACTTATACGACCTGCATATGAAACTTGATAACTTGAAACGAGTTTGAACTGGTCACTTAAACTATACCATAGGTTAAAATGGGCAACAACGGGTCTTCATGTCGCCTATTAGTCGCTTTCATTGCTACGATCACTTCGTTGACATCGTCAGTGCCTTTGCTTTTGACACCATTTTGCAACTGTGACAACCACAAATGATAGTCCTTAATTCATACAAAAACCGAATTGACCTAGATAATTAGGGTATTCTATTCAAGAGAATGAACATGTGGTTAATATTAATTTTATATGTTTTTTTCTATTGATTTGAATTAGACTAATATTAAAATAAGTTGCAAAATAGTTAAGAAATGAGAACCACAAGTAACACAATAGCACAAGCTAATAGACACACAAATACACAATCACTTCGAAATAGGGGTTTGATCAATCAATTATAAACGTATAATTCGAATCGAATGTTTGATAAATCACATTGACATAATTTGTACACCGTTCAAAAAAATTAAATAGATTAAAATCAATCAAGCACATATGTCATACCGCAACACTATAGGGTCCCTTTTATTGAAACGAGGTCTTGATGATTCAATAATAATCTACAACATTTATAACAATTCAATCATGTAATTACATAGTAATCCTACACAATAATATCCATCATTAATGAATTAATCATAAATCAATTTTCAAATTAATTAATATGAAAATACTCAAATAACATAGTCGACAAGAGTTCAAGCCATACGAATCTAGTTCTAACAATAAAACTGTTTGACCATGAATATGAAATAAACAATTATTAGTAATTTTTTATTTTTTATTACATCTAGAGAGATGTTAAAAATCGGATATCCAAAAATTCGGATATCTAAGTTTTGAATATTTCGGATGCGGAATTTCGGGTTTTCAAATTGGATATTCGGATTCAGATATTTTTGTTGCATTAAAACAAAACGATGCTGTCGTTCTTTTCATTCGTTTGTTACTTTGTTGTGCTCGAACCGAAAGCCCAAGACTGCAACCCATTGAATTATTTCAACCCAATTTGATTAAATGAGCCCACTAACCTTTGAAGCTTTCGTTTCTGTTTCAGCCCATTTGTCATCTCAATTTAACATTTTAACCCAAACTTACTTGACTCAATTAGATTAAAACCAAATTATGTTTAGCTGTTTAATCCTAAGTTTTGACTATATGTTTGCTATAACATATCATTTAAGCTCGTGGCATTTGAAACTTTTAGAATAATAAATGAATTGAAGTGGTTTATTTCATAACCATGTCACCTTAACTAATAATAAAATAACACACAATTATATGTATAAATGTGACGATTGGCTACCGTTTCAACCATCTCTACCACCATTGTCCCAGCGCACCATTTCCTCTTTCCGCCACCGTCATCACATTTGAAAGGATTCGTGATAATCATTTTAATGCTTTTTTCTAACGCTAATGATATGTGCGATTATTGGAGATTAATGTACGCAGTAACTAGTGCCAGGAGTTAGGTCATAGTCATCGTTAAAGTATACATAATTGTTTGCCATGGTCATATTTATCATCAATTATACTACCATCAATAAGATTGAAATACAATTGTAAATCAAAGTTTTTATTTTCTAAAACATTCATGACACAATAAACATTCAGGGGCTCTTTTGCAAATCAACAAATTAGAGGGTTTGTTTTTAACTGTGTCCACATGGGTATGGTGTAAATGCGATTTACCTATGAGAAAGAATCCCAATGTCCCAACCGACACAGTTCACATGTTTTTTTAACTTACAACTTCCACTTTATAGAAACAAATGGTGACATTTAGGCATGGGGATGAAGTATGAACAACTCATGGGTGTAAATGACTCGAAACGTGTCTGAGCTTGTCTATAATCGAGCCTGATTTGGTTTGTTTAAATTAATAGAGCTGGAGCTAGAGCTGAATCTCAAACCATCTAAAGTCTATTTTTAAAACTCGAGCACAATTTGTGTGTAGTTTTCAAAATTAAACCTAATGTATATAATTCATTTTATAATTATTTTTATATATGAATTCATGATTATAATTACTATATAACAAAATATATAGTGTTTAATTATTTTGATATTTTGATAATAATTTTATATAATAATAACTATTATATGAATAAGTATTTAGTACATTGAATAAAGTTTTTATGTAAGTAATAGGATTTTTTTACTCGCAAGTTTGCGTGAGCTTTATACGTGAAGTCTATGCTCAAGCTAGCTTATTATGCTCTAATATAAACTCGAGCTCAAGCTCGGTTGCCAAAATAAAAACTAATATGCTTATCAAGCTTGAGCTCAATTTTTAACTTGTTTTTCAAATAAGCTAAAATATAAAATTGACTGGACTTAAACTCATGGGCGAAACTTCACTAGGGCTGGAGAGAGCCACCAACCCCCTTCTTTCTTTCATCGATAGTGTTAATTTTCGCGCAGATAGTGTTAATTTTTGGTTCGATAATTTAATTTTTTTTGTATATATCGACTTCTCATCCCGTCCACTTTATAAACTAGTTCAAGTTTCATCATTGTTTAAACTTTTAACATGTCAATCTTAGGGGCTGTTTGTTTCAGCCTTTTAATAATTCAGATGTTTGAATGGTTCATAGTGTTTGTTTCGTGAGCAGATGTCTGAATGGTTCAACATTTTTAGATCTGAATGGTTAAGCATTATACCAAGTCTGAATGATTAATATCTTTTATCTAAATTGATAAGACATTTGCCTTTGAATGGTTAAGTAATATACTAGCTTTTAATAATTCAGACTTTTTACTGATTTAATATTTAATGATTCGGAACTTTTAATACTTTAACATTTGATTATTTAAAAGTTGTCAAACAACTCATTAAATTTATAACACAAGGGGTTTTAAATCGCGTAAAAATAACAATAAATTATAAACCACCGCGTGCCAGCATTACTCTTTGCATCTACAGTGAAACTCTCATCAGATCTACCCCTACTCTTCTGTTTATAGGCAAACAAATTCCCACTCATTATCCACAAATCCAACACTCACATTCATAATTCACTGTTTTAGATCTCTTCTTCCGACGTTGGTGAGTTCAATCCTCTCTTTTCAATCCTTAACTCGTTAGATCTGATTTCAATTTGCAGTTTTTCACTTCGAAATTGATCAAGTTTTCGTTTATGTCATCGTTATTGTTTCGATTTGGTGGTCAAATCGACAAATCGCACTCTGATGCTCAATTGCTCATCTCCGAATTGTTGTTTGATGTTTTGAATCGTGTGTTTTGATTGTATACGTTGTTTTGGATTACTGTCGGTGATGTTTCTGTTTGACGCTCGGGTTGTAGTTTGAAGGAATGTGGATTAGTGATTGATCTGGAACGATGTTTAAGTTCTGAAATGAGTACACTATTACACTAATTAATATGTGAATGTGCTAATTGAATGTATGGTGAACTGTGTGTTTAACATCAGCTGATGTGTTTGTTGAGTGATTATGGAGTCTGTGGAAGTGATTGTGATGTTGATGTTGAGAAATTTTGGTTGTTCTTCATTGAGAATGAGTTGATGTAGGTTAGTTTCTTCTTGATTAGATCTGGAAGTTATGATTCTTATTAGTGACATTTATAATGGTTTCATGTTTATTTTAAGTGGATCTCAGTTTTCACTGGTGGGTAAGGAATCATTAATATGTTCAGTGATTAATGCTAATTTGTCTGGAGTATTCTGCATAAGATGCTGATAGGTTTTTGTTTTGCTTAACAGGTTGGTTGGACGATAAATCTGGTATCTGGATGGTCTATCATCTTTGATTCTAAGAGAATTGGGGAACTCATAAAATTAAGCATAGTTTGGATAAAAAAAAGCATCAGATTATTCATCCGGGATTAATCATCGATTGACAGATCTATGGGATTGTTCTTGTGATCAATAAATTGCATTTGAGGTTAAAACTGATTTGCATTGTGGGGTATCAAACGTAACGTTAATTATGAGAGGAAGAACAGATGGATCTCAGAAGAAGCGTTTGCTCACTACTTTTGCTCTTGTGGGAGCTGTCTTTCTTTTCCTGTATTTGTATTTCGGTTCTCAAAGTCAAGGTGAATCGGCTCTAGAGTATGGCAGCCGGTCTCTAAGGAAGCTTGGATCATCCTACTTAGGCGGGGATGATGAATCTGATATTGGCAACAAGCAAGATGATTTTAAGTTTGGGATGGATGATGAGGATGGTATTGTACCAAAAAGCTTTCCCGTAAGTTATTTACATGAAGTAGGATTTTAGCTTGGTCGTCTTGCCATCTTCCATAGTTCCATAGAAGAATTTTTTTTATCAGATGATATTAGGTTTTTACCTGTCTTTAGTAATATTTAATTTTAATGTTTTGTCTTTCTTTCCTGAAGGTTTGTGATGATAGATACTCTGAATTGATACCCTGCCTTGACCGGCACCTTATCTACCAGATGAGATTAAAGTTGGATTTGTCTTTAATGGAGCACTATGAAAGACATTGCCCTCCGCCTGAAAGGCGTTTCAACTGCTTGATACCTCCCCCAACAGGGTACAAGGTGTGGATCTAATTAACTTGAGGTGGAAAACAGACGGGTCGGGTACCTGTTCAAAACAAAATGGGTTGACATGAGACGTTTTGCCTTCAAATTTTATTTTAGTTCTTTTATAAATAGTTAGAGTGTCTGTTTTCACAAAAACCGCATTAGTGTGTCTATTTTCACAAAAATCGCATTAGTGTGTCTATTTTCACAAAAACCACATTATCTTAATAGTAGTCTAAGTTTTTAAATAATTTAAGATATGAGGTGTTGCAACTTATAAAGGCACTTTGTACGACTTTTGACTTGTTTAGCCTATTAACTTTAAACTTTGTTTTTACTCGTAAGTAAATTGGTTGAAATTGCCCTCTTTATAATTGCACAACATTGGAAAATTGCTGATAATAATTTGCTTTTAGTTCTTAAAGTTAAGCGAATTGATCTTCTTGTTTATCTCTCCTCGGTTCATTTGTTGATGCAGGTTCCCATCAAGTGGCCAAAGAGCAGAGATGAAGTATGGAAAGCAAATATTCCACATACCCACCTTGCACATGAGAAATCAGACCAAAACTGGATGGTTGTAAAAGGTGAAAAGATCGTATTCCCAGGTGGAGGAACTCATTTCCACTATGGGGCTGATAAGTACATCAAATCACTTGCAAATGTATGTATTTCATACAAGTCCTTAATTACATCTAATAAACCGTGCTATATTCTAATAAAAATTTTAATTAACAGATGCTTAACTTCTCAAAAGATAACATGAACAATGAAGGAAATTTACGAACTGTTCTCGACGTTGGTTGTGGTGTTGCAAGTTTTGGTGGTTATCTTCTTTCTTCTGACATCATTGCAATGTCTTTAGCACCTAATGATGTACATCAAAATCAAATCCAGTTTGCTCTAGAAAGAGGCATTCCTGCTTATCTTGGTGTTCTTGGAACAAAAAGACTTCCTTACCCTAGCAGATCTTTTGAACTTGCTCATTGTTCCCGCTGTAGAATTGATTGGCTTCAAAGGGACGGTATTCTTTTACTTGAATTAGATAGGCTGCTTAGACCAGGTGGTTACTTTGCTTACTCATCTCCTGAAGCATATGCACAAGATGAAGAGGATCTTAGAATATGGAAAGAAATGAGCGCTCTTGTTGAACGCATGTGTTGGAAAATAGCTGCAAAGAGAAACCAGACCGTCATTTGGGTCAAACCTTTGACTAATGACTGTTACATGGAGAGAGCTCCTGGTACTCAACCTCCTCTCTGTCGATCAGATGGTGATCCAGATGCGGTCTATGGAGTAAACATGGAAGCTTGCATCACGCCTTACTCCGACAGTAAGTTTTTTTTATCATTTCATTTACATTCTTACGCCAGAAGTTGGATTAACATGAGAAAGGTTTGAATAAATGTATAATAACCCAAATTCCTTACCTCTTTCCTACTAATTTACCACTATGGGCATACTCACTCCATCCCAATATTTGTCCACATTTTTTTTTTATTTTAATGTCTCAAAGTAATTGTCCATCAATTGGATAAATTCATACCAAAATTCTTACTTCTTTCCCACTAGTATGCCACAAGATATATACACTCCCTCCTCCAGAATTTGTGTCCACGGTTTTATTTTATTGCGTCTTAACTGTTTATGTTAGTGGACAATAATTTTGGGACGGATGGAAACTGATGGAGTATCATTGATAATACATCAGAGTTCATAAGTAATAGATTTTATTTCAATTTGTGTCACTAAGTTTATTCACTTTGCATTACCTTTCTATCATACTCTATAGCTTATTAGCTTATATCACAAATAATAAGCAGCTTCATGTTGGTTGACTTTGGAGACTGATTCTTAATACCCTTAAAAGTCAAACAGGGACTTGTGTTATGTTTGTGCAAAATGCTTATAGTTTTTTGTGTTCTTTTTCTTCATCAGATGATCACACAAGTAAAGGAAGTGGATTGGCTCCATGGCCAGCTAGGCTAACTTCTCCACCTCCTCGTCTTGCTGACTTTGGCTATTCAAGTGATATGTTCGAAAAGGACACGGTAACAAAAATAAGTTTTGTCTATTTTAACATAAATGTTTAATCATTTATCGATTCACAAACTTTTGCATGATTTTATAGGAGCTATGGCGTAGGAGAGTTGAGAACTACTGGGATCTGTTGAGCCCAAAAATATCAGCAAATACTATAAGGAATGTGATGGACATGAAGGCAAATTTGGGTTCATTTGGAGCTGCTTTGGGGAACAAAGATGTTTGGGTGATGAATGTTGTCCCTGAAGACGGACCTAATACATTGAAGCTTATTTATGATAGAGGCTTAATCGGCTCAATTCATAACTGGTATGTATATTCCTATTCATCATTTCTGTCTTATAAAATAAACAAGCATGCGCATCAGGCCCGACCCGAACCTTAGTAAATACCCTGAAAATTGAAAATAACTAGAGTTGGTAGCTGAACCTAAAACTCTCTTGGTTCAGATAGCATTTGGAAACCTTTACTTACGAATGAGTCAAATGGATTGAAAATCACACTAGTCTATTTTTAATGTATAAAACTTGTTAAAAAGCTTTAGATGAAAATTGATATTGTTTTATTTGATCATAATTATTGCTGTCAATTACATCATTAAAAAGGACAAAAAAGTGTTTGTCTGCCTGATTGGGCCGTCTCGACCCACACTAAAATGACCCGTTTCAACCTAAAGTTGAATTGACAATTACTCAACCTGCCCATCTGTTGCATGTTTTCAGGTGTGAAGCATACTCGACATACCCACGTACCTACGATCTTCTCCACGCCAGCAACGTGTTCTCAGACATAATCGAAAAGAAAGGCTGCAGTGGGGAAGATTTGTTGATTGAGATAGACCGTATTCTCAGGCCCACGGGCTTCCTAATCGTTCGGGACAAAAAGCCCGTTACAGATTTCGTGAAGAAATATTTACCCGCGATACACTGGGAAACGGTTGCGGTGGCGGATTCATCATCAGAATCAGATGGAGATGATGTTGTGCTCATAGTCCAAAAGAAACTTTGGCTCACAAGTGAAAGCTTAAGGGAAACAGACTAAGTTTTGAACCTAAAATACCACTCATAAAAAAGGTTGTTTTGTAGCATCAAATTGTGACTTTAGTTTCTACTTAAGATTTAGTTGATTTATTTGTTATGATATACATTTGCATCTACAAACACTTCATTTTCTATTTTTGTTTGTATTATTTTAGTTGGATTTAATTTAAATAATTAATCCAAATATTTATACAGTTTGATAAATGCATTGAATTTTTCAGATTCTACATTAAATAATTTAGATTTTCAAATTTAAATGTAATGACTAATTAAGACTTGCAAAGTTATGAATTCCGAATTTAAGTGAAATAATCTTTGAAGACCATACATGTTTAAATATAATAAAGAGTAGTTTAGATAGTTTTAAAATTATGTACTTTTGTTATGATTTTATTTTAATCTTATTTTAACTTAGTTAAAGAAAAAGTAATATCTAGTCAACTTATTGATCATCATGGTGCTTTTTTGAGTTAGGTTGATGTATATGTAATATTTTTTGTTTTTTGTTTTTTGCTCTATCGTCCAGTTTGACAATATTTGATGTTATAAAAAAAGTTTATCTATCTGTTATCAACTATAAATTTCATAAAAAATTAATTATCTAGAAGAAACTGAATTATTAGTTGAGAACAATTTATTTTAGTATATACATAATTTTCAGTTAGTAGTGATGAATATTAATATTATTGTTCGCCATTAACTTTCAAAAGACCATCCTTTTTGAGTTCATCCTCCGACGCTGAACGTGCTTGATTCACTAATAGTAATTAAAAATTGGTTGTAATTATGTAAGATTTCGAGAACTTAATAACTTATTAATTAGCTACGTAGGTTCTTGCTTTTTTTTCATATCATTCTTTAATTATAAATCTCCTTTCCTTAATCAACAGAGTACAATTATTAGTATTCTTCAAATTATAAGTTATAACTTTCAATTAATATTATATTACCTATACTAGCTTTATTAAACCTGTGTATTATACGGGTTGATCAAATAAAATATTATATATAATAAAAATTTGTTAATTATAAAAATATATTTTAATATGAGATATGGTTAAGGACTATATTAAGTGATAAAACATTTATATTAACTTTTTAAACTTTTATTTGTTTTTTCCCAAAAATAAATTAGGCATTTTGCTTTAAAACAAACCTTTATAAAAATTATATTTAAAAAAGTTTGGTGTGTTTGAAAAGTTTTTTATTTTATAAAATTTATTTTCTTAGAAATAACACTAATAAAAAGATATATTTCTTTATTTACTTATAAATTTAATTTAGATCTAAAATAATTAAATAATATTATTAATAATTAATGTAAATATTAATAGGAGAGAGAAGCGAAAAAAATTTGATAATAATAAATGTGATGATGTCAAGTCTCCCTAATAGATACATTTTTATTAGAGTAGAAAGATATTAGGTTCTTTTAGAGTATTAATTATTGGCTTTTTTAGTATAAACTAGGGTTTAAAGTTCTCTTTAAGATAAAGTAATGTCATGTATTTATATAAGTCCCGCTAGACACTTTAATAAAACCCTTTTCAAGCCATGGTTTATTTAAAATTTTAAAAACATATCAATGCTAATTTTTACTTTTTTTAATACTTTAAAGAAATAAAATAAAATAAGAACCAAAGGAAAAAAGACAAATGATCATTGCGATTCAAATAATGGTCGTGCATGGGGTAGGGGTTATATTATTATTGTTACCCGTGTGTTGTGGGTTGGCTTGTTCCCTTAATATGTTTGCTAATAATAGCAAAAGTGAGATTACCATTTCTAGGGTGAAAATTTTGAAATTTAAGTATCATTTTTTGTAAAACAAATTTATAAATGTCATGTGTTTAAGATTAAATTTATGAAATTTATCTGATTTTTCTTTAATAACACTTATTTTTTCCCTAATCATTTATGAAATATGTTTTGAGAATGCTAGAGTATTATATGGGTCATAAATCTAATCTCCACTTTGAAGATTATGGTTTCAAAGGCAATGGTATAATTGATTATTTATTATATTATGCATTCAAAAGATATTATTATTAAAAACGTTGCCATTATAAATATTGCGTTTATTTATCTGCTTATCCAAATAAATATGATCATTGACTCAAAAATCCGTTTATTTATTCATGTATATTAAAAATTCATTTGATGCTTTATAACCTCTTCCTTTTATGATTCATGTGACTAGAAAATAATTTATACTTTCAAAATACTTTCAAGATGATATGCGATATTTATACTTCAAACAGAAAAATTAAATTCATTTATAGGTTACAAAATTTGGGTTGATTTCCGTTTGGTAAATCATTGCAACACAAACAAAAGTTAAAACTCAATTTAGTAAAAACTGTTGTACTAATTCTAGTGGTGTATGTTTCCGTTGAAACCTCTGTAAATCGTAACAACTGTTTCTATCGAAACCTAAAATGTTACACTTATAATTTTCGGAGTTATATTATAAATCACTGAAAGTCTGAGCTTTAAGCGGAAAGTTTAAGGTCTTTGGTGTGTGATAGGTTGTGGCATAATGACAAGGACGCGGGGTCAAAAGCTTGGTCAGGTTTAGTGTTAAATTCATACAAGTTGCGGGTACGCTATGATGTCATGTTAACGGTTTTGATGTGAGTTTCTTGTGAGATTTATATTCCTTGTCTTGCTAGCGTAGGAGAATATAGTGGGATTTTATGTGTTAATCCATGCTAGTTAAAACTCTTTGATGAATTAAATGTTTTGAGTTGTGCATGCATGTTAAAATTTTTGGGAGTTGTCTATGATTGTTAGCAGGGGCGAGTAATGCTTAAAGATGTCACATATTGATAGAGTTAAAAGTTTACTTGGATGACATAAGTGTAGGCCATGTGTAGACAAAGAGTATACATAACGAAATGCTTGAAAATTCATAACTTATTTTAAAGTGGTGAAGTTTTGAGATTTTTGATACGTAATAAACGAGCTTGTTATGGCAAATCTTTGTTTTTGAAGTAAATAGTTTTTGGATTGTTTATATGTTTTCAAAATACGATTCCATCAAGGTAAGCTGGTTAATTTTTGTATTTATTTCAGCAAATCGAAAAAAAAAACCTAGTTCAAAATAAAAAGAAAAAAAGAAAAGACAAGAAATCTGTTGTAATATATGTTGTCTATTCTAAAGTAGAGTTATGTATTTACGTTAAACAAAGTCATCCTCGTAAATATATCATTATAAAAATAAAACTAATCTCATTTAATATTTCGCTTTACATTACTTTATTTGAAACTCTAATATGTTCGCCGCATTTCTTCTTCGATTATGCAATATTTTGATTTTAAAATGTGTTAGTATTTTATATCTAGGACGATAGTTAGGCATAATAAGTAATAGCACTATCATTACTTAACTAGAATTTAAAGTTACGTTGTGTAAACAATATTTCAAAACACAAGGTCTTAAATGTATTTCAAAAAATATAGGAGTAAAGTATTGTAGTTATTGCAAACATTAAGGGGAAATTTATAAAATATAACTTTACAAAGAGAATTTTTGTCACCAAAATATCGTATATCGCGAGATAAAATGAAATTATCGTGAATACGCGTGGATTAAAAGTCATGTGATCAAGGAAAAAAGAGAGGTTCAAAGGCAAAAGATGACGACTTTAATGAACTTGAGATTCTATACCAAGTTATCCAAATATTTTAATTAATGTTTTGATAATTTAAAGTTTAAATAAATAAATCACCACTAAATAAATGAGCATGTTAACATGTTAGATGCACTTCTGTTCTTATTTTTATTATTATCATTAAATAAACGTTTAATTGATACTTATTGTTTATTACATGTTATTATTATTTTAACGCACTAACTACTTTACTTTTACGAACACCTTTAATTACGCTATTGGGATTAGAGTCAAAATTTATTTTAAAAGACATAAGCTTCTATCATTTGGGCTAGCCACATAATAACTATTTCATGATATTTGAAACAGAAAAACACGTAGCAAATTTAAACACTTATTTGTGATCGAGATCACAAAATTAGTTATGACCATCATTCTGGTCACTAAAGTATGATTGCAGATTGGTAGCCAAAATATTGTCGCAAAAGGATGCGTTCGTAAACTGGTAGCAAAACACATGGTCACGAGTTTGGCAACATCAAATTCATTAAATTTGGTCGCAAAATAATCTTCAGTCGTGAAACGGTTCCAAAAGGATATTTACGAATTGCGACCATATTACGTCTGAAATGTGATTGTAGATATCTACTTTTTAGTAGTGTTATTATTATTAAATATCTTTAGGATTTTTGTATATTTTTAGAAACTAAATCTACAATTCTAGATACTACAATAAAGTAATGTGTTAATGATAAATAACATATGAAGCAAAAACAACCTCAAAGATGAAGACGATGATGAGGACAAAATGAAGATGATGAGATGAATGACATAGCTAGCCGAAGCCTATTCAAACTTAAAGCTTTCCTCGTTTTGAAGAACTACTAAATGCATTTTAAACAATGTTGTTAGGATCGGATCGGACCGCCATTCGGCCCAGTGGCCGATCCGATCTGGTGTAGTTCCCTTTGTTGGCTATGAACCGGCCGAGTTAACCCGAATCACCGGTTGGACCGGGAACCGGACCGGTTCAAACCATATTTTGATTTTTTCATTTTAATGGGTAAAAACGAGATGTTGAACTATAAATTAGTGTGTTGGATATAAAAATATAGTTAAGTTTTATATATAACTATAAAATACATACATAAATTATTTATATTTAATTATATGTATAACTATATATAATATATATATATATATCCAGTTCTACCACCAAACTAGTAAGACATGATCTGGTTCGACGTCCGATGCGGTTCTGAAAATATTGGTTTTAAACATTACCCTACCCTCTCATGAACTTAGAAGAATTAATATCCCTAACACATGGGTACATTTAGTACATAGGTTATAGACTTATAGGGGTACATTTAACCATACATTTAGTTGATGGGTTATATAGGTAAGTTTAAGCAACTCTTTATGAACTTGTGTGGTTACATCCATTCAACTTAGATATTGTACGTGAACATGGAACCGGAATGGATGATCATGTGATCTTGTCATGGTAGCAATGATAATGATGATCATGACTATATACATTTGCATTTATACTTTAATGCATTTTCTTTATACTGTTTTAAGATCGAATTTATTTATCCATAGAGACAAGGGGGTCACAAGATTATCTTGATCCTTTTACTCCTTAAAATTCATCAAATTTTTGTTATAAATTAATGTGTTTGGCCCATTAGTTTTAAAAGGTTATAATCATTTGAGAACTAGTAAATATATTAAAAACTGTGAGAACTAATATCAATAAATTTTTAAAATTTTATATTTTTTACATAAAATTGTGTATATTTACAGATATCAAAAGCCATAAAAATCCATCAAATTAATGTTTGCATATGTTTTTAAAAATTGTATTTGTTTAACTATACATGTGTAGATAATATGACCTACATATAATTTACACATATGTATATCACAAATTCGTTCATTGTTTTCCTTTTTAACTTCAAAAGAGACACCTAATATTATACTATAATCATATTTTTACATAAAAATATAAAAATTGTGTGTTGATAAGAGTTTTTGTAATTCTTAAGATATTTACGGGTTCTTAAATGATCGTAACCCTAGTTTTAAATTATATCATCTTTGTAACACATGTACTGCATTTAAGTTAATAGTGTAATATTTTCTTTTGGGACGGGGTGAAGAGTTACTTTGTATTACTAAGCTAGGGGTACAATCGAGATCAGGTTTGGTTCGTTTAATTACCAGAGCTTGAACTCAACTAGTTTTAAGTTATATTTTCTAAAGCTTGAGCTTCGGTCTTGAGTAACTTTTCAAGCTTGACTTTGGCTCGTTTGTTCAAAATCTAACGCATAGCGGTTAAATGCGGATAGTACTTTTCCCATTCCCTCCTCAAGTTTTCTCATTTAACTTCAATTTAGCTTCAGAACATTTTCTAAGCTTTCATTTAGGTTTAATCTGCCGGCTAACTTTGTTTTTCAATTGTCTTTATCTCTTATTGATTTTTATCATATGCATCTGTTTTTTCACGTCGGCTTGTCAGGAAGGACCTCCACAAACGCCCCTCACTCTTTATCCCTTTATTTTTATCTTCCCTTTCCTAGTCTTACCCGACCATCTCATAATTCTTTCAAAGGGCGTCGCCCTTGCTCACATGTTTGTCCTTTCACTCTCTATCTTCTCTCCCCTTCACTTTTGATTAGCTAACATGCAATTCCTTTCACGTCTAAGAGATGGAATATCATCTTAATATTTACATGTTTTTTTAATAAGAGTAACAATCAAATAATTAATTTGTTAAGATTAGACGTGAGGTGGTGAAAGGTAAGTAATAGTAACTAATAGGTGAAATGTAAGTAATAATAACTAACTAAAAAATAATCAAAACTACAAAGTGACGTGAGGGTGGAAACATGTGTACATGACCACATCGCATCATAAAAAACAAAAACTATAAAAAGTAGCCATCTTTACATCTGTGTTGATTACGCCGCTCGAAATTCTCCAAATATAAGACACGTAGGTTAATAAATTACAGAAAATTAAATAAATGTGTAATAGAATGTTTTCTAAATAAGAAAATAAATCAGTTGATTTATAAGTTGTTTAACCACCAAACATAAAATTCTTAAAATAAGGGGCCAAAATTTAGCCAATAAAAGAGTAGGCATCCTATGGCTTTTCAAAATGGAGGTCATGGGTTCGAGTCTCACTTGGTGCAATATGCTTTAAGTGGGTCAGCGGTTTTATCACAATGAACCTTTGGGTGGTGGTTTTCCCTCGGATTTGTAGGCGGGCCGGGTCACCAGCGATGTCTGTGTTCGCAGACGTGGGTGGTCTTTTGCCAATGAGTTTACCCAGGTGAACCAGACTTAAAAGTATTCGTTGGCTATTTAAAAAGAAAAGAAGCTAAATTTAACTTTTAAAAATTTGTTATCAATTACATCCGTGACATGTGTTAAAAGAAGAATCTGGTACGTGACAAAAGTTTTATTGTATAATTATAATAAAAAGATTTGTCTATACTCTATAGTCATCTAAAACACCTCAAGTAAATAATTACTAATAGATCACAAAGTCAATTAAATTTATAAACTTGCTTGAAATGTTGTTTTAACTTCGAGTACAATTAAAATAAAAAGTGTTAGTTTTCTTTAAAGTTAAACAATCATAGAGGGTTAATCGGTGTAATTGATGGATAAAAAGACGATTTGACGAGCACATATCAATCATCAAGCTACTGGCTGCTTTTGTTTTATAAAGAGTAACTTATTAAAACAAATATGAAAATAGTATATTGTTTATTAATATAGGCAAATCCATACTACCCATACTATAAATTACTTTTAACTAATTATATTATGTTTCGGTTTGAACCTACAACATCTTTTTTAAAAAGCAAGAGAAAACGTCTATCAAATGAGCTAGTATTATATTTGCGTCACAAGTGAGAGAAAACAAAGTAAATTAGACGTACAATAAGAGTCCTTTTAAAAAAGTATAAAAAAACCAAACTAAAGTCAATTTTACAAGATTTACTATATACTAATTTGCAACATTACTACATATCACAGGTTGTAAAACATGTGTTTTAGTAATTTAGCCCGATACTTTTACATCCTTTGTAATTTAGTTCTTACATATTTTTACTATACAATTTTGGTTCTTATATTTTTCATATTTTATAAATTTTTTGTTTTACGTTTCGATCTTAATTTTACAAACTAACATTTGTAACGTGCGCGTATGGTTTAACATTTTTATGCTTATTTTCCCACCTGTAACGGACCCCTCTCATCGTGTTGGTCCTATATCGACTTACCTATTGTTTTGTATGTCGTACATTTCGCATGCGTGATTCAACGTTTTTATGTCTACTTTTAGTTTGATTTTTATTTTTTATTTCTTTTCTAATGACGAGTTTTTTCAGCTTTCATGATTACCGATAATGATGTATCATTAGTACTATTTGATATAGTTTTTCACATTGGTAACGCGGAGGACTTAATAGTATATTAATACTGAATAACGAAAGTGACAATAATTACTTTAGCAGCATTAATCACACCCTTTTGCTCCCATTATAAAACCCTACATCTCGTGAAATTTGGGGACGATAATATCAATCAACATCGTGAAACTTCGCGCGAGACGATCACCAACAACACAACTGCTTTCAAAATGATTTCCTTTGATTTTCAACTGCTTAAAACCAAAACAACAAGATTCGTGATGGATTCATCTCTTTAATTCTCACTCCATAACTTCCAATTTTAGGGTTTTCAATCGCCGATACCATCATCGATAATTCTTACGGTACTCTCTCACCTTCTGTTCGATTATCCACTTTACTCGAATTTAGGGTTTTGGGTATCGATTATTCGGGTTTTGTAGTCGATACGTTGATTGTTTAGTTGATGGGTTGAATTTTGTTGTGCATTTGGTTGTTCTGTGTGTTTGCTTTGTTGCAGCTTGTGTTTGATCTGGTAATTAAAAAAGGGTACCAGTTTTTAGGTTTAGGGGTGAAGGAATTGAAGAAATTAGCTCCGGATTGGGTTAAAAGATATCATTTAGTATCCTTTCGGTTTTGGGGGGTTTATGTCTGGAGAGAGTAGATAGTGGACATCAATGGATTTGCCAAAATTAGTAGCTTTTTTACAGGAATACCTAGAATTTACTAGGATAAATCATCACATCGCGCGGCCGCACGATTAGAATCCACCACTTTTCGGTTGTGAGCATGCCACTTACCGCCAACATGTCACCTACTTTTCGGATTTCTTAGAAGGACTATGATGAATTTAGTTTAAAGTTTTACCCTTGGGTCTATATGTCTAATGGCAGTAGATCATAGATATTTATTAATTGCATTTACCAAAATTCTTGCTGATGAAGTATTTCTCTAGACATTGTATTTGATTATTGGAGATAATTACTATGTGTGCTTCACTGCTTCATGTTGATTATTGTGGATTTGTTCTGATACTTAATTGGATTAAGGAGTTCAATGAAGATAATTGTGTATATGGCTGAATTGGTTAAAATATGCATAAAGCATTTGAATTTCTGTCTCATGTATGTTTTTCGTATTTTATATCAAATGCTAACGGTTTCTTTATCGTGCAGAGTAATTGGATTTGTCAACATCTAAATCGGCTATGCATTAGTAGTTTGTTTTGATCGAGAATTTAGTTTGCAGTGTTCGTGGAACAAGGAGAAACGATAAATTCAGCCTTTTTTGTTACTTTCCGTTGTAGCTGAGTATTGATTACTATTAGAAGCAAGTGTTGGTTGAGTAAACAGATGGATTTTGCAAAGCGGTGGTGTAAAAAATTGAAACCCAAAGATAAAGATAAACCTAAATCTTCACCAAAAAAGGAAGTTAGGAGTAATGGAAAGGAAGGATTAAGAGTAACAAGTGATGAAGCACCTTCAAATGCGACTAAACAGAAGGTTGAAGCTGCCAAACAATATATAGAAAAACACTACAAGGAGCAAATGAAGAATCTTAATGAGCGAAGGGAGCGGTATGAATTTTATGCACAAGTTATTTTGTTTGAGTGTAACTATTGAAATTCGCTCATTATATTTAAATAAGCTACTTGCTATCTTTGTGCATTCTACTAGAATACTAGATCATAGCCTCAATGTTTATATGTGCTCATATGAAGAAAATAAAAGATTCTTATGTTTCCTAGTATTGGCCTATTGGGAAATTGCATTTTCATTTTGATTGATTACCTGTGATGTAACATTCATCTATATGGTAAATGACTGACGGAAATAGAACTTTGTATGAATGTGGTAAAGATTTCATTTGTCCAATAGGTTTGTCAACTACTTATTTTATGCCATTTTCATTCTATTGAATGCAAGCATAGAAAAGTGGAAAGGTTCCAGAGTTAGGGTTAGGGTTCATATCTTAACCTTACTTTGATGATAATGTGAATTTCACATTGGAGACAATGCTGTCATTGCTTAATGTAGAAACAAGTAGATATTCTTCTTCATTGATCAGTTTGCTAAATTGATATTTTTAGAGGGTGGGTGGTAGCAGTACAACAGGTTTGACTGATATTTCATATGGGAATATATGCAATTTTTAAAACTTTAATACTCGACGTGATAACTCATTTTTGATGCAGACGTAATGTTCTTGAGAAGAAATTGGCTGATTCAGAGGTCTCTGAAGAAGAGCAAAACAATTTACTTAAACATCTGGAGAAAAAAGAGACTGAATATATGCGCCTTCAGAGGCACAAAATGGGTGCTGATGATTTTGAACCATTAACAATGATAGGAAAGGGTGCATTTGGTGAGGTATACAATCTTATTTTTGTACACAGCTATATACAAAAGTCAAACTTACCAACCCTTTATTGAGCTGCCTTGACCATTTGACTTTTAATCTATTCCAGGTTAGAATATGCAGGGAGAAGACAACTGGTAATGTATATGCAATGAAAAAACTTAAAAAATCTGAAATGCTTCGTAGGGGCCAGGTAGAAGTTTACTTCTGACAAACCATTTCTTGAGAAGATGTGATTTAAGATGCTTAAAGATGGTTTATTTACAATTGGTTTTTCCTTTTTTCCTTTCAGGTTGAACATGTGAAAGCAGAAAGGAACCTACTTGCAGAAGTTGATAGCAATTGCATTGTTAAACTTTATTGTTCATTTCAAGATGAAGAATATCTTTACCTCATAATGGAATATCTTCCTGGTGGAGATATGATGACTTTACTGATGCGAAAGGATACATTGACCGAAGATGAAGCTAGGTTTTATGTTGGGGAAACTGTTTTGGCAATTGAATCAATACACAAACATAATTACATTCATAGGTTGCTAAAAAATAATTGTTTTTACTTCACTTTATTCAAGCATTTGACAGTGTTTATCACAAGTATAATCCTTTTCCAACTGTTGCAGGGATATTAAACCTGATAACTTGCTGCTTGATAGATTTGGGCACATGAAATTATCAGATTTTGGATTATGTAAACCATTAGACTGCACTAATCTTCAAGAAAAAGATTTCACTGCTGCAAAAAACTTAAGTGGGGCCCTTCAAAGTGACGGGCGCCCTGTTGTACCAAAACGCACTCAACAGGAGCAACTGCTCCATTGGCAGAGAAACAGGAGGATGCTTGTAAATTATTTCATTTATTTCCTCTTTCCAAATGCGTTGATATTGAGCATTTTAAGATTCTTTAGTGTTGTAATAATGTAGGCTTATTCTACTGTTGGCACACCTGATTATATTGCTCCAGAAGTTTTACTGAAGAAAGGATATGGAATGGAGTGTGATTGGTTTGTATCTTTGGTATAAAAGAAGTACCTTCTGATATAATTGTATTAACACTTTATTTTATTTTATTTTTCTGCATGTAGGTGGTCTCTTGGGGCTATCATGTATGAGATGCTTGTGGGTTACCCACCCTTTTATTCAGATGAGCCCATGTCTACTTGTAGAAAGGTAAAATCGTTCACTTTAGCATATCACACTATTGTTATTGTATGATAGTGCACTATTCTTTATGTTTATCTTTTGATGTTTATAAGGTCCATCTTGCTAATACAGATAGTGAACTGGAGAACTTATTTAAAATTTCCTGAAGAGGCAAAATTATCTCCTGAGGCAAAAGATTTAATCTGCAAACTTCTTTGCAATGTTGAAAAAAGGCTTGGAACCAAAGGCGCTCATGAAATAAAGGTGATTTGTGGTAATTTTGCTTTTAATAGCTACATATTAGAAGAATAAAGTGGTGTTTCGCTATCTACAGGCACACCCATGGTTCAAGGGTATAGAATGGGAAAAGTTATATCAAACTGAAGCTGCATTTATTCCAGAAGTTAATGGCGAGCTGGATACCCAAAATTTTGAGAAATTTGAAGAGGTGCATTCTTTTGTTGGTGAACTATTGTTTTAGTAACTTTTAATGTAATTTCTTTTCCTTTTTTTGCTTACTTTTTTGTTGTTCATGTAATACTTACTACTGCAGGGTGAAAACCAAATTCCCTCCTCAACAAAACCTGGCCCTTGGCGGAAGGTTAGTAAGAACCTTGGTTTACGGATCGCAATCTCAATCGTTGTTATTATGTTCTATAGATTGTGCTACTTGGGAGCTATTTAAACCTAGTTAATGGTTGCTTATCCTGATTTTGCAATATCTTAAGTTCACATTAATACTAATTTATTAATTCCTAATGTTCTCTTGTTATACATATTTTAGTCATTATTGGATATGTTTTTTCTGTCTGTAACATTTTGGGCCATAAGGTATATCTGATTGCACCTAGAATAGTTTGGCAAAACTAGGACATAACACATTGATATGTATTATTTTAACAAAATAAAGAAAAAGATAAAAAAAAAAAAGATAACCTTATCTATGAATGCGGAAAATAAAATAGCAAAGTTTATTATTTATTACTAAAAATACCGCAACAAGAATATTAGCTTTTTTTGTCCTTCCTATTTTCTTAAAATTGTTTCAGAACCAATCCCATCAGAAATTTTTAATCATCAAACATAAAAAGAAAGAAATCTGAATGATTTAAAGCAAACACTGTGATCATGCTATTTTGCATCATAAGAGGCATAACCTGAAGAAGAATATAAATGATGCATACACAAACCAATGATTAAATGAATATTTAATCACTTGTTCCGACGGAAGTTTTCCCTAGAAATAGGAAGTTTATCCTGTGAGATAGAGGTAAGGTTTTCTCTCATCTCACCCTCCCTAGACCCTACTGTTAAGTGGATTTCACTGGTTCGTTTGTTTATCATTATTCAAGCTCCTGCCTTTTCTTTTGCAAGATGGACAATTTTAAATTAGTAAAGGAATCACTCTCGAGTCACATGCTTGAACTTTATAATTATACATGTTAGATGATTCTATAGATTTTACCATGACTTCCCAGCTTATCTATGCAGCACTTTATGGATTCTCTCAATCTGTAGTAGCATATTATTATTTTGTTCAAACCGTTACTAAAATGCTTACTTTTGTTGTTTATATCTGTCACGTGATTTACACGCCCAATATGTGGTTTTGCTGTTTTGGTGAGATATTTCACTAACTGTACTAGTGTAGTTAGTGTGTTTACGATTTGTTAGTATTATGAAAGGACGAAATGCTAAAATATGTTACTTTCTCGTCTTGTGTTGTAAATTGTGATTTACATAAATTTGTCTTCTTTTTGACAACTGCAGATGCTCTCCTCCAAAGATGTCAACTTTATGGGGTACACATATAAAAACTTTGAAATTGTAAACGAACATGAAGTCCCAGGAATCGGTACCAACTCTCTCCTTGTACACAAGTTGTTTACAAGTTCATTTGTTGCCCTCTTTTATCCTCAGCATTTTTATCCCTAAAATAAATCAATAGAATCATTTATGAATACCGAATGTTTAACTCCTTACGTAATGGATATAACTTCAATAAGTTTTTGAGCATTCTTGGTTAAAATGACATGTCTTAGTTAATTATTTTTCCAAATTCTATTTTCAGCTGAGTTGAAGAAGAAGAGTTCAAAACCTAAAAGGCCAACAGTGAAGTCACTTTTTAGTAAGCTCTCTCTCTTCGCAAACTCCCCTGTAATGGGCTTCGGATAAGACATTTCATCCTATGCCTATATCTTATTTACTTGTGTTAATTCCCCTAAGAACAATTCTAGTCATCTGTTAACTAGTTATTGACTCCCAAGTGTAGTTTAGTTAACATTTTCGATAATTTATCCCTTCAATCATGGGCAAACTTAGGTTATCTTGTCGACCCAAGTCAACGGCATACAGAACAGTATATTAATGACAAGGGGCACATGGAATAATTGAGATTGAACATGTGTCAAAAGCAAGAAACATTGAAGTATTGAACTTTACATGGGAATGTTCATGCCGTGGAGGGACTATGTTCTTTAGGAAATGTCGAAAATACCCTTCATTTATTGCAAAATAGTGGGATCTCATTAGACTTGACCATGGCCAATGGCAAATATGTGGTTTTAGCATAAAATATCTCCAATAGATAAAGATGCCGCAACTGACATTTTGGGGGGGGGGGGGGGGGGTTCTTAACATGGAAATAGTTGCAACTTTCACGAGACAGAAGTATATTATTGCAGGTTTTCAAAATTTCTCATCTGTAGGAGTTTACATCCTAAAGATATTATAAGCATGAAAAGCAAGAAAAAACGGTAAAATTGAATGGATTGGGGGTTAAACAACAGAGCTTACTTGTTTGTAGGCCAAGTGGAGTGGCGGTGTTGGTGGGTTGGGTAGCGGGTGATTCTTTTGTATGGTCTAACGGGTCAGATTGTTGGGTTGACCTGAGACTCTTTTTGTCCAAGTTTTTAATGAAATAATTAGTTTACTAAATATGTTTAACAAAATCATATTATTCCATTAATAATAACCTGACTATTTGAAATAAATGATTTAAGAGGTTTCATGTAACACTTCGGACAACATTTAAACCTTTTGACCTGCTACCATATAGGCTAGTTTATTTGTGATCACCCCTTTGACCCGTTTAAGATTAAACATAACCAGAACTGTTCCGTTAGTAATTATACGGGTTATAATTGATATATCTTCCTATATGCTTGAATTTGTGTGCTTGCTTGCAGAAGAAGAAACAGATTCAACTTCCTCTCAACAAACTCAAGGAAGCTTTCTCAACCTCCTACCCCGCCAACTAGAAGTCTCCAAGGAAGACGAGTCCACATGAACCATTACTGATCTGTTCATAAACCGTCACATAGCCATAGTTATAAAATTAATCAAAATCAAAAGCAGTGTGTTCCTCGCAACTGGACAGCGTTTCAGTAAATACAGAATCAAAGATGGGTTTTCAGTTTATTCAATTTGCTGAACGAGAATGATTTGTTTGAAATTATGGATGACCGATTGTTGTGCTTTCATTTTTTTGGTCTTCGGGTCTCCTGTAAATTGGTACCCTGGATTGTGCATATCTGTTTTAGTTTTACGTTCATGTAACCGGTTTGTAACTTATCCAGTTGTCGTATTAACTTGCTGGTTGATCATATTGCTCTGTTGTTGTAATTTTGATAACCGACTATATGACGGTCTTGGGTTATGTTTGAAATAGAAATTAGATCTTCAGAAAGCCAAATGGCAACCTGATCTTTTATTCCAAACGCATCCCAAGACCGTCGCTAGAGTACCTAAGACGGTCAAATGGGCCGTTTGGTGCAAACTTATTAACTTTTTTTAATGAAGTTATCATAGTACAGAATTATGAAAACCATATTGCATCCTAGACAAGCCGAATCCCCTACAATATTGAACAAATTTGACGATCAGGGGTGAGCCTCTCATACGCCGACCTTAGAAATTTAGCGCCCGAAATCATCACCCTTTGGTTGGCCATTTTGACTGGGTCACTAGTATTAGCCTGACCTTCAAACAATATTTCATTTTGCAGTATAATCGAATCACTCGGACAAACCAAATGACCCTCCACCAATCCCACATGATAACTACAAATAACTGCTACTGCCACCGTTTTCATCCGGATCATTCCCATTTCTTTACCCAAACATGTCCGAGGGCCAGCATGAAATGCCGGGAACTTGTATGGTGGTTCATGCCTAAGTTCATTCCCGTCTTTGGAAAACAATCTTTTTGGCTTAAACTCCATGCAATCATCTCCATAACTTTTTCATTCTTCTCATTTAGTAAAATGATAAAATTATCCTTGTCTCTTTATCAACAACATGACCAGTTGGAAGGACATCTACCCTCCCTCGCTGGAGGGGCCAAATTTGATGAAAATACGTCTGTTATTGGGTTAAAAGATAACTAGAGAATATCACATGTTTCAAAGAAAAAATAGTTAGTGTGCATATGGCCTAACTTTTAAATTAATTTGATAAAGAGAGTAAGAGTATAATGATCATTTTTTTAAGAATTTAACAGAAAAACTTAATTTACTTCCATTCAAAGGATTAAATATGTTACGTTTGTCCAAATTATTTGTACAAATATGTAATTTTTGAAAGTCAGGGACTAGAAGTGAAATTTAAGTAAATCTCAATGATCATTCGTGTAATTTAACTTTTATGACAAAATTATTTAAAAAAATTATTGTGGAAAATTTAAGAGAGAGAAAATATGATATTTGTCAAAGTTTTTTTAATACATATATGTACACTAGCTAAATGACTGGTCGACTAAACGTTACACGAGTTTAAAAAATTCAATTAAAAATAATTATAATAAAAAAATTAATAGTTATTTTCCTACCTTAATATAAAAGTAACTAGCGAATTACTAAATCTATAAAAACTTTTTTGTATATAACGTTTTAACGTCGTAGTTGATACAATCTAGCGAGTTACTAAAACTAGTTGATATCCGATTTGGGCGTTGCGCGAAATTAACTTTCGCTTAGATTGTACACATAGTAACGTTAAGCCATCGGAAAGAAACACAGGCAGAAAGCTACTACCAATGCTTGAAACAAAAAAGCAAGCAAAATATGACAAAATATTTTCGAAACGTTTAAAAGAAAACCCAAAATAACAGAAATAGCAACAAACGAAGTAACCTGGGTTCTCAGATGAGGCATTCTCATCATCACAGAACCAAACAGAATCTAGATCCGAAAATTTCACAACAAAGACCAGAAAAACGTGTTAATCAGATCCCATCTGTTCTCAGGTGAGACGTTCCTCATCATCATCGAACAAAACAACAAAAACCCAATGAAACAGATCTAACAAGTTTTGAGGTGAAGAAATCCTCATCATTACCGAAGACCACCACCATCAAAAGGCTCACCATCAAGAGCACCACCGTGAAGACCCCCACCGTCAACACCACGGCCGTCAACACCACCACCGTCAAGACCCCCACCGCCAACACAACCACCGTCAAGACCCTCAACATCAACACCACCACTGTGGAGACCACCACCGCCGCCATGGCTAACCTTTTTAGGTATCGCCGGTAGCGGTGGAGAGCACTAACGATGGGTCGTAACAGCGGCGATGGGTCACTGCGGTGGAGCAACTATTGCGACGGTAACAGGAACGCCGTCGTCGTGCGACAGAGCCTCGACCATCGGCATCCAACAACGGAACGGAATAACCCCAAACCGTCGGCAGTCGCGAACAACCGTCTTCGTCACAAAACCAACCAAATCTGAACGGAGGGCGACACTACAATCGAGCACGTCGACGTCAATGCCGGCAGTGCGTCGACCCACTGTCGTCCGACAACAACAGGTCTAAGGTGAGCAAAATCAACCATCATCGACCTCGAGCATGAAAGCCCTTGAATACACCGTCAAAAATCGACGATTCGGCCGACACAAACGGACGGCAAGTTTAGGGCTTCTCTAGGGAAGAAGGAAGGCATGCAAACTGAACCCATATCGGAGAAGCCAAAGCCATCGCCACGCCAAAAAACCGACATCATCCACAGGAGCAGGGCCTGCGATTTCCTCAAGCACCGCCGGAACCCCCCTGCCTAAAAGGGGCTTCGAAAGAAACACAACACGGCCGACCGACACACCCGTGGTTTTATTCCACGGTAATGACGGTGCAGACGGAGGATGGCGGCGGGGCAGCGGAAGACGGCGACGATGCAGCGGACGACGACAACGGTACAACGATCCTTCTCTCTGTGTACAAACAAACTGAAATCAGAGGCAAGACAGCACGCGAAAGGCGGGAAACGGTAGCCAACCGGCCACCGCCTCTTCCACCGGCGGCACCATCCCCCAAGAGAAACCAGAAACCCTGTCTGCAATGTCTTTCTTTATATATATGGCAGTGGCACATGTGCATGCATAATCAAGTTGCACACAACGCATCAAAAAATGAACATGCCACTGTTAATCGCACTCCTTTGTTCATATTATGTAATACAATTTAAAGACAGAAAATAACGTTTGAAGAACACAAAGTCATGCTCTTCAAAATCAACTACAACACATTCTTTAAATGGAATCAATTCAAACAGCCATCAAAACCCTTTTGAAAACCCCAATTCAAATCAAATCCCCATCTCAAGCAACGCAAATCCATGCCCAAATCGTCAAAAGTTTTCCGATATTCACCTCCGATATCCTCTCCCTTTACTCCAAACTCAATCTCCTGCAAGAATCCCTCAAGCTCTTCAACACACTCCCATCTCCGTCCATTCAAGATTGGAAATCCGTCATCAAATGCCACACATCCAATGGGTGTTTCTTGAAATCTTTGAAATGTTTCGTCGAAATGCGTCGAATGGGGATACACCCAGATCGCAATGTGTTCCCTTCGGTGTTGAAATCTTGCACCCATTTGATGGATTTCAAGTTTGGGGAATCGGTTCATGGTTCTGTCATTCGGGTCGGGTTGGAATTCGATGTCTTTACGGGAAATGCGTTGTTGAGTATGTACTGTAAGTTGCAGAGAATTAGTGCCCTACAGGTGTTTGATGAAAGTCCTGAGAGAATGAATTTTGATCAAAGGGAGAGTATTTTGCATCATGATAATAAAATTAGTCTAAACGTTCAAAACCCGAGTGATTTGAGTGAAGTGAGTGATCAAGATCAAAGAATTGTGCAGATGGAAAGTGTGAGAAAAGTGTTTGAAACAATGTTAGAACAAGATGTTGTGTCTTATAACACACTTATTTTGGGATATGCACAAAACAACATGTATAATGAAGCTATGATGATGATTAGGGAGATGTGTGTTGCTAAGTTGAAGCCTGATGCGTTTACTTTGTCGAGTGTTCTTCCTGTTGTTGCAGAATATATGGATGTTTGGAAGGGAAGAGAGATCCATGGGTATGGAATTAGACATGGGTTTGAAAGAAATGGATTTGTTATGAGTGGATTGACGGATGTGTATGCGAACTGTAGAATGGTGGAAGATTCGTATAGGTTGTTTTGTTCATTACCTGAAAAAGATTGTGTTTCGTGGTGCTCTATGATTGCAGCGTGTGTACAAAACGGTTTATTTGATGAGGGCTTAAGATTGTTTAGGCAGATGTTAAGTGAAAATGTTAAGCCTGTCCCAATTTCATGTTCCTCTATTATTCCTGCTTGTGCCCACCTAACCACTTTACCTTTAGGACAGCAACTTCATGGGTACATAATTAGGCATCATTTTGATGTTAATATGTTCATATCGAGCTCACTTGTCAACATGTATGCTAAATGTGGCAGCATTAAACTTGCAAAACGTGTTTTTGATGGTATGAAACAACATGATTTGGTGTCGTGGACTGCTATGATAATGGGATGTGCTTCACATGGTTATGCTCATGACGCCATCTTTTTATTCAAGCGAATGGAGATGAAAGGTTTGAGACCAAATTCTGTGGCTTTTGTGGCTGTTTTGACTGCTTGTAGTCATGCTGGAATGGTCAATGATGGGTTGACTTTTTTTAACAAAATGGTCAAACATTATGACATAACTCCTGATTTTGAGCACTATGCTTGTATGGCGGATCTTTTGGGCCGGGCTGGGAAATTGGAGGACGCTTTCCTCCTCATATGCAGCATGCCAGAAAATAAAACTGCTAGTGTTTGGTTACCGTTGCTAGCCGCTTGTAGGGTCCACAAGGATGTTGAATTGGCTGAAAAGGTTGTTATGCAGATAAGTAAATTTGATAGTGATAATGTTGGTGCAAATGTTTTGTTATCAAATATATATTCTTCAGTTGGAAGATATAAAGATGCAGCAAATGTGAGACATATTTTGAGCAAGAAGATGAATAAAAAGGAACCTGCTTGTAGTTGGATCAGAATTGGGGAAAAAGTTCATGCCTTTATTGCTGGAGATGAATCTCACTCAAATTATGACGGTATAATTGACGCATTAAATGTTCTTTTTGGACATATCGAAAAAGAAGGATATGTTGCGGATCACTAATGCAATGGATTTTTCTTATCCAAACTGATCATCTGATTATTTATGAGTGAAATAAGCCGCTTAAGTTGTTTATTCTAAACTGCTTATATCAAAAGGCAATAAGCGGTTTCTATAAGCAATGCCAAACACCCTCTTAGGTATATGCGGATTTGGTACATAGAAACCGAGTTTGTTTAGAAGATTGTCGGTCTTAAGATTGTTACAGAAGAGATATGTTGAAGGTATAGCAGCAGGTTTGATCATTTGAAGTATATAAAGTGCTTATGTTGGAGATTGTTAGCCTCAAAAGGTGACACATTCCATCTGTTTGGAAAAGAAGATACACTTTTGACCTTTGACTTTTGAAGTCAAATGAACTAGTGTTCTTATTTCCAACTTGATTAGGTTGTAATACAGGTTTATAACATGTCTTTTAATTTGTATTCCTTTATTTGTTTTAAAGTTCAATGTAGTTATCAAAGTTATCTTAACAAATGCAGAATTTATAACTGTTTGTGTATCACCTGGAGCTTGTAAAGGAGTTGATGGATTACCATTTTTACCAGTAGAGTAACATAACACTTATTTTGAAACCTTCACAATTAAACTTGTCTCATGTCATGATAAATGACATGTGAATTTTGCTTTAATACTGGCCAATATAGTGACATACAAATTGGTACAACCGTTCAAGTGAATGCAAAAAATCCTCAGGGCATAAACTTATTTAACTTTAAATTTGTAAACGGTTTCAAATAGGGGTAATTTTGTAAGATAAAAATTAATAATCTATATACACACAAGAGATCAAATGAAAACCACTTTAATATTACCAGAGTGAATTGTTGTTTACCTCCATGTGGTTCGTTCGCGTTTGCCGTCATCATCCAAAATACTTTTTTTTTTTTGCATTTGGATCCCCAACGTTTAGAATTTGATGTCATTTACATCCAACTAGTTAACACCGTTAAATTTAATGTTAAACACTAATTCTTTTAGGGGCATTTAAGTAATTTCACATAAAAAACAAAACCCTACTTTTTACTCCACATGAACAACATCATCGTAACATTACCCATCGCATACAACAACTCACGGTTCCATCGATTTTGAATATATCCATTGCCTTTCTTGCAGGCTGCGATTTAATGAAGAAGGCGGGAGAGGAAGTTAACTAGCTATCTCCCTACAGGAAGTCATACTAACTAGCAAGCTGTCTGCGCCTTAGGGCGCATAAGTCAACTAGCAGAGGGTAAGGCTTTTAGTTGTTAAGGGAGAGCTAGGGGGAACACTCGCCAGCAAGCACCTGGATAGACTAACAACAGGGGAAAACGTGACTTGAAGTCCATCGATTTTGATTACATTGCATGCAGCTCCACTTTTTAAATGACTTATTTACAAATATATCACAATTTCATGAGATGTATTCAATAAACGCTCAAGACTAAAATGTGAAATTCAATACTCTGTTCAGTTTTAGATTTCAAACTGAATAAGTCTCCATTTAACAAATTCAAATTAAGGTTTGTTTGATTGTCAATTGGGTTAAACTAACACTATAAATTGTGTTTATAGTCAAGTTCGAACAGTTTAACAAAAATATATTGTTCAACTTTTAACTACGATTTAAAAAAAAGATAAGCTAAACATCCTCGGATAGTTGGGTCAGCCGAACCAACATTAAACAGTTCACTATAGACAATATCACAAGGAACTTTTGAAAACTCAGCAGTGTTTGCAACCTGCTAATTCATCTTTGTATGTTTGAAAAGCTAGTTTTCCCATTGGGACAAATGATTAGTAATCTTTGTAGGTCGAACCACACAATTCGATCCACACAAGCTGCTTAGTCATCTCTGTATGTCGAACCACACATGTCGATCACACAAGCTGCTTAGTCATCTCTGTATGTCGAACCACACATGTCGATCACACAAGCTGCTTAGTCATCTCTGTATATCGAACCACATGAACCGAGAACCATGTTGGGATGCCCAGACACCCAGGTCAATTCGCTGGTGATATCTCCTCTTCAATACGTCGATTTCTCCCCACACAGATCGAATTTTCATGAAAACAACATCAGGGCTGCACATTCAGGGGTTTTGTTTATATTAAAAGGGTGGTTTTGTAATTTTATAACTTTAAATGGTTAATTATAACGGTGTTAATTAGTTGGATGTAAATGACACCAAATTCTAAACGTTGGGGATCCGGATGAAAAAAAAGTATTTTGGATGATAACGGCAATGGTGAACAAACCATAAGAAGGTAAACGGCAACTCACTCTAAAAACCAAGAAAACTCCACTTAACCAATCAAATTATTTTATCATAAAAACTCCTCTTAACAAATTAAATTATTTTCTTTCTAATTTTTTCGTTTTTTATTTTTATTAAGGTTAATAAATTAGTTTTTGCACCCTTTTAATTTTAATATTTTTTTTAAAAAAAATCCTGATTTGTCTTCTATTTAACTAATTTGTTGCCTAATCATCTCATCATATCTCTCTCTACAATCAATCACAGCCATTGATACACCGGCTGCCTCCATACCGGTACAAGTCAACGACCAAACCACCATCGAAAACAACTAGCACCACCCCCTTTTCGCCTCCCGCCACCGTGAAACACCATGATTCCCCCCTTTTGATTTTTTTATGTTCGAACAAAGAGCATCACCAGCTGCTTCATTATATATACTAACATTTAAAACTTACGTAAACAATGATTTACCATTTAAAATGCATAAGGTACTCCTATCGTTGAGACGTTACTTGCTACATGTGTTTTTTAGAGTCTGTCACTGCCATCACTATTCACTCATCCTCCTCTTCACCCATGTTTGTAGACATGTAAGAGAGAGAAGAAAAGATGAACACAGAAATGTAACAAACCATAAACCCTAATTAATAACATATATAACTTATAGCGATTCTGAAATAAATATATCAAATGTGTTGATTTATAAATTTTTTATTAAAAAAGGTTTATTATTAATTTTTTTTAACCATATCTCTTTATTCTTTAACAAAAAAGTTCAACACAATATTTTTTTGTATATTAAAGTCTTTTAACTTGTAAGATGAAAAAATGTCACTTAACCGAATTTTGTATATTAAAGTCTTTAATCTTGTTCAAAACATCAAATCAGTATTGCATATGGTTCACAAATCCAGGTTTGTAGACAATTCGATTGATATGAGAAATCGATTTTGATTGATTTTGATTATTTGTAGGTCGAGGTTTGATTTTGTTTTTTGATGGATTTTAACTTTGGATGTAGCAGACTTTTCTATTTTGTTCTTCGATCGATTTTGATTTTGTTTGTTACCAGGAACTTGAAAGCCCAGCAATGATGTTATGATGAAGTTGAAGATGATAATGATGATGATGATGGTTGAACGGTTAGAAAAAAAAAAGTCTGGTTTCAAACACGAAGAATACAAGGAACAAGAGGAACATTGTTGCTACATATATGGTATAAATAAAGGAAAAAATAAATAAAGGACTTCAAAGAAAAAGATGTAATGTAATATCATGTTTTAGAGTTCGAAGAAAAAGAATTGAACTATGTGTTCTCGAGGCGAAAAGAAAAGTAAAGAGAATTATAATTTTACTTTCATACACTTGATAAAGAGAGTTTTGAATTTACTACTATACCCATAGTATAATAAATCATAAATAAAATATTATGTTAGTTTCTCTATAAATCCTTTAAATTTGGATGAAAAGTTAGAAGATAAGAATGTTAGTAATTTTTTTTCCATATTCTATTAAAAAGAACTCTCTAACACATATGTTTTACAGTTTCATTCCTCTTTATTTCTTTTATTTTTACAAAAAGGACCGGGAACACAAAGTTAGAAAGTGTGTGTGACCGTATGACTTATTTGATTTATAAAAACTCGGCGTTCTTCGATATCATCTTCTTTGACATAATATGAAAGACTAGGCCGACCCGGTTAGAAACCGGCTTGATTCGAGGCCTACGCTTGTTCTCGAGTCTTTTCTAAGAAGAGAAATAGATGGAAGGTAAAAAAAATTATGTTTTGAGTTTTCTTAAGAAGAAAATGAAAAGAAACTAAAAAGATTTATGCTCTTAAATTTTACAAAAAAGAAAGTAGAAAGATTTTTTTTTAATAATCTTTCATTCTAACTTTTCCTTCAAAATGAAAGAAAATAAAAGAAACATATAACACTCTTTTACTATTTTTTATTTTCTTTAAAATCTAAAACATAAAATAATAATGTTTTTTCTTTTTCTTGCTTTTTTTCTCTTCTCAAATCTTTTTATTTTTTCATTTATTTTCTATCCTTATTTTGTTTTCACTTTAATTTCTTTAGTTTATAAAACTTCTGAACGCAGTGCTAGTGCTAAAACGATGAATGCTCCTTCATCGTTGCTATCAATAATCAATCTTTTCCCAAAAAGACTTCACATCACAAAGAAGACATCAACACCACTTCAAATCTGCAATTCAACTTGACCCGCTTTCTCATTTCTTCACAAGGTAACCTTTTGATTTCTCCTTCATTTGCTTACTCTGTAGGTGAAAAGATATAGAAATTACTGAATTGATTGTGCTACTTAAACTCCCACCACCTGATTAGTTCAAACTGTATATCCTGAGTCCAAGATAGCACATTTGATTAGATAAAAACATATGCACACCAACTGTTTGATAAAATGCTTGTCTGAGATATACCCTTTAAATCGGGTAGTGTTTCTTAATCATGCAGTAATGATTGCATCTGTGAGCCATGGATGTTAGAAATTGTTTTAGTTCTTTAGGTTATGATTATTTTTGCAGTTTTCTTTTCTGATGTTGGAGGGTATGCACTTGACTCACACTGTTGAAACCTGTTGCTTAAAAATCTTTAGCCTTTACTATTTGTGATATCTTAATTGGTATATTGTATACTTTAAGTTCATGTTGCATTCGTGTCATTGATGGGGCACAAGAGTAACAAAATTTTCATGATAAATTATTGTTGGAGCACAACATCAGCATGTGTGATTGTCCATCACTTCGTACTCGATAGTAACCATTCTTCTTTAATCATATCTTTAATTTTGTGGGTTTTTTTAAATCTTGAATTTTTGGGTTCTTTAATCTGCCAATTCAATAGGGTTCGTGTATTTTGTTGTTACTTTCTTTCGGGAGGTGTAAATATCACTTTTGTTCTGACATGGTTACTGATGTTTAAGGGCTCACTTTAAACAGATTGTTGATAGGGTTTAGGAGTAGTTCAATCAGGTGAATTGGTGCCGATTTGTATGTATATCTGAAGTGTTGCTTAATTTGGTGATTGGGCTCATGTTATCATGTTAAAACTAGTGATATCATATCAGGATTATACAGCTTAATGATATCATATGATTATCAGTGTTTTTGAATCTTCTATTACCATCTATTACATATATTTATTTGAATATTGATGTAACTTAAAAGCAGAAATTATTACAGGAAATGACTCGACTCGGTTTAAAAACCAGCAAATGCAAGCAAAGGAGACGAACATTGCTTTAATTTCAATATTGAATTGCATGATTTTAGAAGATGTTCCGTTCAATTTTGGGTTATGGAAAGAGCCGTAGATTTCCAAGCAAGCACCATTGTGAATTAGGGTTTAGACATAACCAAAGATACAGTTTAGTTAATGTAAAACTGAAATGGGTAAAGGATAAAGTACTAGATACTGTTGTAACAGGTGAAAGAGAGCTCAGAGCAGCCTGGGTAATCATGTCAATGATAGCTGCTGACCCTGGTGGTTGCCTCCCCATCTACCGACTGTCTGGCCGGCGGAGAGGTCAATTGGGTCTTGCGCAAGACCTTAAAGTTTCAACCTTTATAAGAAAATACCCAAATATTTTTGATGAATTTCATGTTCCTGATAGTGGTGGCACTCTTGTTCCATGGTTTAGATTGACCCCAGATGCTGTAACAGTAAATCAAGAAGCCATTCAAGTTTTTCGAGAAAATCAGAAAGATTTTCTTAATAGGGTTTGTAAGCTTCTTATGCTCACTAGAGACATGATTCTTCCAATACCAACAATAGATCAGTTAAAATGGGATTTGGGTTTGCCTTATGATTATGTTGATTCTTTCATCCCGAGGTACAAAGATGTTTTCTCCATTATTCGTCTTTCTGATGATCGTGTTGGTTTAAAGCTCCTATCATGGCCAAAGGAGCTTGCTGTTTCTCAACTAGAAACAGATGCAATGATGCAACAAATGGAAGAGGATGTTATGACTGGTAGGTTGGGTTTTCGTGTTGGATTTCCAAGGGGATTTGGGTTAAAGAGGAAATCTATCGAGTGGTTGGAGGAATGGCAAAGGCTCCCGTATACTTCCCCATACACTGATTCGTGTCATTTGGATTCACGAACAGATGTTTCAGAAAAAAGAATCGTGGGTGTGTTTCATGAGCTTTTGCACCTTACCGTGCAAAAGAAAACCGAGCGCCAAAATGTTAGCAATCTTAGAAAGCCATTAAACCTTCCTCAAAAGTTCACTAAGGTTTTTGAACGTCATCCGGGCATTTTCTACATTTCCAAGAAGAACAACACACAAACTGTTGTCCTTCGGGAGGCTTATGATGGTGATCGACTTGTTCACAAGCATCCCATTTCTGAAATCAGAAATAAGTTTGCATTCTTGATGAAGGAAGGATTTTTGGGTAGGAGCCGAGGGTTATATAAGAAACATAACACTTCAAGTTCTGTTGAAAACGATGATTTACATCAAATTTCTGAGGCTGATTCATGTGAGAATGGAACTGAATCTGTAGAGGAATCCGAGGGTCATATGTTTTCGGAATATGAATCTGATGAAACCAGCGGACTTTTCCGATTGTGCGAATAGCATCTTGTTGATTGCTTATACTGTATATTAGCATGAAGTGTTAAATGATTTGTATGAGTCGTAATGGTTGAATTTTACATGTGCCCATGGTTATAATAATAATAATCAATCATGGACTGTTCCTCATGAATCTGGGTTGATTATCTGAGTGAAAACTTCATAGGAGGTCGCTAATCTTTAAGTTTCTCGTACCCAAGCATGCTTAGGTGTTTTAGGCTGGACATTCTTTATGTCTCGGGACGTGATTTGCGTAAGGTGTCAAAAGTTACATGGTGTGAAAAAGAACGAAATTAGCTCATGTTGGTGGTTGATTGATGTCCATGTGATTGTTGCATTGTTAGTTGGTAATTCTGTAAGTGTTTTTCAGTATAATAAACAAATACATATGCATCTTTACATATATGTGCTTATGCATATACACACATACCTAGGTATGCAAATACACACATAAATACATACGCGCTCAAACACGTCATGTGTGTTGTTTGACAATAAATGTTGTTAGACTATTTTTCCGTAATCGTTCTCTAAAGCAAGCGAATTGGATACGAGGGGTTGATCTGGGATTTATGTACGAAAAAAACCTTTGTTGTGGCTTTTTCAAATGCTTCCCATTAGCAATGGTTAATAACACAAGGTATTTATAGATTGTGTTAGATAGAAAATCATATAAAACTAGCTTATCAACCTGATTATTAAATTAATTAAAAACTAGTAATCGTATCGGCTTTTATCTGTTTACGTTCAACTAAAAATAAGAATAAAAACTGTTTAATAAACTACAACGTAAGTAGATAAATTTACATCATCAAGATAAGTTGCTGCATTTTTACAACTAATACAATGGTGGCTTGCAACATAAGGTGCTTATCGAAATGATTTTCTTTCTTGAGGTATACTAAAGCGAATTTTTGGATGGTCCGTTGTATATATTGTTGATGCACTTTTACAACTAATACAATGGTGGCTCGCCACAAGAAGAAAGTTATTCATACTATCTATCTGAAGTGGGAATAAATATTTGATTAGATACGAGTTCTATATCATACCTTATGGATGGTCCGTTGTATATGTTGTTAAACATCACTCTCACCTAATGTGTTGCATGCATAGGGCCAGCTCAATAGTTTTTGAGCCCCAATCGAACTAAAAAATATGGCCCTTTTAATTTTTTTTTATTAAAACACTTATTGTTTATCCGGGCTTGAAACTAACAATAATAAACTAATATGTTTATAGTTGGGGATATATAATTTTAAAAAATTATATAATTTGTATGTATAAATGTTTGGATTAAATTTATTTTTCTATCTTTATATGATGTAGATTCATTTGATTGGAAGCCCAAATTAATTAATAAAATGTACATTTCATAGAAGAGTATGTTTCTATTGAACTAAATGGGCAACTAAATTAATAAAATATCTAGCCCATTTAGATTTTTACATATTAAACTTTACAAAATTTGAAAGCTCTTTAGAATTGACGGCCCAAAGTCATAGCTTTACTAGCTTTGGGTTTGGGCCGATCCTGTGCACGCATACCTTACCTTCGATTTTGTCGTCTACATCACACACGGATTGCCACTACGACCAATCATCGCGGACGATGACAGGATCACATAGATTTTTCTAGTTGTGAGATTTCTCCTAAACAGATTGAAGATACAGTCCTAATTAAACCACGGGTAGATACGTCCTATTAAAATAACATGTATTTAACCTGTAACATATTTTTCTAATTTCAAGAAGCAAAATATGGTAACAAAATCAAAAGCCCCCTCTCAGAATCCTCTTATCTATCCCTACTTCTTGCAAAAATAATATTTCCCCCATAAAATCCGTCATCTTCTTCACTTCCTCCGTTCTTCCTGCAGATCCTATGGAATCTGAAACCCTAAAGCTCATATCCCCCTTAATTCCCTCTTATTAGATTCACCCACTTCGATCTGATTTCGAAAAATCTTCACTTGCATCTCTTCATTCCTCCATTACTAAACAACCTCAATCGTGTATCTGTTTACGATTCTTCATCACCTTTGAGTTCTTGATCAGTTATGTGAGGTAAACAGTGCCTCAATTCGGTTATTGGGCGGCAGTTTTCTGTTCCATCGATGGTGTAAGTTTCTAGGGTTTTTATTCGATCCAGCGATAACGACAAATTCTTCGATGGGGTTTCAAAGGGTATAATCTTGCTGATATCGTTGATGCCCAAATCTTTTGTATCGGAATTTGCTATTGATACTGGTGTGGAGGCTTTGTGTGGATCTGAGTGCGTTTTGGAGATCTTGGAATTTGATAACGGTGAATTCTTTTCAAGTGATTGATTGTTTGAATCGGATTAGGGTTTATTTAATTGGGATTTCATCATGGATCATGTGATTGGTGGGAAGTTTAAGCTTGGTAGGAAGATTGGTAGTGGATCTTTTGGAGAGCTTTACATGGGTAATTTTTATCTTTCTTCAACATGTTTTCATTCTGTGGTTCTGTTGCATTTGTGATTGGTTTATTGTTGTTTACAGGAGTGAATCTTCAAACTAAAGAAGAAGTTGCTGTTAAACTGGTATGTATTTAGGGTTTTATATGTGTACGAATTCTGGCACACGATGTTACTCATATAGTCATATACACAATAAAATTAAGCAACCAACATTACAGTTGTTTTTGTGGTTTGATGTGATTGTTTTCATATATAATGCACTGTGTTTCTTTACTTAAAGTTGCAAGTTAAATCTGCCATTTAAGCTTCTAGTGTTTTGTTTTGCATATTACTATTTGTGTTCAGTGGAAAGCTTTTACCAAGTTATGTTGTTAGCCATTACAAGTCTAAAATGAGCCATGGTGTGTTTGCATTGTGTGTCATTCACCCAATTTCCAAATTATAGATAACGTAGCATTCAGATTTAATCAAATAAAAAGACAATAAGTTAGTATCTTATTGATATAAAACATAGTGAATAAATAACAAAAATTGATATTTTAACTTGATCATTTCAGAAGGCACCAAGTTACCAAAGAGGGAGCAACTAGGGATAAATTTTATGGCTAAATTTGAACCAAACATATGAGTAATTAACATAAATTAAAGTGTAAAGATAAGAGTAAAGATGAATAAGTTAACAGGCAAACAGCTAAAGTAAAAGATAACAATCAATTCATAGTAGTAAATACATAATTACTTTGATTTTACAGTAATAGCTAGTGAAATAAACCAGCAGAGTGGTCACCAGCTAAAGTTTACCTAAAGTATGTTCCAATATTCTTCTTGTGTGGCCTAATTTGTTTTTGTTCTCAGGAATCTGTTAAGACCAAGCACCCACAGCTTCACTATGAGGCCAAATTGTACATGCTTCTTCAAGGAGGAAGTGAGTTTCATGTTTTTCCTGCTTTTACATACTGTCATTCTCGCCTTTCTGTTTGTATATATTGTTTTTATACCAAGAAATTACCATCCACTCTTTTTAAATAAATGCAGCTGGTGTTCCACACCTCAAATGGATTGGAGTTGAAGGAGAATACAATGCTATGGTTATTGATCTTCTTGGACCAAGTTTAGAAGATCTTTTTAACTATTGTAACCGCAAGTTCACTTTGAAAACAGTTTTAATGCTTGCAGATCAGTTGGTAAGTATAACACCTTGTGTAATGGGACTTACTGAGCATATTGTATATTTGTATGATTAAATTAACGCTCGCTCCTTTTTTATTGCTTTATGCAGATAAACAGAGTTGAATATATGCATTCAAGAGGTTTTCTTCACCGTGATATAAAACCCGATAACTTTTTGATGGGTTTAGGACGAAAGGCAAATCAGGTATTTTCTTTTACAAGTTATGGACTTTATAATGCAATCTGCTGAAACATGCTTATCTAATCTCTAGAGTGTTTATTTATTTAATCCTTTGTTAAAAAGGTTTTCTGTGATTTGTATGAACTCAATTGCATTTTAACAAGTTAATCTATGAAATTAACTTCCATCTTAACATTAATTCTGCTATGTACATCTTCTTTCTTCTTTCCTTGAGAGATTCTGATTATCAACATATTCTGTTTGTTTTTATATTAATTCAGGTTTACATTATAGATTATGGTCTTGCAAAAAAGTATAGGGATGCTCAAACACACAAGCATATACCATACAGGTTTTTTCCATTATGCCATAACTTGAGTGAAAATGATATATATTTTTTCTACCTTGCTAGTTATTTGAATCAAAATGGATGTGTTCTTGCCAATTTTGGTTTCAGGGAAAACAAAAATCTCACTGGTACTGCTCGTTATGCCAGTGTTAATACCCACCTAGGTGTTGGTAAGTAATCATGCTCGTTTGGAATATTTCATGATTAAATCCTTTGTATAATAATTCCATTGAGCTCAATTATTTGTAAAATCTTACATTTTGGATTAAGCAAGAGTAAAATATCCCTTTGGAAAGCATGGTATATATAAAAAAAAGTCCATTTATGCCATTATCTTTTAGTATTTCACTTTATTAATCATAACTTTTGTTTATTATCAATTGTAGAACAAAGCAGGAGGGATGATCTGGAGTCTCTGGGTTATGTGCTCATGTATTTTTTGAGAGGAAGGTTGAATATATCACAGCTTTATTCAGCTGTTTGCTTTGTTGCCTATTTAAATTTTCAGCTAACTTTGTTCTTGTATTTATGTGGTTGTAGCCTTCCTTGGCAGGGGCTGAAAGCTGGCACTAAGAAGCAAAAATATGACAAAATTAGTGAAAAGAAGATGCTTACTCCTATAGAGGTATTCTTAACGATCAAACATATTTTAAGCAGTTTTATTATAATTAAGTGACATGATATTATTATATTGTTTTTTTATAAATATATTCATTGTTAACCTCTTATTAAAGCGACCTTTAAATGAACAAAATCTACAGGTGCTATGCAAGTCTTATCCAACTGAATTCACATCATACTTCCATTATTGTCGATCGTTGCGGTTTGATGACAAACCAGATTATTCATACCTGAAAAGGCTTTTTCGGGATCTTTTCATCCGAGAAGGTGAAAGCCTGAACATTATATTCTAGAGAATTTGTTTTTGTTATTTTTCATATATATGATACCATCACATGAACAATGTTTTATCATCATCTCCATTGCTATTATTATTATCTCTTATTATTTTGAATTAGATTTATGTGTTGTGTTTGTGTTTCAGGTTATCAGTTTGACTATGTTTTTGACTGGACTGTTTTGAAGTATCCCCAATCTGGTTCAGCTTCCAGTTCTCGAGGGCGGGTAAGTATCCGTTCCATTCTTACATGCCTAATATTTTTACTTCTATTTTATCAAAGGATTGCCTTCCCCGTAATTGTAAACCTCTGTTGTATCAGACGGTTGGCAAACTACCCCTGAATCCCAGCCCTTCAGCAGAAAGAGTGGAAAGAACCCCAGGTATGTTTTTCTGTTTATTTTACACACTACTTTTTATGTGCCTATGTAGGATACCAGGATGTGTATGAATATATGTCTACCATGTCGAGATTCCTTTTGGTATGTTTTGTATGATGGATGAAAGTGTTTATATAATTATTATATAATTACAAGATATTGGCATTTGTGTGTTTACAGAATCCTCAGAAATTGCTATAAGTAGGTTGGAAAATTTGGTGATAATTATATAATAATATATTTATATGTTTTAGTGAAAGCGGAGGTTAGAGATAGATTCTCTGGCACAGTGGAGTCATTTGCTAGGCGTACTGGTTTGCATGGTGACAACTCAAGACACAGATCTTCAGAATATTCAACACCATCTAAAGAAGTGGTGAGTTGTCCTAATTCACAACTTTTTCTAATGACAGGTGGTAGATTCTTTTTTTAGTTTTTTTTATTTTTATTTTTATTTTATATTTTAGAACGACAAGTCATAGATCTGTTGGCAAAATAAATATGGGTCGTTTATAACTGGATTGAGCAAAGAAAATAACACCCATGGTTTTATATGATCAGATCACGGGATCACGATAGTAGTATTATTAATATAACGAAAACCACATGATATTGTAATAAGCACTAATATAAAGAAAACCATACTTTACAATGACTCCTAAACCTTATATTTATACTAAAAGCAAAATTTGATCACCTAGCTATTCTAATCTATCTTTGAAATCTACTCTGATAATTTAACTTAATTCTTACTGTTCCCATCACAACCAACCGATTTCTCCTTCTTGGTTTTTATCTCAAACACAAATATTCTCTCGTTCTAATCCGGTTTAACCTTGTGTGTCCGCATAGTCATTTATTAATATAATTTTGTGAATGAAAAGATGAAAGAAAATGAACCAAAAAGTTTAACTCAAACCTGTTTTGGTCCATTGTCCAACGCGTCCCAGGCTCCAACTCACCTATTATGCCAACTATCATCACTTGTTTATATTGGCTCGTGCAGACCCTTTGATGCTGGTTTCTAATTTGATCCTTTATGCATTAAATTACCTTTTATATTTGTATGTTCAGAACGGTAACTCAGATAGAGCTCGCATCACACGAACCAGCAGTACTTCAAAAAGAGCAGTCATATCAAGCAGCAGACCAAGCTCATCTGGTGAGCCCAGTGAGAGCCGGTCAAATCGGCTAGGTTCAGGCAGCGGTCGCATATCAACCACTCAAAGGCTCCACTTTCAACCCGGGTTCGAGTCCAAGTCATCATCTTTCACACGGGCTGTACCCTCATCAAGAGGTGGCCGTGATGACACCCTAAGAAGCTTTGAACTGCTAACTATTGGCAAGAGGAAATAAGAAGGTGGTTTCTTTGTTGTGGGACCCATCTGGATAACCATCGTTTCTCGCTTACAACAAAATCCCTTCAAAAAGATTCATCCTTGATCTTGTAGCCTTGAAGAAAGAGACTGCATCTCACTTCAGGGTGGATGTTCATATGCTGCTGTCAAAATGTTTACGTTGAAGAATCATTGAAACTGGATAATTTAGCTTCTTATTTTCTTGTATTTATGTCCAATTAACGTGCAACTATGTCAGACTCCTTGTATTATATGGATTAAATTGAAAGTATGGCTTTTTTTTTTGTGTTCAATATCTTATTAAGGTTATATATTATAGGTCTTGTTTATAGGCCTATAGATGAACCAAACGTTCATGAACTGTTCATGAATTGTTCGGCGGGAAGTTCGTTTATGTTCGTTTATTTAGGAAATAAATGAACATGAACAAAAAAATTGTGTTCGTTTAATTAAACAAACAAATATGAACACATGCTTTGTTCGTTCGTTTACGTTCATGAACGTTCGTTTGTGTTCGTTCATATATGTCCGTTTATTTATGTTTGTTTATGTTTGTTCATTTATGTTCGTTTATTTATATATATTAATATATTAATAAAAGAGTATTATGTGTTAATATTTAAAAAATAAGTGTATAAAGTTATACTGGAAACTTATAAGTTTAGTGAGTTTTAATTTCCACTAATACATCAAAAATCCAAAATGGTAATTTAAGATTTTTTTTCCCAATTTTGTTTGTTTATTATGGTTCATTTATTTTTGTTTATTATTGTTCATTTGTGTTCGTTTATGTTCGTGAAGTGTTCATTTAGCTTCTTAACAAACAAACATGAACGAACACGAACATTTTTATTTTCTTAATAAACGAACATGAACACAAAATCGTGTTCGATAATGTGTTCGTGTTCGTGTTCAAGTTCGGTAAAAGTTAAATGAACAAACACGAACATGCTGATGTTCGTGTTCGTTCGGTTCATTTACAGGCCTACTTGTTTAGGTTTCATGTCAAAATGACGTATTTTACCCTTTTTTTCCTTAAATAAACTGACATAAGAATGTGAATGTAGATACATCTATATGTCTAGATTAGCCCCCTTGATAATCAATTATCTACGGCAAACTTTTACAGTTAATAATTTTTTTATCTGAACGACATTTGGAACTACCAACTAGTTAAAACCTGGGCGAGTTTTTTCAAATGCGACGTTAATCGTTCAATTTTGACGCTTCAGGCCTTTACTCAACTAGGAACACGATCTAGAAGGAAACTCAAAAGTGTGACAAATCTCCTTGAGTTGGGTTTAGTTTGAACATGAGACCTTAAAAATACGAAACTCAAACCATCATACTTATACTATTAGACTCGAACACCAACTGCTTATGGTTAACAATTTATCTTAAAACTTAAAACACCGAACAAAATTCTTGATATGTTCCTTTTATCAAATATATTCCTTAAAATGTCCCTTTGATATTCCTGTTCTCCATAACATCGCTTGAACATCATCATTGCAGCCCATGTAATAAGAATGCTAACCGAATAGTTAGAGATGCCGCAAGCAAAGATCATATAGCGTAATTGACTGCAAGTTGAATAAGCTATGACACTCTTTAGATCGTTCTGTAATATTCTAGTGGTTGCCGCATGCCTTTCTTTTTCAAATTATCTGATTATAAGAATGCATACCACATCAAGATTCTTTATGGGGTCATGATCTCTTAAAGAATGGACGTGTTTGTATAATTATACGATATCATTATTTGTGTGTTTACTAAGGGACTTTCTTACCATCTAACAAATGCTAAGATACTTTCATTGTACTAAATGTTACGAATTAAATATGAAAACGGAGGAGAGAGTTAACGTTGAAAGGCTATAGTGATAGCAGCCACGACACTAATCTAGACGATGGACGCAACATAACGGGTACCTGTGATTTCAACATAAAATCGAAACGTTTAACGTAATTTTTTTTTACCAAACCAACCATTAAATGACAACAAAACTAATTTAGGCACTAAACTGATAGAAACCATATCAAAACAATGACAAAAAAACATTTAACTCAAATATTTAAATCTATTTTGAAACATTAATATATTAAGTTTAATCTTTTTATTTTTCACATCTCGGTGTATCACCCACATTGACATCCACATCACTAATATAAGCTCATCTACTCCTCCCTTAAGCTCACGTGTCACTAACACAGGATACCACGTTCAGTATTCATATTTAGTAGTAATTTCAGTAACCGTTTTAGTAATGGTTCAATAACAATATAGTGAGTCAAGTAATCAGGGCCGGCTTAACCATTTTAGTGGCCTAAGGCGAAATTAATTTTGGAGGCCTTTTTCATAAGTTTTTAATAAAAACCCTTCTCCTTTATCCGGGCTTGGTACCGGCAAAAATAAACTAAATAACTTATATTTGGTGGAGTTAAAAAATTTTTTTAATCTATTTTTTATATATTTAAAAAACATGCGAAACATTTATATAAAGCTTATTTTTCTAGCTTTTTTTGAAGCAAACTCTTTAATCAAATCTTTATACTCAATCTCATAAGATAAATCTTTTTCAATTGATAAAATAGCTAACACATTTAATCTTTTTCTAGCAGACCCAAGTTTTAAAAACTAAAATTAATACCAAGCCTAGTCTGGCTTAAAACAGAACAGTTAGCCCAAAACGTAGTAGCTAACCAAAAACTGTAATTACTATAGTCCAAACACTGAAAAAACTTGAGGCCCTCAACATGTGTAGGCCTTAGAGCACCTCCTGGCCCAATAACCTTATTGGGCCGGCCCTGCGAGTAATAGTAACAGTTTCAATATATAAATGTAAACAATTTAAGTGCCACACAATAATGAATGTAGATTTCCTACTACGGGGTAGAGGAAGCTCAAATTCATAAAAATAAAGTTGTCTAAAATCCGTACTGTAACACCCCAACCGGACCAAGGCTGACATGTCACTAAACACTAATTAGATATCAAATAACAAACCATAATATAAAATTTCACATAATAATTTGAATAAAAATTCACATTATTTCAAAACTATTTGGGACTCGATGTGTTAAAACAAGTATTAAATTGTAGATGATTTAACAATTGTGTATTAGTACATTTATTGTTGTAAAGCTATTGCATTATTGTTCTCTTCACATGGCCGACAATTATCATTCACATCCACTCCTCCCTTTTTCTTGTTATTGGCCGATGCTGATTTGCATGGTGGACCAACACAATAATACAAATCTTAACTAAGACCATAACAATGAAACCACTGTAAACAACGTTTCACAAAATCACACATTTCCTCTGCAATTAATCTCACCACCACCACCACAATCATTAATCAATGGCTGAACTCGTGCTTTCTGCCCTCCTCCCTGTGCTCTTCGAGAAGCTGGCCTCTGCTGCTGTGAACAAGATTGCTGGCCACAAGGGAATCGATGCTGAGATCAAGAAGTGGCAGAGATCCTTGAAGCAAATTCAACGTGTGCTTGCTGATGCTTCTCGGAGGGAGATATCCGATGATTCTGTGAAAGATTGGCTGAATGAGCTCCGACATTTGGCTTACGACATCGATGACGTGCTCGATTATCTGGCATATGAAGCTATGGATCGTGAGTTGAAGCGCGAGTCAGAACCCATCATCACCAGCAAGGTAAGAAAGCTAATTCCAAGCTGCTGCTCAAATTTCTCCAGGACTACTTACAAGCTGCATGACAAGTTGGAAGATATTAGCATCAAATTGCAAGATCTTGTTAAGGAGAAAACTGACCTTGGTTTGAGAGTGGAAGAGGATCAAACTAGGCCAAGAAATAATAGCAATAACAATAATAATAATAGAAGATTTGAATCCTGTGTTTTTGATCCATTTAGTATTGTTGGAAGGCAAGCTGAGAAAGAGGAGTTGGTTCGACAGTTACTGGCGGATGGCCCATCTCATCAAAACTTTAGCGTCGTTCCCATAGTTGGTATGGGCGGCGTGGGAAAAACTACTCTAGCTAAACTATTGTACGCTGAGAAACAAGTCAATGATCGCTTCGAACTCAAGGCGTGGGTTTGTGTTTCGGATGTGTTTGATGTCTTTAGTATAAGCAAAGCTATCTTCAATGCTGTGGCACCTGAGGTAAAGGAGGAGCTTACCAATTTTAATCTCCTTCATGTCGCTCTTACAAATCACCTAAGGGGGAAAAGATTTCTACTTGTGTTAGATGATGTGTGGAGTGAGGATTATGATGATTGGAAAAGGTTGGTCGAACCGTTTTATGGATGTAATACGGGAAGTAAAATCATCATAACAACACGCAAGTATGATTTGCTTAAAAAGTTGGTTTCCGACCCTCAAAACAAGCAGCTGGAGAGCCTGTCAAACAAAGACGCTTTGTCTTTACTTGCGCTAAATGCATTAGATGCAAATAACTTTGATTCACATTTGTCACTCAAACCATATGCTGAAGGTATTGTCAAAAAATGTGGCAGCTTGCCTTTGGCATTGATTGTTCTTGGTAGATCATTGAGAACAAAAAGAGATGAAGTAAAATCCTGGGAGGAAGTGTTAAACAGTGAGATATGGAGCTTAAAAGACGGAGTTAAAATTCTCCCCGCGCTTAGACTAAGCTACCATGATCTTTCTGCACCTTTGAAACAACTGTTTGCATACTGCTCCTTGTTTCCAAAGGACTTTCTGTTTGACAAAGACGAACTCGTTTTATTATGGATGGCAGAAGGGTTTTTGCCACAGTCAACTTCAAGTCATTCAACAGAACACTTTGGTCGTGAATACTTCGACGAGTTGTTGTCAAGGTCATTTTTTCAACATGCACCTAATAGTGAGTCATTTTTTGTGATGCATGACCTACTAAATGACTTGGCGACATATGTTGCTGGTGAGTTTTTTGTAAGGTTAGACAATAAGGAGATCTTGGAGAAGTATCGCCATATGTCATTTGTTCGTGAGGAATATCAAGCTTACAAGAAGTTCGGGCCATTAACAAGAACCAAAGGTTTAAGGACATTCTTGGCAACGTCTGTTGGGGTGGTAGACACGTGGGAAGCTTTCTACTTATCGAGTAAGGTTCTAGTTGACTTACTTCCTGAATTACCATTGTTAAGGGTGCTAAATTTGAGTAATTTCAAAATAAGTGAGGTACCAGAATCTATTGGCAAATTGAGACACTTGAGGTATCTTAATCTCTCTAGAACTAGAATCGCAAGTTTACCGAAAATGTGTGTAATCTTTATAATTTAGAGACATTGATTGTTTTTGGGTGTGATAGGTTAACTAACCTGCCCAACAGCTTCTTAAAGCTTAAAAAGTTGCGGCATCTTGACATTCGAGACACTCCGCTTTTGGTTCAGATGCCTTTAGGGATTGATGAGTTAAAAAACCTACAAACTCTCTCCAAAATCATTGTCGGGGGTGAAAGCAGATTTGATTTTGCCAAAATTAAAAACTTAAAGAAGCTACGTGGGAAGGTTTCCATTCTAGGTTTGGAAAAAGTGGAAAACATAGCTCATGCACGTGAGGCAGAACTTTCACAAAAGATGCTTAGCAAGTTAGAGCTTGTATGGGGTGATGAGCTACATGGTTCACGAAATGAATTGCTTGAAAAAGAGGTACTAGATGAGCTAAAGCCTAGTAGTGAATGTTTAAAAAAACTCAAGATTGTGTCATATCAGGGATTAGAGTTCCCAAATTGGATTGGGGATCCGTTGTTTCATAACTTGAAGCATGTGTCAATACATGATTGTAAGAGATGTACATCCCTACCGCAACTTGGGAAACTACAGTCACTTAAGGAGTTGTTTATTAGAGGTTTGTACGGGGTAGAAGTTGTGGGTTTGGAGTTACTTGGGATTGATGGTGCATTTCCTGCACTTGAAATTTTAAGTTTTAAAGATATGCCTAGGTGGAAGAAATGGTCAGCCAATACTGAAAAAGTGTTTCCACGTCTGGAACAACTTGTTATTGAAGATTGCTCTAATTTGGTTGAAGTCACACTTGAAGGCCTACCTTTATTGAAGGATCTCACCATACATGGTTGTCCTAGTGGGGTGTTGGTAAAGCTGGTTGAAGTAGCACCAACAGTCACCAAGTTGAGCATACTAAATATTTCAGGGCTTAATGATGTGGTGTGGAGAGATGTTATTAAGCATCTTAAGGCAGTTGAAGAATTAATCATCAACAATTGTGATGAAATAAGATATGTGTGGGAATCGGAAGTAGCTGCGAGTAAGTTTCTTGTGAAGTTAAGGAATTTGGAAGTGGAGAATTGTGATAATTTGGTGAGTTTAGGAGAGAGAGAGGATGAGGATAATTGTAGGAGCAACCTCCTCACAACTCTCAGGACGTTGAAAGTATCTTCTTGTAAGAATATGAAGCGTTGCAGTTGTCCATGTAGCATTGAGACTTTGAGCGTCTGGCATTGTGAATCAGTTACTGCTATCTCCTTGCCAACAGGTGGGCAGAAGCTTAAGTCACTTAGCATTAGTGGTTGTAATGAACTATTGGAAAGGGAGTGGGGAGGACAAAAGACGAACAACAACAACAACAGAAGCAGCAACATGCCAATGCTTGAAAGTGTATATATATCTTCCTGGCTAAATCTGAAATCAATCATTAATCTGAATTTCTTGGTTCACCTCACTGAATTGAGAATAGAAGATTGTAAAAATCTAGAGTGGTTTCCTGACGAGGAGCTGCCTGATTTGACATCGTTAAAGGAACTGGAAATAAGGGATTGTCCAGGTATGGATGGTTGTATCCCTCGTGGGTTTTGGCCTCCAAATTTACGTTCATTAGTAATTGGGAGGTTGAAGAAGCCTATCTCAGAGTGGGGCCAACAGAATTTTCCAATCTCACTTGTGGAACTAACCTTATACGGGGATGGTGAAGATGGGGAGATCACTTGTAGCCAACTTTCTCATCTTCTTCCTTCATCTCTTACTTTTCTTGTCATATCTGATTTTGAGAAATTGGAATCATTTTCAGTTGGACTCCAACACCTCCAAAGTCTCTCTTTTTCTTGTTGCCCTAATCTGCATAAACTGCTCCATCCCCAACATCTCACTCCCCTCCAACATCTTTATTTTTATGAGTGCCCAAGCATGATGGATCTACCACAAGTGATATTTCCTTCACTTTTGTGTTTAAGAATCTATCCTAATTGCTCAGAACTGAAAGAAAGATGCAGTAAAGGAGGCACTTATTGGCCCCACATCTCCCATATCCCCTGTATCTACATACACCCAGGTATCCCTCTTTCACCATTAAATGATTTATAATTAGGTCACTGATTTATTTTACATTTATTTAAAAGAAAACAATTACAAGCACAATCTCAATACATGGGCATGCTTACTCTGTTTTTTTTTCTTTGTGAATATCATGAGAAGAAACGGTAATCTATGAATAAGTACAAATTTGTAGACTTCTATTTTAATATATTATTTTTAATTAGTATTTTGTTTTTGATATCGAATTATGAGAATGCCAATTAATGTTATGTTTGTCGCATGAAAAATTCTCTAATTTCATACCGATTACAACTGATTTCAAGTCAAAGTGGACAAGTGGATGGAATTTCTCTCTGTTTTTTCAATTTGGCACTGTTAAACATGATTCTGTACTCAGATGTTCAATTCCTGTGTTGGATTATTGACATGAGATTGAGAGTCCATTTTGGATAACACCAAATCTGATTCCTGTGATTATGTGATTGTCTTCACTTCCTTTAGAGAGTATTATTGACTTGTGTTTAGTGCATATGTTGTCCCGTTCCCTCCTTTTTTTTATTTGGTAAAATGAGCTTTTGGATGAACGGCTTTTATTAAGTTACATTTTGCACCTTGTGACTCAGTGGTTGATTCCAGATTTATAAGATGAAGATGCAGAAGAGGATTCAGAATAAGTGTGAGCTATGTGAAGGAACCCCACAACCCAATTGTTCTTGAAGCCGAAAATTTAGAAGAGTGTTCTGGAAAACAAATAGAAAGTTTTTATGTTCCAATGGGAAGACATAAGAGGAAGCACAAAAGGGAAAACTGATTATCCAGGTAACAGTTTGTTCACTATAATATAGTTACAGTTTACACTAATCTTTATGTAATTTTGAGTTTCAAAATAAGTAATATTTTTGCTGAACTATTAGTTTCTGTGTTTTCCTTATCGGAAAAATGGTTGCTAAAATGGAACAATCAGCACCTGGAAAATTCAATCATTGTTTTATGATAATATGCTCTAGTTTAGTTATTTGAAAGTGCACCCATATGATGGAATATTGTAATGCTACCATTAAAATTAGCTATTTGTTCACAACTGGAAGTTTACTTTTCGCTATAATTTGAGAAAGGAATAGTGGGATCTGGTTGTTACAGAAAAAAGGAAAATGGCAGTTACTATTTTGATTATATGTAAATTAACACTTTAATTTTAGAATCATCATTTAGCTAGCTTTCCCTTTTATTAGACAAGTTGATCTATGGGAGAACTGAGCATGATTATATCCATTTGGCCAATTTGATTTGCAGACTCGATTATGACGAGAAGCATTCTACACTTTCAACAATAGATTTGCAAAAATTCACAGCAGGGAGCAAAAGCCTACATTTGATTGGAAGATAATGTTGTTGGTTTTTTTTTTTTTTTTTTTTTTTTTTTTTTTTTTATGTGAATACATATTATTGATTTGTACATCATTGTGGTAGTTGTGATGATTTCTACCTTCTAGTATAAAAGAACCAATTGACTTGCTTTGTATTTTGTTGGGTAATGAGTTAGATTGTAGAGTGTATTTTGTTGCTAATGGGTCATATTGCAGATTGTATTTTGTTGGTAATGGGTCAGATTGCGGATTGTATTTTGTTGATAAAGGGGTCAGATAGCAAACAGTATTTTATTAGCAACGGATGAGATTGCTTATTGTATTTTGTGGGTAAACGGGTCAGATTGTAGATTGTATTTTGTGTAGATACATATTACTCTATTAGTGACTCGTGCATCATTGATGTTATTGGTAGTGATTTCAACCTTCTTTTACAAATTCTGGGTTGACTCGGATTTTATGTTGTTGCTGATGGGTTAAAGGGTAAGGCATTAAAAAAATTATCAAACTAAAGCCTTTTAACTATTAGCCAAGAAAGATTAAGGGGGTTGTTTTTTCCAAAAAGGTCTGCATGACCTCTCATGTCTGCGTCACGCAGACCACGCGCAGACATAAGGCTCTGCAGTGCGTTTGTTTTTTCGAAGACGTTTCATTAAAAAAAGGTTTGCGCTAGTTCTTCTTGGTGCAGACATAGTCTTCTCACTTCTACAATCTTCGAACCTCTTCTCTTCACAACAAACACCATCCCCGGTACCACCACCTCCCAGTACCACTACCGCCGGCACACCACCACCGCACCCAACGTTGCCACACCACCACAACCACATCCAACGTTGTCACACCACCACTCCGCCATCGTCACAATGGACCTCCAACAACGACGCTGTCCACTGGTCTAGTGGACCTCCGACACCGTCATAGTCATCACCATCACCATCGACATCTGTTAGTTATATTTTTAGTCATTAATTATAGCAATTTTAGAGTATATTTTAGCATATATTTTGCATTACTTGCATGCATTTTTTATTTATTTTATAAAATAGTAGTTTTTGTGGGATGGAATCTATTTTTGTATGTTTTGATTGGTTTCGTAGGTCCATGGAATTATAGGAGAAGAAAGAAAAAAAAAGAGAAGGACTTAAAATAAAATATCATTAAATTTGAAAATTCTTATTGCCTTATAAAAGAATTCAAATCCATACCCTATATAAATTAGAAGTTATTGGAGGAAAGTAGGCAAGATAAATAAGATCGGAAAGTTTTAAAGTGGGGAGATATATTGAGGGCTGGAGGAACCGACAAGGGGGAGGAACCAAGGAGAAAAATAAAAGAAGAAAAAGCTTGGAAGTGGAATTGGTGATCGAAGAAAGCTGCAGAAAAGAAAAAGGGAATCTTTTTCTCCATTTTTTGAAGAGCAATTAATTGTTTTGGGATTTTTGTTTAGTAAGTTTTTATTTATTTATTTTGATTAACCTAGCCGTCATGTCCGGCTAGGGCACTATTACTTTCAACATTAGGGTTTAATTTCTGTTATTTGGTTTGAACTTATGTGAAACATTTATGAGATGTTTTTATTTTAATGGTTTGTTTGTTTGATTCTTGATCTTAAACCCGGATCTAATCCGGTATATATTAGATTGTTAATAAAATTGACCACTTTATTAATTTCTCTAATAAAGTTCTTCAAGATTTAAAACCCTAATCAAGTTTTGATTTTTGATGTAAGGAACAATTAACGGTTTGGGTTTGTCTATGAATCCATCCTCGTTATAGAATCATGCAATCTAGTTAAACATATCGAACGACGTGTGTGTTTAATTATAATTGATACTTCTATCATTGCGACCCGCACTCTAAGATCCGAACGGCGTGAGCTTAGAGTAGCGGGTTGGCTCTAATCAACGAACTGCGCTTGATTAGACATTATATAGAGTGGATATCCGAACGGCGTGATGTCTAGTATCGATACAAATTGTTAATTAAAAATAGTCATTGCACCATAATCGTTAATGACCGTAAGCCAAATCGAATCAAGAAATTACCTTAATGTTGGAATTAGTTTTCATATATTAATTTTCTTCTCAATTTAAATAGAGTTTTTAGTAATTTCTTTTCAGAATATAAAAAAATATAAAAAATTGTCAATTTTCGTTTTTTCCAGCAGAACCTTAACACGGCCGCGTACAGTTCTAACCCGGCCGTGTCAACCTACTGGAATTTGTTTTTACTTTTTGTAATTTACTTTCAGTTTTAGTTTTTAATTAAAACCTACACCTTCCTTAACACGTAAGCAATCAAAGTAACTGTGCTAAAACGTTTTTGGTATAAAATAATTGACCCGTATCCCTAAGGACACGAACCCAACTTCCACTCATACTATTCTTAGTGTGTGTAACGATAGGTTCACATTTTTATTTATTTGCTGGATTCGACACCCAACAACATCTTCAACTAATTCGCCACCGTTCTAACCAAAGAGTGGTGGTGCGGCGGTGGTGTCGTTCTCGTCGTTCTCACTGGAAATCCCGTTCTCGCCGGTGATTTGGGCTCGCGACAGTGGAGATGATGGATGAAGACAGTGATGGAGGAAGATGATGGATGAAGACGAAGATGATGGATGAGAAGATGATGGATGAATACCGATGATGGATGAAGAAGAAGATGAAGTCACTGGAGTTTGGGAAACTGGAGATTGAGAAGGGTGGGGTTTGGTTTATAATAACAACAACAACAACAACAACAACAACGACGACGACGACGACAACAACAACAACAACAACAAACAACAACAATAATAATAATAACAGCATTGCAGATGTTAAAAAACAAACAGTATTTTTCTTGCAGACTGCAGACGTTTGGTCCACCTCTTCTCCGGCAAATGTTTGCAGATGTGATCCGCAGACTGCAGACATTTTACTTTTTAAAAAACAAACAACACCTAAGTTACATGCCTCTTCTCTTTATCATTTTTTTAACTTTTAGTTCATTTTAATTGTAAAATAAAGTTTTCTTCATTTTTTAAGTAACACAAACTAATTTTTAACATGATCTGATGCACATGTCTGCAATGTTAGAATTAATATTGATATTATCCTAATTTATTATTATTATTATATTAGCCTAAGTTTATTATTAATTTGTATTAGTGTTGTATAACATAAGTAGCGACGGTTATGACGGTTATGGTAGTTATACCACCCGGTAACTATAAATAGGGATAGAACCCTCATTTGTAAACTTGATGATTATTTGTATGTATAGCAAGTTTCTATAGAACTCTCAATCATCCTTCAATTGGTATCAGAGCATAGGAAGAAGAACCTGTGAAGAAATCATTCTCATCGTTTCATCTCTATTTTTCAAGATAAGAAGATTTATCAAATTGCACACATCAATCAAACCTTGTGATCAATCTCGGAACCGTCAAAGATCGTTCACAAACAAAAACCAAGAATCTTTAAAATACACCAACCGATTTAAAATCGAAATCCAAGTCAAAACTTGGTTCTCTGTTTCATTCGCAAACTTGCATTATATTGAAATCAAGAAATTCAGAACAACGAATTACTGAATTATTATTTAGTTATATCCCCATCTTGTGACTCACAATTGCAAAGTTCCAAATATAAGCTTATGTAGAAATCATGAATCATTTGAATTGTGTTTGTACTCATATAACAATGCCAGCTACTATTTTGTTTATCTGTAGATTAACACTTCAATCTTAGAATGACCATTTAGCTTTCTTTAATTTGACAAGTTCATCTATGAACTGACCATGATTATATCCATGTGGCCAAATTTATGTTGCAGACTTGATTGTGACGGGAAGCATTTTACACATACTACTATAGATTTGTCAAAATTCGTAGCAGCGAGCAAAACCTTAGATTTGATTGGAAGATTATGTTGTTGGATTATTTTTTGTGTGGATACGTATTAGTGAAATGTGCATCATTGATGATAGTTGTGGTGAATTCTACCTTCTAGTATAAAAGAACCAGTTGACTCTAATTGTATTTTGTTGGATAATGAGTTAGATTGTGGATTGTATTTTGTTGCTAACGGGTCATATTTCAGATTGTGTTTTGTTGGTCATGAGTCAGATTGCGGATTGTATTTTGTTGGTAACCCGGTCAAATGGCTGACACTATTTCATTAGTAACAGGTCAGATTGCATGTTGCATTTTGTGGGTAACAAATCACATTGCAGATTGTATTTTGTGTGGATACCTATTATTCCATTAGTGATTTGTGCAACACTAAGGTTTTTGGCAACGACTTCAACTTTTTTGTACAAAATCCGGCTTGACTCCGGAATTTATGTTGCTGGTGATGGGGTGAGGGGTAAGGTGTTAGAAAAATTATCAAATTAAAGCCTTTTAGCTTTTAATCAACACATGATGGATTAGCCAAGAAAATTGAAGTTGCATGCCTCTTTTCCTTATCATATTGTTAAACTTTTAGTTCATTATAAATATAAAATAATTTTTTCATCATTTTATTTAAAAAAAGTACGTTTTAATATGATCGGATGCATATGTCAAAATTTGATACACAAAGTGCCATTCATTTCACATGCAAAAAAAAAAAAAGAAAGAAAAAAAAAACAAAGTTGCAAAGTAAGGTAAACAATGTGCTAAACAATATGAAGAATTTGTCAGACAGGTATAATGATGCAGTTTGATTACAATTATGTGGGTTCCATACACAATTGTAATGCAGTTTGTGCATCAAATATGTTTTATCTGGGCACCTAACCTATCCAGCATGTGAATTAAATGCCAATTTTTGTTTATTGAGGGTTGATGTTACAAAATTCTCAAATACAAAAAGTGCCTCAAACAATATAAAAATTAGGCTATTAAATTACATAGTAGCCAAATTTGTTGTCACAAATTAATAAAAGAAAATGAAAAAAACCACACCTCTAAAATCAAATGATTTTATAAATCTGAAAAGTATCACTTGAATTTGTGGGCATGCTATTTAGCCCTAATTGTTCCAATGCCTTCATTTGTGACCTCAAGAACTTGAGATAGCTTGCAGCTACATCATACACTGATGTTAATTCCATCTTGTTTCATAACTCAAACCAGTTTCTCCAAAACCAAATTCTCTCACTAAACATATCTAGTAAAGCGAAGCCGTTTCATGTTTGATAAAACAAAAAAATGATTTTATAAATCTGCGAAGTATTGATGATACATTTGCCATTGTTATACAGTATTGTTTCTACAGGGTTATTGTTTAGCAGATCCAAAAGTAGCTTGACATCAAGAATCTGGCAAAGACTTTATAACAACGCATCATGTTACTCTCTGCAGCCTTATGAAGTCATCCTCTTCAGTCAGCATTACCAGTTTTTTTCTTTCTTGTGAAGCCTTTTTTACATCCTCCTTTCCTATAATCTCATTAAATAAATGAAGCCCCATTCTCACCATATACATAAAATCATGTAATTATACCTGAAACAGAAATGTAAATTTGATATGTATTTTGTACAGCTTTGCTAGAAATTTCAAATGCAAATAAAAAACAGAAAGCAAGATGATTACCCATGAACTGAATACTGTCAAATGGTAAAAGAGTTGATTGCTTATTTCAAACTAATTGATTCTCCTTACCAAGATAGGAGGAGATTGCAACTATAAATAAATGAAATAATTACAACAAAACCCATAATAAATGGGGAAATACGAAAGAGGAACACCACAACATATAATTACACAAAGGTACCCTACTTTGGTCTAATATCCCCCCTCAAGCCGAACGGTGGCAGCCGAGACATAACAGACCCCGAAAGAATTTGAACTGGTGGCGAGGGAGACTTTTTGTGAAATATCAGCCACTTGTAGCTTGGTTGGAACGAACTCCGTGTGAAGTTTACCTGATGAGACAAGTTCCCAAATGAAGTGATAGTTATGTTCAATATGCTTCGCACGTTTGTGTGAAATCAGATTTTAAGAAAGAAACAAAGCACTCTTGTTTTCACATAGTAGAGTGAGTCTAGTGGCAGGAAGGGCATGAAGATCTTGTAGTAAATGAGTAATCTAGATAATTTCAGCTGCAACATTGCCCATAGCCCAATACTCAGACTCACAACTCGAGCGAGCAACGGTTTGTTGCTTCTTGGCACTCCATGGGATAATATTGCCTCCGAGATAGATTGAGTAGCCATAAGTTGATCTTCGAGTCTCAATACATTGAGCCCAGTCAGCATCAGAGTAACCGAGAATAGTAGTTGACTTTGGTTTGGAAAAGGTGATACCAAAATCCATTGTGCCTTTCACATACTGAAGGATCCTCTTAACACTTTGGTAGTGAGAGACAGTCAGTACTTGTAAGAACTAGCTAACCTAATTGACAGCATAGGAGATATCAGGTCTAGTAATGGTGAGATACTGAAGGGCACTGACTAGGGAATTGTAATGAGTTGGGTTGTCATATAGATCTCCAGTAATAAGAAAAGCAAAGTTTGAGCGAGCAGAGTGGTTCCTGGCTTACAATCAAGAAGAGAGGCATGATCAAGAATGTCATGAGCATAGTTGGATTGGCACAGGAAGAGACCATCAGAAGTATTTGTTACTTCAAAACCAAAAAAGTAGTTTAGCTTTCCTAAGTCTTTAATAGCGAATTCATTGTTGAGTTTGGAGATAAAGGAGGAGGGAATGATGTGATCTTCGTTGCCGGTGACTGTCAAATCATTGAAATAAACAAGAAGATACATGATGCGGCTTCTCGTTTAAAGACAAACAAAGAAGGGTGGACACGACTGCAAACAAAACCATTGGCAACAAAGAAAGGGTTAAGGCGATAAAAACCAGGCACGTGGAGCCTGTTTGAGACAATAAAGAGCTTTGTTGCGATGACAGACATGATCAGGATGGTCAGGGTTCTCAAACTCGGGCGGTTGCTCATGTATACTAGTTCACTCAAATTACCATGAAGAAAAGCATTGCTCACATCAAGTTGATGGAGCTTCCAGTTATTGGTGACGACTAAAGATAAGATGGTGCGAATAGTGGTGGCTTTAATCATTGGGCTAAAAGTGTAAGAATACTCCAAGCCAGAAATTTGACTAAAGCATTGAGCAATTAGGCAAGCCTTGTGTCTCGCAATGGAGCCATCAGCATGATACTTGATGTGAAATAGCCATTTGCTACCAACGACATTATTATCTTTAGGCCGGTGAAAGAGCATTTCAAATGGAAATGCATTTTGCAATACTTTCGTTAGTAACCGGTTTATGATATAGACAGCAGAACTGAAGGCATTAACCCAATACGATACCAAAAAATGTCCATTGAACATCATGGCAAGACTAGTTTCAACAATGTGCTAATGCTTTTGTTCAACATGCCCGTTTTGTTGCGGGGTGTATGGACACGAGATACGATGGAACATGTAATTTTCAGCAAAAAGTTGGGTAACCTTGTGATTTAAGAATTCAGTGCTGCCATCGGTTTGTAAAATTTTAATCTTGCACGAAAACCGTGTTTGAACGAATTGCATGAATACTTTAATCACCTCATAAAAACCAGACTCTAGTCTTAAAGGATAGAACCATATAAATCTGGAAAAATCGTCAATAAATGTGACATAATGTCGATGATTATCAACCGAACAAACAGAGTAAACCCCATAAATCACAGTGGATTAAATCTAATGGTTTTGAAGCCCGTTTTTCATTAAGTGGAAATGCTAGACGATGTGCTTTCGCAATTTGACATGTTGAACAAATGGTCGGTTTTGGCAAAATTGACGTAACCGATAAATGCCCCAGATTATTTAAAATTAGAAATAGAGTCAAAGGAAACATGCCCTAAACAAGAGTGCCACAATTCATAGGATGCCTTTGAGTTTGGTGAGGACGTCGCCGTGAGAGCTTCATGCTTATTGTCTAGAATATAGAGTCCACGGTCACATGATCTGCCTTGTGCTAGGACCAGTTTCGTTGTTCAATCGTATATGTAAAAATAAGGATGGGAAAATAAAATATCTACCCAATTCAGTAGTTAATTTGTAACAAATACAAGATTCTTTGTGAGTTTAGAGACAATCAACACATCACGAAGTTGAACATTATTATAATTGGAGTGGCCTTTGTGGGAGATTGGTAGAGAATTACCATTTCCAAATGTTACAGTGGCTTTACCCATGTATGGAGCAGGGTTAGAGACGGAATCCGTGGATGAAGCCAAGTGATCCAAGGCTCTGAAATCAACAAACCAGTCAAGCGTGGAAGAAGAGACGTTGCATTGGGCCTAAAATGCTTTTGCTAATTCCGAGTCTGATCCCGAAGCATGGCTAGCATATGTTGCAAGATGTAGGCAAGCATAGCAAAGTGCCCGTCCTTGCGACAGAGATAACAGTGGAGAGGACGACGATCGCGTCCGCGGCCACCGTGAGTGAGTAAACCGTTTGCCTCGACCACGATTGGAGTTGGATTGTCTCGCATGAGCATTGAAGGCAACCATAGCAGTAGTCAACCCATGTAGAGATTTAAGAAACATCTAGTGACCCTCTGCCTATGCAAGAAGGTCCTAAAAAATAAAAGGTCGAGATATGTGAACAACAGTAGAAAAGGTCTCGAATGATGACCCAAGACACATAAAAACCAATGGTTCTTGTCAGAGTCGTTGACCTGATGACCGACAGCGGCTAGTTGATCACAAATGGAAACATACGATCGAATTCAGAAACGGTGGACGATCCTTTAGAAATAAATCTCAGTTGATCACGTAGGTTCTAGATTGTTTCAACAGATGGGTTGTTATAGGCAGCTTCAAGCGCATCCCGGATTTGTTTGGCGGTAGCAAGACTGATAATAACCGAGAAAGCTTCTTCAGGAAGGGAGGCTTGAATGAGGATGACCGCACGCTGATCGGCGGAAAGCCGGGCATCATACGCCGGATTGGGGGAGGACTTCCTGTCGGAGATGGTGATAGATGCCAGTGCCGGAGAAGACCCATCAACAAGCGAAAGGAGATTCTGGTGGGAGAGAAGTCGGGGAAGTTAATGTTTCCACAGTGGAAGATGATAATCGGATTGTTAACATATGCATAATGGTATTCATTGAGAGGGTTGAATCTGATGAAGAAGATGGAGAAGCCATGGGAGGGTAATGTGTAAGAGACGAGGGAGATGAAGGCGGATCGGTCAAGCTCTTGATACCATGAAACTATTCGATTCTCCTTACCAAGATGGCAGGAGATTGCAAGTATAAATAAATGAAATAATTACAACACAACCCATAATAAATGGCTAAATACAAAAGAGGAACACCACAATATATAATTACACAAAGGTACCCTACTTCGGTCTAATACTATTATTGATAGGTTATGGTTACATCATATAGAGTTTATAAAAAACCTTAGAAACCTAAACCGGGCATATGGGCTCAACCCTAATAATAATCAATACTAAACTCTGAAAATAATATAGTCTAATACTTCCCCGCAGTCAGAGCGGTAGAGAATCGGACTCTCAGACTGAAAACAATAAAAATAATAAGCACAAATAACAATAAAAAATGGTCTCGATCTCGGTCACAACTTCTGCCAAAATTCCATAATCTTGCAATCTTCAATCCAAAACCTTAAATGCAATCTAGTAAATGATCATGTAAACCAATGAGGGGCATCCAATGTGGCAGTGCGGCGGCGGCATAAGGCGGGGCAGCGGTGGATCGTAGTCATGCAAGCGGCGTGGCAGCGGATCGTAGTCCAGTGGGCGGCGCAGCAAAAGGCCGCGTGGCAGCGGCCACATGATGACACCCAACGACCACGGTCATGCGATGGTGTGTCATATCAAAGGCCGGTGACCATGGCCAGGCGGTGTTCTTCGGTGGCAACGGACCGTGGTCCGGCAAGAACAAACAAAAGAAAAAAAAGATGGGATACAGACAGACGGGTTTTTTTTTATTTGGAAAAAAGATTTAGGATAACCGGCTTGAATCTAAAACCAAGACGGATCTTTATAAAAGCAAAGAGGATGGAGTGATGGACAGGGCGGCAGTGGCTGCCGCCGCCCTATCTAGGCTTTGAACACTATGGCGACGGCTAGGGTTTGTATTTTTGTGGTGACGCGACGGAGGTGGTAGAGAGCCTAAGGTGGCTTTGATACCATATCAAATGGTAAAAAAGTTGATTGTCTATTATTGATAGGTTACGGTTACATTATATAGAGTTTATAAGAAACCCTAAAAATCTAAACCAGGCCCGTGGGATCAACCCTAATAATAATCAATACTAAACCCTAATAGTAATATAGTCTAAGGGGATGTTTGTTTTTTTCAAAAATCTCTTCCCCGCCTCTTCATCTGCGCACGCAGACGCGGGAAGACGTTTTGAGAGGGCAGACTATTTGATGTCCGGAAAACTTTTCATTAAAAAAGTCTTTCTAAAGTCTGCATGATGCAAACATAAACCATTGACTTCACAGGTCTTCTACCCACTTCTCATTCTACCTTCAAAACACATGGCCCTTTCCTCCTTCCCCCTAGCACCAAACTCCACCGAGTAAACTCCACTTCCCAGCCACCACCGGCCACCGCATCCACCGCGGCCCTCCAGACATCGCCGCCCCCTCCAGCCATCGCCGCCCCAGCCATTGTCACCCCTCTCTAGCGACGCGACGCGACCCTCCCATGGTCGCGTCCCCTCCAGCCGCCCCCTCCAGCCACCGCGGCCCTTCCCGTCCGCCGTCCTACAGCCGCGTCGCCGCTGTCGGTGCACCATCGTCGCCTTCACTATTGCCGCCCTCTTATCTCTCTCTTAACCTATTAAAGGTACGTCTTTTTGTTAATTTTATGTACATCTTGCTTTATGGTTTGTGATTTATGGTTGTATGATTTGTGATTTAAGGTTTAGGTTTTGTTTGATTTGTGATTTTAGGTTGTATGATTTGTGATTTGGTTTAGGTTTTGTTTGATTTATGATTTTAGGTTGTATGATTTGTGATTTCGTTTAGGTATTGTTTGATTTGTGATTTTAGATTGTATGATTTGTGATTTGGTTTAGTTTAATTACAAAATATTTTAGCAGTCTGCAGATGTTAAAAAACAAGCAGTTTTCTTCCTGCAGACGTTTGGTACACCTCTTTTTCTGCAGATGTCTGCAGATGTGGTCTGCAGACTGCAGACATTTTGCTGCAGAAAAAACAAACATCACCTAATATATACTAAACATTTCCTTTCTTTATAAACAAAAATTCATATTATTTTGTTCATTTATATGTCCTACTAGAAAGAATCATTAACAAACTTTGCAATTTGATTTCAGAAGCCTAGTGAGGTAACTAAAAGGATGGTTGGGAAAATTAGCTTAAAAGGAAATAGGTTAAAGGTCACCCAATGTATATATTATTGTTGTAAATGTAAGAAATTAAACTAGGATAGAGTGGTTTCAAGTTTTACCCAACCTGGCCCATTTCAACCATTTTGTCACCTCTAGTTGCATAGAAAATAGTTAAGAATGGCATTCCAAAATGATTTTGCACCACTCTTAGAAATCTATAATCCACAAAAAACAAACAAAATTACCAAAAGAAATTTAAAAGGCAATTATGATTTACCTCCAAGAGCAAGAACTCCATGTAAGATGTGAATACAACTGAACATTGAAGAATCCCCTTAACACCATTCAGATTGTTTTGTGCAGTTGAATATGCACAAATTTACGGTTTGTAAATCCCATTTCAACAATTATTTCTATAATTACTGCAAAATTCTGGCCAATCGTATTTTTGACTGAAGCTTTCTTGCTTCCGAGTCTAAACCCAAAGAACGAAGACCTTTAACAACAACCCTTTGTGTAGATCTAAACACCTTCATTCCCTGATTCAAACAAGCTAACAAAACCTTGGATGCAGTCAAAAATCTCCTTTCTTTGCAAAGATTATGCACTAACGAGGTGTAAGTAATACAATCTCTAACATCCATCATCCCGAAAATCTTCAAAGCCTTATTAATGTAACCGGCTTTACATAACCGATCAACCATGCAATTATATGCAACTAAATTAGAATCAAAACCCAACGTATCCATATATCTCAAATGTTTTAGAGCACCATCAATATTACCTGCTCTACATAGCCCATCAATTAATGTAGTATGTGTATATTCATCACATTTCAACCCCGCTTGTTCAATCTCATACAACAAACTATAAACTTCTTCTAACCTGCCTCCTATGCAATACATATTAACCAAGATATTATAACACACAATATCGAGCTCAATACCCTTTTCAATCATTAATTCATAGCAATCATGTGCTTCTTCTAGTCTACCAATTTTAGCAAACGCGCTGCTTACCGTGCAATACGAAAAGGCATCATACGTGTATCCTTTATTTTTCATTTCATAAAACACCTTAATACCTTCTTCGAATTGGCCTGATCGAAAACAATATTTCATAACTGTAGTGTAAGTACTAGCGTTAGGTTCAAGATTTGATTCCCCAAGCTCCTTCAAGACCCATCTTGCAGCCCGTAACCGGCCAGATTTACAAAGCCCGTCAATTAATATGTTGTATGTGATTAATTGAGGAGTAAAACCCTTTTGCTTATGATACCGGAATAACTTTAAGGCATTAGTGGCATGCCCATTCTTGCAGAGACCATTGAAAATTGTGTTAAAAGTGGTTGAACAAGGAGATAACTTACTCATAATAATGTCATCGAAAACCTTGTCAGCCTCCTCAAGTTTTTTTAATTTAAAAAAACAATGCATTAAAGTATTGTAACTCCAAACATCAGGTGAGATACCGAGCATAATCATTTCATCAAAAAGATCAAAGCATCTTGATAATAAGGAATGGTTGGAAGCGCCAGCTATTAAAGAATTATATGTCATGGCATTTGGATATATGCCTGCTTCTCTCATTCTATTCAGGATTGAATAGCCTGCATCAAGGTCAACAAAACGACAATATGCAGCAACTAAGGTGTTGTATGTAACAACATCTGGTAGTGTTCCTAACCTTATAGCATCAATTATAACAGCTTCTGCTTTTTCCAGTTGTTGGACTTTACAAAATGAAGCCACACATATATTCATTAGCCTTGTTGATAACTTACATACCATTGCTTATCAACTTCCCCGATTTCAACCGCCGAGCTCCATTTACAACAACATGATGAATCTGTAATAAAGTTAATATTTATAACATTGTCAGAAATAAAACCAAATGGAGATTATTTTCTTTCCAAATAAGACAATAAATGAAATGGCTAGCACAAAAACCAAATTTAACAGAAATGAGTGGTTCTTTGCGGTTAGAGGAACCAAGAGCACAATCGACACAACGTCAATTATGAAGATTTAGGTCATATATTCCAATAGGCAGTAAATTCCACCCAAATTACTCTTGTGATTTGTTTATAAAGTACAAGAATCATCTCAAATACCAAAAAAAACTCCAAAAACAAAATGTTCATACTTGAAAACAAATAGTTCGTAAAGTAATAAATACTAAAACTAGAATAACCAAAACTTCATCATTATTTAAAATCTTCATCTTCCCTAACTTCCTTATGATCTTCATCAATAAAATTTCTTGAAATAGAAGGCTTTAGAAAAAGTATTTATTACCATTTACAGTACTTGAATGATTTGGACAGGGATTTATTGCCTTTATATATGAAGCGTTGTATTTGGGACTAGCCTTGTTTTGTGGCCTAGTCCCACTAGGCGACGGCTTTTAAAAACTATGATTTGCATATGTGAGATCTTGATTTTCAACACCGATCCATACACGTAACATGCCAAGAAAGTAATAAGGTGACACTAAGGATCATCATGACTTACAAAGAGAGAATGTTAAATGTAAAATTGTACAAGGTACTCGTTTATCACAAAATTGATATTTGACCCATCGACAATCAAATGCTATCCTAATAAATTGACACCTACTTTGATAACTAACGTTGATTTTAACAGTTTGTGCTTATAGAAATTTATGAAAAATCTTGGGACCTCAGTCTCATGAAAATAACAGCAATCCGTTTTATATGCAGGTTTTTTACTACTCATGTGCAACATACCAATCAACAAGGACATATAAAAAGCATCCTTTTGACCAAAAGCAAATATCATGAACAACTATTAATGATGACAAGAGTCAAATAGGAAAGTGAAGGTTAAATTTGCTAAGAGAGAACAAGACTTCCTAGAATAAGATGTGTGCTTGGAATTTCTGGTGCCATTACAGTAGCAAAGCATAATCATTACAGAGGAAATAAGAAAATGATAACATGAAAAAATTAGTTTCATTGTGGCAATTGCATCTTAAATTTTTTCTCTTGCCTCTAAAATAAAATAAAAAATTACAGTAAACCAAATCTGGCTAATAAAACTGATAGGTTTGCAAGTTATAACATTGATTTTTTATTACTACTGACAGGTTAAGTTATGTTTGAGATAACGACATCCAAACTATTCCACATGTTTGCATGTCAGTGTTGCTTTGTTTCACTGAGGTAAGTAGACACAGAAAGGACAAAAACCAAATGATAACATGAAAAAATTAGTTTCATTGTGGCAATTGCATCTTAAATTTTTTCTCTTGCCTCTAAAATAAAATAAAAAATTACAGTAAACCAAATCTGGCTAATAAAACTGATAGGTTTGCAAGTTATAACATTGATTTTTATTACTACTGACAGGTTAAGTTATGTTTGAGATAACGACATCCAAACTATTCCACATGTTTGCATGGCAGTGTTGCTTTGTTTCACTGAGGTAAGTAGACACAGAAAGGACAAAAACCAAACAAACACTTGTCTCATTTACCAACACAGATCAAAGCATCATGGTTAAGTTAAGTCAGCGTAACAAAAATAGCTATCACCACTTAAAAGATCTCATGCAGCTTTGCACGCGTCTTTTGAATATATATATTCATCTCTTCCCAAACTGACAAGCATTGCATCATTTTCTGACTAGTAATGATTGATATGCCTAAATATTAGCATAAGAATCAACCTAAATATATGCCTAATTCATACAATGCTTGACACATGTTTAGGCATTTCCTCCCTCTCATCTTTTCCTATGAATTCAGGGCCGGCTCAATCATTTTGGGGGCCCAAAACGAAACAAAGTCCAGAGGCCCTTTTTATATATATTTTTGGGTTCATATTTTAATTCAATAACAAGCTCTCAGTTCAGCAATAGTTGAATCAAACGAATTATCATCCTCATCAATAACTGTGGAGAACTGGAGATGCAAGTTATTGTGGAAATTGAGTCCTTGAGATAAAAAAAGAAAAACCTTGCTTACTTAAAACCTTTTTAGTTCAAAACGTATAGGAGCTATTTACAAATTACAAGTACATATTTATCATCTTATATATGAACAACAGTCTGATTTACTAATGATTTATCCTAATTGACTAATTCTATAAAATCAAATACACTCCTCAATGACAAAATCACTTTAGCAATAAACTAATAGTTAACATTCATCAAGTATTGGAAAAAATGGAATTGAAAGAGAAGTTGAAATCAAGATACTTTTAACTCTTGAACTGTAAGAGTTAAAACAGAAACAGAAGATTACCCTTAAAGGATTGAATCAACAAATCAATTAACATTCAACAAATCATAATGTTTCTGCAATCAAACAACTCCTACTGTTGTATTTCAATTCAATTTGTTGATACATAAAGTATGCCAGCCATTAGCTAAAGTATGGCATCAAGTTCTATAACAACAATATAATAAAACAAATTAAGAGCATGTGAGCACACTTATTAGATACGTTTTAGCTCAAGGCATCTGCTATAATTTAAGACAAAGACACACAAAATATAAAAGAAATCAAGATTATCACATAGCAAAAAAACCAACAAACGTGAGTTTTGAGAAGTCAATATTCAATAAAAATATAAAATTACCTATTTACTCAGTTAAGTGCAGCTCACCCAATAAACAAATAGAGATAAGTTTTGAAGTTATATCATTCTTAAAGAGCAAAATGTCGTCCACCAACTGATGGAATCTGAGAAATAGACTTCAATTATGATTAATGAGAAGTAGATCGCTCCATTCTTTGAAGAAATCGATAGTGAATTTGATAATCCAAACAACGACAGACAACGGGTATGCAGTAGTATTCAATAATCGGATTATTGAGGGCTCTAACAATCAATTATCGAGATTCTTGACCGTAGTAGTGTTCCACGATGTGCAGCCTAACCTTCACCGATTGAGCTTAATTGATGAAAAGTGGAGCAGTGGAACCTAAATTCACCCCAATAACTCATATATCATTTCTAGATTTGGGGGCCTAAACATTTGGGCCACTATTGGGCCGGCCCTGCAATGTATTTTGAGTGGATGATTTTGATTTTTGAGCAGTTTCTGATTGCAATTTATTTGTAACTAGTAATTTTACCCGCCGCGCTTTGCGGCGGGGTATATGCGGCATAATAAAGTACATATTACATTCGATCCGACTTATTTCTGTACTAAACGTCGAAACGTAAAGTAACTTGAATTTATATCATTTAATGAAAACGTATTATATATGATATGATTCTTTACCAAACAAATGTATTTCTAAATGTAGACCAACTCAAAATGTAAAAAAAAAACACGTGTAGCGGCATGATAAAATATAAATTACAATCGTCCAACATGATTCTGAATTAAATTTACGTCAAAACATAGAGTAACTCAGATTTTATACCGCAGAATGGGTCGTTTAAAAGATTAAACCATAAAAAATAGTATCATCTCCCGAAAGTTATAGTCAAAAAATATAAGAGAGAAAAAAAGAAAAAAGAAAAAAACTAAAGAGAAAAATAATTGAAAACAATACACCCCACACCTACCCCTCCTCACCCTAGCAAGTTCAATCACCCCCAACGTGAATCCGGTGTGCATTTGGTGGTTTCCGGCGAAGCCAACCTCAGCCAACAACCCCACTCAAATTCTTCATCTCTCTGGCCACCCTCTTTCCAACGACACCATCGTTTTCACCCCCGACCTATTCGCTTAGATCTACTTCTTCGTCTCCCTTCGTTTTCTGGAGGCTATGGTCAGCGGCACTCGTTTTTCAGATTTGGTGGGCAACAATTGACCACCCCGCGCTGGTCAGCCGCTGCAAGAACTTGCTGTTAGGCGGTGTCGATTTTCAAAGGAGGGGCAACGGTGCTCAAGAAGAAGATGAGGACAGAGATGAGGGAGACGAAGAAGTAGATCAACTACCCTCGGTCGCCGTCAGCAATCAACATCAGACTGCCTTGCTATCTCCGGCGACAATGGGTGAGTTAAACGACCTGCGTCCACGTTAGTTTCTGCTCAATTTTCAGGCAAATATCTGAACTCGGTAGGCGCCGATGGTGGTAGTTGGCGGCGGCGAGCGGTGGTTTGTGTTTACATCTCTGCCGTCATCTGAACTGGGTTGAACGCAAATTACGAAACTACCCTCGGTCGGTGGCCGTTGGTAAATGAGTGATAGTAGAATATATTCCACATGATTTGGCCGTGGGTACATATGCACAGTTTTATTTGGATTAGTAGCTCAGTGATAAGAATCAAAGGGGGCGTTTGGTTGGAAGGAATGGAATGGAATGAAATTAAGAAACTAGTATAATTTTCAAGTAAAATTATGTTTAAGTGTGTAATGAAATGTAAAACCCAAAGGAATGTTTCACCTTAAATTCCCTTGGTTGTGGGATTTCAAATTCCCTCTCTAGGTGGAAGGATTTTGAAATCTCACAATCAAGTGAATTTGAGGTGAAACATTCCCTTGGGTTTACTTTTAATTGCTCACTCAAACATAATTTTACTTGAAAATTATACTAGTTTTCTTAATTTCATTCCATTCCTTCCAACCAAACGCCCCCAAAGACTTTTTATACAAGGGTTTAAATTCTTGCACGAGGTAGTTTAGGAATTGGTGTAATTTGGGAGCAAGAGTAGATGGATGGGTAAGTCGTCGTTTTAAAAAAAACTCTCGATATGCTAATAGTTTCTTTAACCAAAAAATCCTAATTACAAGCCTAAAACATATAAACAGAAGACAAAAAACCAACCCACCCAGCCCATTTTTGTTTTCATGGTGCTTACACATGATTTAGCTTTAAATTCCCCTGCCTTAACCACACTTTTAAGTAAGCTACAGCTCAAAGCTTAAAAACCAAATAACTTAATAAGAGCGTTTGAATACTAATCTTTCCACAAAAACCCTAAACAATCTACCGATAAAAGAAAAATGCACCAAACAGAGGGTAACAACTATTAACAAAAACTTTCAAAATTTACAAATCACAAAAAGCCACATCTCTAAGGCATTTCATCGAACAACTGGTGTGCATTAAACTTCCTACAAAGTTTCTACCAGAAACCAGACAAATAACCCCCAAAATGAGCATTCTCACAATTACAAGTCATTTTTTACATATTTTTCATCTACGATTTACAAGAAGCATCTCACCAAAGCACTCTATGCAAAAGTTTTTGCGGGTACGCACATCTACTCTTTTAGCACCAAATCAACTTCATTTTCGATCGACCTCATAACGTTTCAAATTTTACCAAAACTTGAAGCTACAAATACCCATTAACCAATTGCAATTTTTACCAGTTACAACCATGATTTTGAAGCATATTAGATGTTTAAGCACTTGTATCAAACTATTTGTGAAGTCGACTGCTGTTGGTTCTCAAAGGGGCTTCGTAAACTGGAATGGTAAGAAGATGTACGCACCTGATTTGACTTGAGGATCACCGGGAACACACAGGAATTGGAGACGAGTGAGGTTATTAAAGACACTCGTTTCTTTGAGTATTAGGTTCAAAGTTAGTATATCATTATATCTATTCTAATATCGTGTATGCTTAAATTCTTATTTAGGATCTTCGTCGTCCTCATGTGCTGACCACCTCAAGACAGTTAGCCTAGTAGAGTCTCGGTGACCGAGATGAATTGTGATCAATATCATCAATGAACGATTGTGATTTATTGAATTGGTTTCATTCCGACTTTAGCATTGAATATTGATGTTTACTTTCATAACTAGAAATTAAGACTCGTGTGATGTGGTTTGGTCGTACGATATTAATATGGTTAAGTATATAAAAAACGCATTCTGGATACGAAACATAGATGGAAAACAATTATATAACAGTGTCAATATTATTAGGTCGATATCGGACTCATAGGCTACAAATTGTTGTTGTCAGTTGATATATCTAAGGTATACAAACAAATACCTTATTTTGTTTACATCTTCTATACAATGATACGAATGTTATTGTTCGGTATCGGTTTCACTCTTCACGGTACCTACACGTTAGTGTCAATCGATATAACCTACGACACCCATACAAATACCCTATCATGAATTAAACATCTGTTTTTAATACAACTTATACCACGACGCCAAGAAAAAGATTAAATACAGCAACAAAAGAAGTTTTGAATTAACTAACGAATGTTACTAGAAAAAAATTAAATAAGTAAAAAAAAATTAATCAGTTAAAAACATATATTATATATAATTGAAGGGTCAAATTGAAACATTACAATTTTGGTAAATTATTATTTTGGCTCTATTAAGAAGAAAAAAAATATGTAAATGCCCCTAAATATACATATTTATTTATCAAAGTGACCTGTTGTAGTGCTTTTTTTATTTACTTAAATTCTCTTTACACAATTAAAAAAATAAATTATTTTGTAAATTTCATAATTGGCTAGAAGTATTTTTCGTGATTTATCATAACTTGATCGTTTTTTCTTGCTCCATTGTCAACATAATATACCTATTTTAATCAAAAAATACAATCAAGCTATATCAATATCTTTTAATCAACTCTTCACTACAAAACACAATAAGAAACATTCAAATAATATGAAAATTGCCTTGAAATCGTAAGATTTTGTTATAAATGTCTTGCGTATGATTTATAAAAGTTATATTATCACAAATAAAGGTATAATGTTATAACACATAGTCTATAGAATTGCAAAATTTTGACTCATTTAGTCATTTATGAGTGATATTTTTTGAGTACGCTTGTTAGTTTGACTCATTTGATCACGAAAGATCAAGTAAACATGATTAAGACCAAATGCTACAATGGATGATAAATAACAACACTTCAATGAGATTTAGAGCATCCACAACTCATCCCACTTCCCCGTCTCTACAATTTACCAAAATTTACATCATTTTTTTATTTTTCTTTCTCATTTTCTAGAACCTTTCACGTCTTATGTCTACCTCTATTCAATTAAATAATACTTTTTTATTTTATTTTAATTATTTTTTATTTCTCTTTCACTTACATATATTCAAAAAATAAATTATTTAACGAATATATATGATGGATGAATAGTGACACCCTAAATAAGAGAATGGGTATGTTTTCCCCTATAAAGATAAGGTTCGGGCATGAGGATAAGGGTGGGATGGAGTGGATTTTTATATTGTTTTGTTAAAATATAGAGATAAAGTTAGGGATGGGGATGGGTTTGGAAAGCTTTTAATATCTACAATCCATAAACCAAAACTTTTAAATTTGTTTTGTATTAAACCTAAACTCATATAAGAATACCAAAATACAACCTTTGTGCCAGTACTTAACCAATTCCGTTATCGTTAGTTTCATCGATCACGGTTTTGTTAAATGTCTACCCTTTGTAACTTACCTTCTTTGTTTCCGGTAACTATCCCACCAAAAACCTAAAATCGCCACCGTTTGTACTCATCTTTGGGCCCACCATTCAAGTCCAAAGTATCTCCAGACAAAAAAGTCAACCGTGGAATCAAATTTGACCGAGTCAAGAAAAAATCAGCTTTGACCAGAACCATGTCATGATCCAACACCCATGTGCAATACTTCATTTCCAATGCTTTTTTAATCGCATACGCCTTCACGAAAATCTCCTTCGCTACGTTAATCGGTTTGTAAACACATCCACATTAACCCTTGCAAGATCAAGCAAGAAATCACAAAGATATAGCTCATAACATCAAGCCTCGTGAAATGATTCAATTGGTTTCAAGTTAACATCTTTGATATTTGATCTATACTCACAAGCACTAAAGCATTCGCCTTATGGGTTAATTTTAGTACAAACTCAAGTTTATTGGTACTTGTTATAATTCTATGAGACATTACTTCTTTAAAATAGAAATCATACCCTAGGTACCAACAAGTTGATACAAGAAAACTAGTGTTTCTTTGCTTAAGGTTATTCTGCTTTCTCAACGATAGTAGTAAAAGAATTCAATTAATGATGTTTTTAAAAATAAATAAAGGTTTTGTTGGTGGATAATTTTACATAACGGTAGCTTAATATATTGTATTATTATGTGTTAAGTCTCCTTTGAATCGTGTCACTTGACAATTGATCTCATGTTTTATATCTCGATTTTACGTTAATATTTCTCTTTTGTAGTTTACTGGATCAGCATAAAATCATTAACCTTTGTTGTAAGTTGTAACAAATGATATTACATAAAATCAGCACCCATTATGAATTTATGATACATTCTTGATACTATTTAAAACAATACAACTTTTATAAAAAGATATCATAAACCTTGGTTTTAACACGCTACTTTAATATCTACTCATATCATTCCAATAAAAGGATTTTGAAAAAACCAAACGAATTACAATAATACGCATTCTTGGTCTTCAATTGAAAAAAGTCAAAAGTCAATAACTAAATACTTCCTAATATAAGGGAGGTGCATTAAAACAGATCATAAAAGCCATATGATCTCAATCAAACTACCCACACCACACACCAGCACACACCACTACTCTTTCCATGGCTATTCATTCGCCACCGCCACCGCCACCCTCCGCCACGAGCTCTCTAGCCGGAGGGAACAGAGCCACAGCACCCTTCTCCGGATTGACAAACTTCCTATACACAGCTTTTAACTTTGTTTCACTAGCACATTCATGAAAACTCACCAAAGTCTTTGCGCAGTCCCTGTTGAAAAACCAATAAATTTCTCAAGTCAAACACCAAAACTTGAAAAAACATTCAATACCCTTGTGACAAAAACACTCACCTTAGCTCATGTTCATAGTACCCGGTGTGATGTTTGAGTGTTTCGGTCCAAGCCGGAGTCTTTTTAAGGGTGCACCGAGCAGCATAAACAGCTGAAGCAGCAAGCTTTGAAGGGGTGTTGGTTATAATAACCGAGTAGTGAATCAGACCAAGTTCAGTCAAGAAGAACACCATATTCTCCATCTACATTCCACGAATAAAACTTAAGTTTCAGCCTTTGTTCTTTTATAAAACATGTGAAAATGTTGTTTGTTGCATAGTGTACCTCGTTATCAAATGGAAGTGAAGCTTTTGTGTACCGAATAAGGAACACATATGGTGTTGGCACGGTCAAATACCAGCCCAATTGACCAAGAATGGCTTTCTCCATTGTCAGAATCTGCTCTCTTGGGTAAGCATTGTCCGAAATCGCAATCAAATCGGTGACTTCTGGTGGCCAGATTTCTTCATATTTGCAGGCAATGAGCATTGCACTGATGCCAACCAATTGAAGCTCCCTCCGGGGAACTCTTTTCACTGAAAGGTACCTGTCAACTATGTTGATGGTGAGATAAAGACTCTCCGGCATCAGTTCAAACTTCCGGTGAACTTCAATCAACCAATCTATCAAGATAGCTCTCATTTTAGCATTGAGATCAGGCTGTGAACTCATGTAATCCTGTAACCCGCCTTCGGTTTCTGAGAGCTTGTAGAACTTGTAAATGTCTTCAACGTATTCAACTTCTGCTAGTTCATTGTCGATGTCGGATTCGTCTATGTTAACAACAGGATCTTTAGGTTTTGTAGTGATCCCACAAGCAGCCTGAAGAAAGGATTCAAATTTGGTTACATGGGCATCGAAGAATCGATATAAAGATCATGTATATCAAAGTTTTAATGAAGAAACTAACTTTACTACGTGCAGTGAGCACAGTTGTTAGTGACTTTGAAGGCTTTTTTTGTCTTCTTCTTGGGGTTTCTTCATGGGCTTTCAGTGGTAATTCTCCATTGATAGGCTCTGGTTGTGGTTTCTGCATCTGCAGTTTAAACATAACATAAAAAACTGCATGCGTTAGACCACATAAAACCTCTACTGATACAAAAGCTCATTAACTCAAGTATCTGATAAAAATTTCTGCACATGTACCTTAACATTCTTATCAGCTGCTCCTTGTGCATTTTCCACCAATTGGGTACGAACATTTCTGATCAAAATCATATCAAAATCGAATCAATATCAAAAAAATATGCTAACAGGTGATAATCAGGAGAAAGGGGGAGAGGGGGGTTATAACCTTGTAATGGGACGCGATATATGAGTAGGTTTTCCGATTTCAACGACAGTGGGAGCAAGATTGCCTATATCAACAAGGGCTCGTCGATTCCTTCGTTCAATTTGTCCATCATTATTCTGCTTCACATCTGTTACATAAAAATTATACTCAGTCAAGAAATTATGAGAGAAAGATAAAATCTAACACAAAAACATAAAGGAATTTTCGAATTTATTGATTAGTTTGAAAAAATAGCTCACTAAAACCCATTTTTACATAACATAAGAACGTTAAAGATCATGATTTAAAAAACCCTAATCTCAATTTTTCACAGAGGAATCATGAACACAATGAGCAGTCATCTTTCTAACACTTACATCATGAACTATAAACAAAAAAAGCATCTCAAGATCAAAGCTCTGTTGTTAATTAGACAATCAGATTCACTATAATCCCCATTGTTTCAGAAGATACAAACCTTAGAAATCATGATTTTTTAAAACCCTAAATGTCAATTTTTCACAGAAGAATCATCAACTCGAGAGCAATAATCTTTCTAACACTTTCATCATGATCTCTTGTTAATTAGACGATAAGATTCACTATAACCCACGCCTAAAAACCAATGTTCTCATTGTGAAACACTAGATCTCAAACCTAAATTCTCAAAACCTAACCAACAATCAAAAATCAAAACAACAAACCTCTAATTGGCTGTTGAACCAGAACAACAGACTCATTCGACGCCATATCCCCCTCTTGTTCTTGAGTATGACCGAAAACACCTCCAATACTCGTCAAAATCGACGAGAAAAACGACTGGAGACGGCCGTTGTTTGCCTCCCCTTCTTCCGGGTTATGGTCCGCCACTGTGCTCCGATTCGATCTTCAAATCTCGTGTGATGATAGCAATTTTGTACAGTGATCGATGTTAGGGTTTGATGAATAAGATTTTGTTTTCTAGGGTTTTAATCGGTGATGAAGAGTTACGATAACTGATAAGGCGCCTCACCTTTATAAACGGTCATATATTTTAATTTTGAATAGTGACCGTTGGATGTTTGTGATGCACTTTTTGGATTTTAACGGTAATATTCTTACTCCATACGCATCGGTTTTCACCTTCTCTCTTAAAACACAAGAAATTAATTTTACCGTTTGGCAAATTTTTTAATAAGTTTCTTAATTGTAATTATATTATAAAAATAGGGTTCTAATATTTGACACCCACCCCTATAGATCAACATCTCTTGTACGCCTCGTATGACCCTATAATACGACACGTATAGACTTGACTACACTCAAAGAAGAAAATTTTAGGGGTATTGTCAGATGGTTATACACTCCAAATAGGCCAATACGACCTATATAAGACACGACGCGTATAAAAAAATTCGATACTAAATATGAGGAAAAACTCAGAGGACTGTTAGAGAGGTTATAACCCCCCCCCCCCCCCCCTAATGACGTGTATAAAGGTGAGGCGCCTTATCATAAAATTCTATGTACGTCTCACATAGAATTCTGGGGGTGTTGATTTATAATGGGTGTTTGTCCAGATCTCCTAAAAAGTAACATAGACATATACAATCATTAGTTTTATGTAGTTGCTTATTATATCATATAAGTTTTTCTACATCTATATTTTTTTATATCACGCGTAAAAATAATGATTCAGATTAATGTTGTCAATTGAAATGCATATAAATATACTGATATAACGTTGGGTATGTAAAGTTTTTGGGCTTGGACCTATGATTATTTTGTTGGTTATTATTTATTAAGTTGTTAACTCTAGTTAGTCTTTATATCATATGATATTATGTAATATTTGGGAAACACTAGTTGCACCAAATGGACATTACCCTCGAACCCTCGCCAAAAGGGCTTTGGAAACCAGGGGCTAGTTAAAATAAAAAAATACATTTATCTAAAAAACCTAAAAAAAGATCTTAACCCTCTATTCATAAATCAATTGTTGAGATTAATTTTTAGGCTTAAAACTGATACCAAGGGTAGTATGGAAAAAACCACTTTTATTGACTTTTTTTTTAATTTTCCAACTTTATTTAAACGTTCGTAACTTTTTTATACGATATTATTTTTAAAATAAATCGCACCATAAAATCAAGGGTTTTATCCTTTTTAATTTGAGTATAGTATTGCAATATTTTTTTAATAAAAAATCGTTGGTACGAAAATATGTTGTTTTATGATGAAAACAACACATTATATACTGTTTTGCCGTATGAGAACAGTTTTGTGCTGTTTAACGTTAAGACAACACGTTATGTCCTGTTTTAGGGTAAAACAACACATTATGTGTTATGTTTTGGTTTAGGGTAAAACGTAATGTTTTTTGTTGTCTAATGTTAAAAAGCCACTTGAAATTATTCTAAAATTGTGTTGTTTTACGATAAGAGGATGCATTATGTGTTGTTCCATGATAAGAAAACACCTTATATGTTGTTTCAAGTTATATATTGTTTTACGTTAAAAGATCATGTTTTATTTGTTTAGTGTAAAAAATTACATAAAACAACATAAATTTATGTGTTGCTTACAGTAAAATAACAAGGTTAAACATCACATCTTGTGTTGTTTTATAATAAAACAACACGCTCTATATAGTTTCAATGTAAAACAACACATTCTTTAAAATAACACTTTCTGTGTTGTTTTCACGTTCTGTGTTGCTTTCATGTAAAACAACACGTTTTAGGTTGTTTTCACGTAAAACAGTATGTTATGAGTTGCTTTCATGCGAAAAATCATGTTTCGTGCTACTTTCACAGAAAACAACACATTATCTGATGCTTTCACATAAAACAATATGTGATGTGCTTATTTAACATAAAACAAGATGTTTTTAGCTGATTTAGGGTAAACAACACATTTTGGGTAAAACAACACAAAACATGTTGTGTTTATGTGGCATTGCCATTTCAATCCAAAAACTTTTTTTTGTCATTTCAGTCACTCTAGTTTACTAAATGTTGCCATTTTCATCCATTTCACTAACTCCGTTAAAACTCTGTTAAAACTCCGTTAAATATGAGGTATTTTAGTCTTTTTCAACACCCTAATCATCTAATTAATATAAATTAATCAATTAATATTCAATTAAAACTGAAAAAACACATGAAGTGACTCGTGAGACCGATCGTTTCGATTAATTCTAACACATGTTGTTCGATTAAGGTCTGCTGTGAGATTTCAATTAATCTTCACGTTTTGTTTGAACATGTACTTTTGTTCGATTGAGGTCTAATGTTGTCACTTTTTGTTTTATTGAGGTCTGCTACTGTCACGTTCAAATACATCAATCAAAGACCTCAATCAAATAAAAAATATCAACAACAAACCTCAATCCTACAATAAACCTCAATCATACAACAGATCTCAATCAAATAACAGTACACATTCGAACAAAACGTGAAGATTAATTGAAATTTCACGGTAAACCTCAATCGAAAAACATGGGTTAGAGTTAATCGAAACTTTTAAATCGAAGCGGCTGGTCTCACTAGTCGTTTCATGTGTTTTTAAATTTTGAATATTAATTGATTAATTTGTTTTAATTGGATGATTAGGGTGCTCAAAAAGACTAAAATACCCTCATATTTAACAGAGTTTTAACGAAGTTGTAACGGTGTTAGTGGAGTGGATGAAAATGGCAACATTTGGTAAACTACAGTGACTGAAATGGCAAAAAAAAAAAGTTTTTGGACTGAAATGGCAAATTCAACAAAACGTCAGGGACGAAAATAGCATTTTACTCTAGCATTAATTTTAAAATCAGTGATTCTATTTGAAGACATAATATAAATTACGACGAAAAAAATTGTGCAGATCAAAGTGATTCTCGAGAAAAAAATGCTCTATTGTATAGAGAATAATGTTTCAGACTCTAAATATAAATAAAATTAAACAAAATCTATGTAAAAAATATGATATATCTAGGTTTCGAATAAATAAAATAATGAATGCAATATTAAACTACCTTTGTTCTAAATTGATTTTATATTAAAATTATATTGGCTTTTGATCAGAATACACCGATCTTGAAGAAGAAATTGATTTTATATTGAAATTGGATTGATTTTTGATTAAATAAAATCAAAAACCTAAAGAAGAGAAAAATAAAATCAATTGAGATTAGGAATACATTGAAGAAAATAAAATAAATTAATTTTTGTGATGTTTATATGTTGTTGATTGTTAAAGAGAATATTACCCTTTCTATTCAATTTTAAATATTGTCATGTGTCAATCCCATATATATTGTTTACTAGCTTTAGTAAACCCGTGTATTACACGGGTTGAAAAAATAAAATATTAAATAAAATAAAAAATTAAAAAATTATTAAACGATATTTTAAAATATGATATGATTAAAATTACGTATGAGTGAGGACCATAAGTAATAAAATAATGATATCAACTTTTTAAATTTTTATTTTTAAACTATTTTTGTTTTAAAAAAACATTTTGTTTCAAAATAATCCGTTTTTAAAAATACATTTTTTAAAATATCCTTATATAGCTCCAACTTTTAATTATTTTTAGTTTATGAAAATTTTCTTTTTAAATATATAAATTTTAAAGTATTTTGTATTTTTAAAAAATTTTAATGTTTTGAAAAATTTTCTTATGATATAAAAATTTATATCTCTAAAATAACATTTAAAAAAAGATAGTTTTTTTAATTTATTAAAAAACTATTTTTAATCTAAATAAAATAAGATAATAGAGTAGAAAGATTTTTCTAGAAATAACATTAATAAAAAAGACATATTTTCTAATTCATTAAAAAATTATTTGTAATCTAAAAAAAATAGATTATTTAATATTTTTTAATTTAGGTAATTATTTAAGAGGAGAGAGAGGCGGGAAAAATAAATTTAGGGGGTCTAGAAATGTACCAAGTGTCCCCCTAAGTTACTCTTTTAGTATTATATATAGATTAGATTTTTTAGACAAATGGTTTTTTTTATTTGAACCAGCCCCTTGAAACCCATATTATTTTGAGGATTTTACCCCTTAATATCAATGAATTTGTAATTCCTATATTCATAATAAACTTTAATTATTGTGCACTTCACACCTATTGCTAGTTATACAAATGTCTTTGGTGGATTATTGATATAGCAAAGTGTAGCTAGTATACAAGTTACAAAACAAATTATCAGAAAAAATGTAATCATTAGAGCGATATACACCAACTTTTTTTTAACCATAACTAATCAATGATTTGTACTAAATATTATCATTAAAATTAAAAATGATTATAGAAATACAACAAATTAAGGGTGCGTAACATCTTTTTGACCAATCAAATTAACGGTTCAAATAATCAACCCCAACCACTTGTTGACTTCTCCTTTGGTCTCGCTAATGTTGTCTCCCTTCTGCCTCGTTAAGATGTTGGAGTCGTAGGTTTGATTTCCATCAAATACAAAAATGGCAGCTTGTGGTGGAGTTACCGAAGGCGTTGATAACAGTGTTGACGTTGATAGCCTTGCGCTATTCGCTGTCGATGAACACAACAAGAAGGAGGTATGTATGTATATATTGTTTTCATTTGATCATTCCTTGATTCTCTTGATTTCAAAATCTATGTTTATAAATCGTTGTTGTGTTTCTTCGTTTTGTAATCGATTAGTGTTGGTATTTTGTTACATTTTATAAATCGTTGTTGTGTTTCTTCGTTTTGTACTCGATTAGTGATGCTATTTTGTTACAGTTTTATGTGTTTTTAATAATAATTCTTATTATCAGAAAATAATTACCACACATGCATAATGTGGGATTTGAATCCATAACCATTTAATTGATGAGTACACGATTTACATTACGATTTTTAAGTATCCGTACATGAAGGATGATGATCTTCAGATTGCTTGTACGCGACTGGTTTTACACATCTTTCATATTAAATCGTCCAATTTTGATGGAAAGAATGTACTAGTTTATTATATAAAAATAAAATTCAAGCTTATGCATTTTCTTAAAAAAAAATATCCGGCAACCCTTCTCCTTCAACTAGAGGTGTGAGCAGAGCCGAACCCAGGCTCGCTTAAGCTCAATCTCGGCTTGTTTTGATTTTAGAAAGGTTGAGCTCGAGCTCGGGTCATTTGAACTTGGCCCATAAGAAAATTTTTAGCTCAAGCTTAACTCGGGCTCAACTTGTTTTTTATTTAATTTAAAGTTTTATTTTTAAAGATAAAGCTTGACTCGTAAGATATTTATCAAGCTCGAGATCGATTCAGGCTTGGCTTATTTATTATTAAATTACTAAATTTTTCTATAAATACTTTTGTATTTATTTATAATCATACCTTTTATATTAACCTAATATATATTATTTTATTATTTTTATCGTGAATTTATATATAATGGAATTATTTATATAAAAATAGAGAAAATTATATAAATGGTCCCTTTGGTTTAACCAAATTGCATGTTTGGTTCCCAAACTTTAAAAATTGTAAAGATAGTTCAAACTTTGTATAATTATTGCATGCTTAGTCCCTAGCACTAAATTTATTCATTTTTATACATTTAATAAAATTTAAACTAACTTTTAAATTGAATTTTAGGGACCAAAAGTGCAACGCCCACATAAAAGTTTAGACTAACTTACACTTTTATAAAATTTGAGGACCAAATTTGCAATAACTATACAAAAGTTTAGACCAACTTTGTAATTTTTAAAGTCTGGAGACCAATCATACAATCTGATCAAACCACAAAGACCATTTATGCAATTTTCTCATAAAAATATATTTAATATCTAAACAAAGATTATATAAACAAGAAGCTCGTTAGGCTCGAGCTTGATATCTAAAGCTCGGGCTCGAGCTTGTTTAGCGAAAGAGCCATAAGCTCGAGCTCGTTTAAGCTCGGCTCGATTCGTGTTAATACCAAGTAGTGACTTTACTCGTTTACACCCCTGCTTTCAACTAGGATTGCTTTGTGTGTGTGTGTGTTTCACTTATCTAACAACAACCCTCCACATTTATCTAAGATCAGGGCCGACAAAAATAAAGCAAATCGTTTATAATTGACGGCGTTAAAAGTCTATACTCTGATGTATATGATAACAAAACAATAACAAATAAAATATATAATCATTACCTTTTAACATTTTTGGCCAAATTCCTAACCTTATTAATATCTGTAATCATCCCAGTTCCTAGCATCTTGCTAATTTGTTTTATAATATCATAACTGACTTATATATCAAGTTTAAAAACTAGATACATATATTTATGCTTTGCTACTCTCCACTCAATTAGTTTTGACCCTAGGGGCACCTTCAATTATTAGCATATGTATATGTTCTATTGAGGAAAATTTTTGGAACAATGATAAATTGATATATTAAAATGGTAAGAAAGTTAAATAATGATGGATGTTTAATTATGTAGAATGCAACTGTGGAATTTGTGAAAGTAGTAGAAACAAAGCAGCAGGTGGTACAAGGTACCATGTATTATATCACACTGGAAGCAAATGATGGTGGTGAGAAGAAAACTTATGAAGCCAAGGTGTGGGTTAAGCCATGGGAGAATTTCAAGGAGTTGCAGGAATTCAAACTTGTTTGAAGCGGCAACCTCACCTCAACTTCCTCATGGTAATAAATCATCTTTTAAAGATAATTATAAAATTGTTACGAAACTCATGTATTAATTAACAATATGAGAAGCGATATAAGAGTAGGAAGATATGTTTATATTATTAAAAGATGCATATAATACAAGAAGATACAATAAGTTGTATAAGGAGAGAAAAAACTTAGGGATAAAGCTAATCTATACTAGTCCACTACAATAAAATTAAGCTAATGCAACGCTTGTGATATGTTGCATTAGATGTTGAAAAAGTTGTATTAGGTCTTATAAGGGTTGCATAGTCTTTACTATTAAGCAAGTTTTTTGCGGGTAAAGTTATATTGGATCTAAAGCAACCCTTTTGTTAGATAATACAACAGTTTTGTTAGCAAATGTAACTTTTTTATTGACAAATGCAACATTTTACTATGATATCTGACTTAAAGGTTTTCAAGATCATGAAATTAACTTCTCCTTTTAACCCATGGGGCCGAGGGTCTCTCTATGAGCATACTTTTTATCTATGGATGAAGGTGATGTTTGTCATCATCTTATCATCCCCAGATCTTATTATCTGAGTAGGATTCTAGTAGCTATGTTTGTGTCTATCATTGTTAAGTAGGCATAACTGATTGATAAGGATAACTATAATTGTGATTTATTTATTTTGAAACTAAATTTCTTACCTTTCTCATTTCTTTTAGAGGATCTAAGTTGTAATTCATGCCATTGTGTTTAAGATAAATTCATGACTCACTAATGTTAGAAGCTCCATATTGTGTTGATCAAGTTGTATATTTCATGATGCAGGGTGAGAAAGCTATGAGACAGCTTCCTCAAGTGAAGCTCAAACGTATCAACAGATATTTTAGGTTAATAATAAACATTTCTTGTAAAATTGTACAAGTTAATGTCCTTTGGTATGTATGTTAGAAAACATATCATAAATATAAACACGAATTTTATAGTCTTTTTCCCTTCAAATAAAAATAAGTAGCTTAAGGAAGCATATTCTATAATCAAGCAAAGACCACCACCATGACACGACTCCTCACTTGTAAGTGTTTTCAAAGTTGACGGACTATTGAACTGATTGTCTTATCATGAGATTGATCAAACCATTTTCAAAAGTTATAGATGATTTAAAAAATTGAAAATATGGATAATTAATTTAAAACACAAAATGAAACTAATAATAAATAGTTATAGTGTAAACTTGTAATGTTAACAAATGAAAGTGGAAACAAAATATATAGGCAAAAATAACATATAAGATACGAGATTTTAGAAAGATAAAAAAAATATAAAATTTAATCCAGTTTCGATCCAACTCATACCCAGGTGCCCAAATAAAAACATTCAAGAGCAAGGTGCACTAATCACGTTCAGGTTCTAGGCTCACAGCGGTTCGAATTGGGTCCAAGACGGTCAAATTAGGTTTTATCCAAACGAGTTCTAGTTGAAATCGATTTTTGATAGGGGAAGGTTTAGGTTTGACAGTTTAATACCAGCTTGAATCAAGAGTACTCAACCAGACAAATTATTGTAAGCGACTTTCGGTCTGATGACGGTGCTATTTTGAGAACGGTTTGATTATGATTAAGTTAAATACATTTATACATAATTAAACTAAAGTTAGTTGATATTCCTTGCATTCACCCTTAAATTTTGAAAAATATATATATATTTCACCTAGTGTTTACATTTGCAATTGCAACACAGTGAAACAGCATAAAAGTTGCCACTATCAAAATTTCCTTGTCACCTTGTTTGTTTACCTTCCTACCTAGGACTTCATAATCTACAATGTCACTACTAAACAAGAAGACAATGAATCTTTCAAACTAACCTGTACAAGGATTCAATGCCTGAAACAATGTTCATCACAATCTTCTTCATATTCATCTACCCTGATGTTTAAGTTAGCAAGTTTGACCTGGTCAACAGCCATTTTATCCATTTTCATCCAAGTCTAACTTGAGATCAAAATTCCTAACTTTGACTACATCTTCAGTCTTTTCAAATAAAATGTGATTTTGTTTTAGTTCAGCATCTCTTGATACATCAAGAGTTGGTTTTGGTGTTTGCTCATTGGTGAAATCAGAATTATTTCTGGTTTATCATAACTAAATGATGGAAATTGGAAATTCAAACAATTATTTTTAATGAGTCAAATGGATAGCACAAAAATGTTAGCTAAAAAGAAAACAAGTGTGAAAGGATAAAAAGTCACCAAAAGACATTTGACATGCTGAATATTTGTTATTTATAAAAATATAAAAAAATTTTGGAGAAATTTTATTGATCCGTAAGCCGGTTTGACCCACTCATTTTACCACCTCTAATTTATAATATTCAAATTGAGAGATGGATACCCTAGGTGGGACTCGCGGGAGAGTGTAATTAAGTAAGTGTTACCAAAATGTATGTAAAAACATGCAAGAATTGTTAGACAAAAATGTAGTTGTAAGTCATACTTTTCTGAGTTAATACACAAAGAAAGAGGTTGTCTTAAGTTTTCAAAATCATACGAATTAAATTCTTTTGTCCAATTCACTAAAACTAATGATCAGTTTGGGACTAGATCGTGTGAACGATTGACGATTATTAATGATTTATGGTAGTAATTAAACCGGGACAAAAATGTTGATATGATGATGAGAGTACAAAAATGTACTTAATTATAAAATAGAAAATAAACAAGAAAATCGATAGCAGTTTAACCAAATCAAGCTATCTTTCTTAGCCCTAAATTTGATATTAAGAAAGCTTGATATTCTCGTCGAGAAAGGGAGCTAACATGTGATGTGGTTTACGGGGTTAAGATTTTTGGGTAAAGGTGTGATACTTTTAAAAACTGGTCAAAATGATTATTTATATGAGAATTTTGGTCAAAAAGAATCTAGTTCCGGTTAAAACTAAATGAAAATTGGCCTCCGAAACCTAGTTATGGCTGTCAAAATCATTCAATGGAACAATACTATCTTGTGATCAATTTATTAAAAGGAATCAGTATGCCACTTTATCCTTTTTCTTTCCTTTTTTTTTAGGTTAACTTTATAAAATAATAATCAACTTTTAAAATTATTTCAATTAGATAACTTAAGTTTTAAAAATATTTTAGATCACTCAGTTTTTATATTTTATATAAATTAAAAACTTTAACATGTTTTTGAGCATAATATACTTTTGTTTCAGTTAGAAAATATTTTTTTCTATCTTGTGATGCTGATATGGAACGTTGACGTAAATTTTAGGTATCTTTTTTATTTTTTTTATAATTAACATGTTTTTTTTGTTTTTTTAATATAATTATATATATTGAAAATTCTGACCCCCACGTCTTCTCCACTGTTACTTTCTTGACATAAGAAAATTCAATTATGATCGTTTAGTGGTCCGATTTGAGAAAAACATGCATGAGTGACTAAATTAGAACACTTTTGAAACTTGATTACTATTCTATGACATTTTCCCTTTTTTTAAGTAAATTGCTATTTGAATCCCTGACGTTTGTCAGATTTAACTACTTGAATACCGATATTTAAATCCATCTCTTTGCCCCCTTGACGTTTTATTTTTGTTTCCATTTGAGTCCAGATGAATAACTCCGTTAGTTTTATTGTTAATATTTATATAAAAAAATAAAAATATCCCTGTCAATTAAAAAATAAAAATATTTACTCATCCACCCACCTGTTTCTTCTTCTTCTTCACATAACCTTGCTCTAACACTCTCCCTTCTCACTCTCTCTCTCTCACTAATCTCTTCCTCACAAACCTTCTCCACCCACCACCACCGTCGTCATCACAACCATAAAAACCTTTGACTAGACTCCGACTCACCACCATCCACCACCGTCACAAAACACCTCCCACCACCTAATAACCATCTAAAACCCTTGATCTAGACTCCAACCCGCCACCATCCATCACCTTCACAAAACATCTCCCACCACCCAACAACCACCGTTATCAAACTTTACATCCACAAATCACCAATCAAAACCCAAATCTAACAAACATTCATGAATTATTCTATCCACAAACCCACATCTAGCAAAAACCCCAAATCAAAACTTCACATCCGGTGAAAACGCATGATTTTATGATGGTGTTGGTTAGTGGCTGTGGTGGTAGTGATGAGGGATGTGATGGTGGTGATGTAGAGAGAGATAGATATATATATAAAGAGAGAGAGAGATGGAGAAAGAGAAACAGTATGGGGAGATTGTTTGGTGGTGTATCTGTGGTGATGAGCAACTTTGGTGTCGGTTACAAGGTTTGTGGTGTTGGTTGTGTGGCGGCGGTGACGGGGCAGCCTGTGGTGGTGGTGACAGGGCATCCTGTAGCAGCAATGACGGGGGCCTGTTGTAGCAATGGCAGGAGCTTGTGGTGACAGTGACAAGGGCTGTGGTGATAGTCATAGAAGCTTGTGGTGGTGGTGGTGGGTGGTGGTTATGGGGGTGGTATTGATAGAGATTAAGGAGAAGAGAAAGAGTGGAGAGTGAGAGGGGGGAGAGAGAGAGAGAGAGAGGGAGAGAGAGAGAGAGAGAGAGTGTGTGTGTGTATGTGTGTGTGTGTGTTTTGTATGTGAAAGAATGAGGGGGTGGATCTCACAAGTTTCGTTTTTTTAAATTTGAGGGATTGTTTAGTCTTTTCAATAAAGGTTTTAACATATTAACAATGTTAGTTATTTATACTCAAATTGAGACAAGAATAAAACATTAGGGGGCAAAGAGAAAATTAAAACATCAAGAATTCAAATAGCTAGAATTAACAAACGTTAGAGATGCAAATAGTAATTTACTTTTATTTTTAGTTAAGCTAAATAAGACATATAAGAACACCGTTCCAACATATAACCATATAAGTATCATTTCGCTACACGCCTTTTTCTTTGTATTCTCTTAATATTTCATATTCGACATACAGGCTTTTTCTAACATGTGATACCTCTTTATCCACCCCTATTTTTTAGTTTGTATGCAAAATGCTTCTTTTGGAATTAGGCTTTATAACACGTTTACTAACTACTTCTAGACCATGATCGTGACAATGACCACCACCATGACCATAACCGAGCGAGTATGCTACAGTTAGTCAACGGTCCTTTCCTGCTCGTTTGAGTCCAGCCAACCCCTTTGGCCAGGCCCTCACCCAGACTGATAATTCAAAATTTCGTAGTCATCAAGCCAACCCTTAAGGTGGTTGACCCGATACTATGAGGTACAATGATATTTTTCAGTTTTCACAATATTCACAATCTCCTACGGTCTGCTATCTAAACCATTATCTTCGAAATTTAACAGATTTTTCCACGAAGGGTCTACTCAACTAGAGAAAGGATCGATCCCATTTCCATAGCCAAAATCCGTACAACCTTTGATGCATGACGTGCAAGTCACTACAGCAGCGTTTGCTCTAGGTTTAGAAACTCCGGCTACCGAAAATGGATGCTTACCCTTTCCCTACTAATACCACAATCAAAAGCAAAACATAAACAAGAGACAAGGCATAAGGCATGATTTTAAAAAACAAAAAAAAAAAAAAAAAAAAAATTAAATCCCAACATATGTTTTAAAAGTTCTGTTTTTATTGTTTTTTCATCCCCTATCATCTTATTATGTGTTCATGTTTTTCTTCCTTCACTAAAGAGAAGGAGAAGAAACAAACTGTCTGGGGAAACTGAACAACTCTTTCTCTTCAAACGGAGAAGCCCATTCCCGAGAACCACCTGTAGATGCTTCAGGACCCACTGCCCCTACCCCGTCTGAATGCAAACCGATAGAAAGCCCGTTATTCCCGTTTGATAGAGCACCCGCTGGCGATCTCGTGGCAGTCTTACCACCACCCCGTCCTGAACCCATCCACATACCGTTGGGCCTTGATGGGCTGCTAGGTGGAACATGAAGCCTGTCTAGACTCCAATCTATGTTTGTGTAATCAAACTGCAATGTGTCACATGCATTCCAGTCTACAGGAGATGATGGTCCGGACGATGCGTTTGAGCCCAACCCGGAGAAAAGTCCGAGAGAAGAAGCGGCTGCTAGAGTAGGAGTGGTGGTGGCACCCACTGTTCTGTTCCACACGCCACCGTTGTTGAAATGGTTCATGGTACCCTGGTGACTAAAATGGTCAAATGGGCCGCTGCTTGATGCATACTGCTGCTGAGGAAGTGGCTGATGCTGTTGTTGCTGATAATGGAACTGGTCATACAACTGGGAATTATTAACCGTACCTCCGAAGCTTGAACTGTTAAAGCTTCTTGTGGTAGTAGGCCCATGTGAAAACCCATTTGAATTCACATTCATATTCATATTCATTACAGGATCAACACTATTCGGATGCCAGTCAGACGAGGACGAGCTTACACTTGCAGGTATGTTCTTTGATTTGGGCCGCTGCATCACAATAACCGGTTCCCGAACAGACCCTAACTGAAGATTCTTTATCTCAGTTGCAATACTTGTATATCGGGCCTCGGTTCTAGCTGGTGCTGAAGCCGCTTGTAAGGGATTAGATAAAGAATAAGAAACAGAAGGGTTTGAGTTTGACCCACTTACTGCCACGGGCCACCTCTTCTCTACAGATGGAGTACCAACTTGTTGCTGTTTTGTCCAGTCAGAATTCGGTGGAACTTTTTTTAGCAACTGCAAGCTTTTGATCCCAGGGTCTGTTGATGTGGGTCCTGCCGTAACAGCTGATTTTGTGTAATTGTAATTTAAATCCTTTTCATCAGTTTTCTGTTGTATAGGTATAGCTTTTGATACTGTTCTTGAGGTTGATGAAACCTTACCATTACTGAGAGTTGGCAAAACACCAGTTTCTTCATGCCTTGGCGTGGCGGCAGGAGGTTGTTCCTGTTTCTGAGCTTTTAAGGTTTCTACCGCCTGGTCAATATCACCTTCACAAGCAACAATAGCACGTTCTATCTCCTGTTTTGAGCATTTAAACTTTATTTCCATTTCAGTAATTTGAGCAAGCTCCTCTGATATGTCGATTTTCAAATTACCACCACCATCAATGTTGTTATGCTCCAAGTGGTTGTTTGAATCTTCACCACCTTCAAACAGCCATGCAACAGATTGTTCAACTCTACCTTCATTTAATATAAGAGCCATTGTTGCACGCTCTGAAGAAAATCCCATTGCCACCAGCTGTTGAGCAAGTGATTCTAGCTTTCTTGACATTAGATAACCGCTACATTTTTCATGAAGTTCTTGAGCTCGTCTTTCTTTTTGGCGTTGATGTTTTTTTTCGTTCTTTTGACGAATTTTTTCACGTTTATCATTATCAACCCCCGGGATCGTGTCATGGCGAGTGGATACTTGAGATACTTTGTCTTTGTGATCTTCAGATTCACCTGACCAACTCCCATTGTTGGATAATGAATCATAACCAATTCCCATAACCGAGTTCCCGTTATGGTCTTCTGTATCATCAAAATTACGAGAGCGCCCATTTATCTGCATAGGTGGAGCAGTAGACACAGGTGTAGTATCAAGTGTATGAAAAGTTCCTAGAAGTGGATTGTAACCACTACCATGTACACTTGCACTGCCATTGGATGTGGGTTTGGTTGCAGACTTTTGCGGATCCTTGCCAGCAGCCCTTTTGTCCTTTGACTTTGACTTAGATGCAGGAGACATTGTAAGTTCCAGCTTTCTATAATAATATCAAGGAACGTTGTTTGTTAAATAACTATAAAACATAAGAAAAACATTTAGTAAACTCATAATGGAAATTCTAATGACACTGAGAAGCAAAAACTAGATTATTAAGATGTTTAGATTGGTGTAAAATGTAACTAATGTAATGCTAGAAGATCTAACCACATAAGTAAAGACATAAACCACCAAGACTCGCTAAGAGAAGACATATTATGCAACATAATAATGTATGTGAACTTTCCTGTATATCAGCCTTATGCAATTGGTAATTTTGCATAGGCAGATGATATTGTAATGGTTGTACCCTTACACTACCAGTGAACTTTAATGACGTTTTCCATCATTGTACAAAGTTGCTCCTCTTAGATCAAGATCACATTGACCATACTATATACTCAAAGCATGCATATATGTTAGGGTCTCACGGTTTTTCATCAAAAATAATATAAATAAAATGAGGAAATAAAATTTTTGTGAATGCATATTATCTGGTCAAGGGTTCTCCTATGCGCGTACTCTGTTCATGTATTTCAGCAGAAAGATAAAATCTGCAGTGATACATAGACGCTACACGAAAACTTGTTTGATGGATAAGCAGAACAAAAATAGCAATCCTTTAAACAGCAGACAATTTTCAGCCAAACAGAACACTAGTTCAGATCACATGTTTAACAATTACATGTATGTATGAATTGCTGGACAAATGCATATTAACAAAAAAGATATGGTACATTTATAAACACAACTGAAGAACCTTTCAAATTGCAAAAAGAAAGATCTAGATTCCTGATTTAATAGCAGAATGAAGCTTGCCTGAGAAAATTTTGGAGTATCAGTGTTCAAGTCATGTTACAAATTATAAATCTTGTTAAAAAGGAGTCAGATCCGGTTTTGTGGTGTTCCCATGAAGTTAAATGAGATTTTCAAAGGTTGTGGGAGCCCCAACATGTGTTAGTTTAGAAAATAAAATAACCTCAAATATCATAAAGCAGGTACAAAGCCCTTAAATCTTTACTGTAACAATGGTATTAAATCTTAAGAAATACACAAAACAACTGGAATCATTATATTAGCCATAAAGTGAAAGGTTAAAAGCGGCATACTAATATACACAACAAACACAACATTCTATGATCCAAAGATGAAACAACAATGAAACTAATAAAAATCAAATTTAAAATCACACGTAGCAGGAATGCAACATAGTTTAATAAGTATACAAGCAAGTCTCAGCCATCAAGATTTCTCACTTCAAGCAGTGGGTCAAAATCTAATGCTTGTATACAAAAAGCTGGTTAACAATATGATGACATTTAAAACTTAGCACTGTTGACTAAAGTATTAAACTCTAAAGATTGTGGTCTAAATTTAAGAACATGTTGAAGAATTAGCAGTCATTACCCAAAAAGATACCATTAGCAAGTCTAAAGCCTGATTGTTTCAACAAAGCCCAATACCATTAAACAACCAATCATTTTTTTATAAAACAAGAACAACACATATAATTGAAAGCTAACAACAGCACATCCAAAAACCTCAAAAATTGATTTGATATCCTGATAGCATGTTGTTGTGAGACTTGCACCTCTTAGATCCTCATCAGAACAAATTAACTAACAGACATGTCCAATTTGACATTCTCTCTCTTAGGTTAAACGCCCTATTCCTCCAAACCTCAACATCCTCCATCAAAACACAAATTCCCTTTCACGGCTGTCAAAACACCACCAAATTCATCTAACAAACCACGCTTCAACCATTTCTCACACAAAACGAACCAATTTCCAACATTTCTACCATCACAACACAAAACTCCACAATTAACCACTCAAACACACGCATACCATCAAACTATTCCCCAATTCACACAAAAACACGCAAAAACACGATTCAAAGCCGAAAAAACGCGGAAATGGACCGATTGACTTACCAGCGTTAGGGTTGAATCGAAATGGGGGAAAGCGAGGGGCGAAAAGAGCGATGTGATGGATTGTTAGGGTTTTGTAAGAGGATCTTGTGGTGGTGTTTGTGGATCGATTAGGTTTTGCAACTTCGAATTTTCGTTCGTCGTTTCCGTCTTTGCGTTGTTCTCTCTCTCGTTGTTTCTCTCTCTTCTTTCTTTCTCTCTCTCTCTCTTCTGTCTTAAACCGGTGGCAGAAACCACAACTTTCTACTTTTTTATTAATTTGGGTTGGCCCGGATTCGACCCGGTGACCATGACCGGACCGGGATCCAAACCCGGATACACTTTTGAAGGTTTTACATTGTACTTGTTTCTTGGAATGTTCCATAATGTTATGTTGGGTAAGAGATCATTTTTAGACTATTCGTAGTGCGTTAGTGGATGAGTTTGAACACTCTCGTAGAGGGGGGGCGAAATTAATTTATTTTAGTAGGGGCGAACTCGATATTTATATAAAAATTTACACAACCGGACTAAAAATTTACACTACCGGACTAAAATTTAACACTACCGACGAAGAAAAGAGGGGGGTTGCGCCCCCCTGATCACGCGTCGATAATACAATGTTTAATCAACTGAACTACGTGAATTTATATGGTGATTAGCATGGAATGGATTCAAGTTGTGCGTGTTTTGATTTACAGGGATAGAAGCTAAAAAGAGGTTGTTTTGAAGAATAAGCAGCAATAAAAGAAACTACAAGGGTTGAAAGTGTCAATAAAGAAAGTTAGTAAAAATTGCCCAGAAAACCTATAGCGTATGGTACGCCGGGTATGGGCGTATCATACGCCGATCAGCGTATTGGTGACGTATTTGTGGGCGTATTTGATAAAAATTACAGAATGTGGGCGTATGAAAACAGGGGTGGGCGTATGATACGCCGACCCTGGGCGTATCATACGCCGGTCGCCCAACAACTTCCGGATTTGATGGAACTTCAAGGTATTTAAACACATCCAACCCTAATTCGAAAACATCTTTTCCCAGCCGAAAATAGGTGATTTCAAGGAGATTTTGAGTGCTTTCTAGCTTCCCAACATCATCCAAATCATCATTGATCATCATCAAATCAAGATTGAAGATTTAATGAAGATGATGCGTGGCTAGGTTTTTCGTGATTGCTTTCGGGAATACAATCTTGTCAAGTGAGATGTTTGGTATGTTTGATTAGGTTTTTGTAATGAACATGAATCTATTGAATGAAACATTATGTTTTGGTTGATTTAAACGATTTGCTTATAAATAAAGTTGTTTGCTTGATTATCAGTTTTCGGTTTTCTTGCATCGTGAGCTCATTAAGAAAAGTAGGCAACGTAATATAAGTGAATTGGTAACATTGTGAATGAACTAGTCTTAAAAGATTGTTCTTTTGTTATCACTTTAATTAAAAGCTAAGATCTTAAAGTATTGTTCTTCAAAACCCTAATTTCAAATTACCAAGTGTTGATCTTGCGGAATTGGAAACCCGGAAGTGATTGTTTCTTAGTATTTAAGTAAAATCGTTTTAAAGTTCGTTGCTTTTTATAATCGTGTTCTAAGTTTTATCCAAAGTTCCAATTTTTAAGTTCAAAGTTTGTGTCTTCTAGTTAATCGAGTCGTATTGATTAAACATTTTCCACATATTCCCTGTGGAGACGACCTTACTTACCCTTACACAATAAAGGTAGCTAAGACCGGTATATTAAATTGTTTTTGATCGAGTCTCGACAACCAGATCACCCCCTCGGGCCGTTACTATGCTCCGCCAGTGTAGTGCGTCAGCATGTATTGTAGTAACAAAAAACTCACGTATGAAAGTATGTATGGGTGAGAAAAAACCGAACCGTTAACCGAAATCGAACCATTAACCGACGAAACCAAACCAACATAAACCGAAAACCGACCAAACCGAAAACCAAAATAACTGAAAACCGAATTAGACGAAAGTCGGTTTCAGTTTTGTGCCCTTGGTTAACCGAATAAACCGAAATCAAACCGAACCATTCATATATTCATGTATTTTTAGCTTTTACACCTCTATTTTTGTGTATCTTTAAGGTTACTTTGTGATAAACTATTATAATAAAAAATATTATAAGTGAAGAATAGGGTATTGACATGTGACACATAGGTTTTTATATATATCTAATACCTAAAGTGTTTAAAAACTTATAACCATTGCATGTAATGATGTTGTTTCTATCCCACATTGCAAAGCTTCAACTACCATGTTGATTGGCTCACTATGCTAGTTGTTAATTTACTCAAAGTTTGGTTTTTGGTTATTAACCGAAATAACCGAAACTGAACCGAAAATCGACATATTAACCGAAATAACCGAACCGATCTTCGGTTTTTGGTGGTTATTTTTAATAATGGAACTTCGGTTATCGGTTTCGGTGATGTGTGAAAACCGAACCGAACCGACATTTGCACACCCCTAAAAAGTAGGTGCAATATAAACAATGGTTTGAAAGTTGTGAAGATATTAACTGATAAATGAATAATAAGAGGTATAGTATTTTTGTTTGTTGAAAAAATAAATAAAAAAAGTTCACTATCATCTACATCCATGATAGCGTTCACATTTAATCATATCACGCCTAGGAGTGATATTCTAAGTGTGATAAACCTAGATGGCACCTCTATCACATCCGACTACGAGTGGTCTTATGGTTTGAGAATCGAGGCCAAGTTCAACAATAAATATTTTTGTATCATTTATCATTGTGTTTTATTTATTTATGGTTTTTTATAATCATGTAAAAGAATATTAGTATGAATTAAATTGAAAATTACATATGATGACGACAACATCATATCATTTAAGGGCGTTCGGTTCACGGAATTCATAGGAATTGGAATTGGTATTGAAATTGTATGATTCATCAACCAAAATTGTGTTTGGGTGAACAATGAGAGGGAATGTTTTACCTCAAATTCATTTGATTGTGAGATTTCAATATTCCTTCCACTTAGAGAAGGATTTTAAATCCTAAAACCAAATGAGTTTTGAGGTAAGACATTCCCTCTTATTGTTCACCCAAACACAAATTTGATTGACAAATCACACAATTTCAATACCAATTCCAATTCCTATGAATTCCTATGAATTCCGTGAACCAAACTCTCCCTTATATTATATGTAGGAATGTAATGGCGTCTTTATGTTAGTTTCTCCCCTCCTCCTTGCCTTATCTCTTATCCCCCCCCCCCCCCGTCTCATAAACCCCCTCGTCTTTCACGGGTTACCCTTTCGCACAAAAAGTATCCTTCTGTTCTATCCCACCTCACCTAACCACATATTCAACCATGTTAGTATGCCTAAAAGTTTGTAAACTATTTTTTTCTATTGTGGCAATATTTCTTTATTTTTCATTCAACAAACTCTAATAATAGTTTTGTAAAAGTATTACTTGTATTGTGTGTGTATTTCTCGTTCAACCATGTGTGTGATTTATTTTATAATCAAAAATCAAAGTTGGGTGAAATTAGCAATATGGTATGTTTAGCTAGTTATTTGAAAATTTAAAGTTGATTGCGCAAGTAACCTTCACAAAAATACAATATATTAAAATATAAGTAGTTATTATTATCAACAATATGCAAATCTTAGTTTCTTAAACTTGGTTAGAAATACAATTAGATATTAAAACATTTATTTTTCTATCTTCTTTTCAATTAAATAATATTTTTTTATAATTTAATCATTAATTTTTCTCTTTCATCTACTCACAACCACTTTTAAAATATTAAAAAATTTATGGGGGTTGCACTATGATTCCCCATATAACCTCCGTAAATTTTGTTTTTCTTTCACTTACAACCACTTATAACCATTCTTATAATATGAGACACTCACTCACTTAAAATTTTTGTCTAAGTCATCAATTTAAACCCTAGCAACCAAGCAACACCCACTATAGTCTATAGCGCGTCTACCTTTTTCTGTCTTCAACCCCGTGTCATCTCAACTCCTGCTGAAACCCTAGCACCACCACCGGAATCCACCATGACCTCCGCCGGCGACCTCGAAGACGGCTTTCCGGCGACCAAACTCTTCAACCAAGGCTACTCATACACCTACGACGACGTCATCTTCCTCCCTCACTACATCGATTTCCCCACCGACTCCGTCAAACTGAACACAAACCTCTCTCGCAACATCAACCTCTCCGTACCGTGCGTCGCCTCTCCGATGGACACCGTAACCGAAGCTTCAATGGCCGTTTCAATGGCCGCTTTAGGCGGCATAGGTATAATCCACTCCAACAACACTGTTTCCGAACAGGTATCGTTGATCCGATCCGCTAAATCGCACCGTATACCTTTCGCTTCCACCGATATACCGTTTGTGTCACCGGATGACTCCGTTACATCAGTTTCAGCTTTCGATAACTCACCTTGCGTGTTTGTTACAAAAAACGGGTCTAAAAGTGATACGACGTTGTTAGGGTTTGTAAGTAAGTCGATCTGGGAGGGGGTAGATGATAAGGAAGCTAGGGTTTGTGATTACATGGTGAAAAACGTTGTAACGTTGCCTAATACGTGTAGTTTTGAAGATGTTGCTGGTTATTTAGCTGCTAATGAGATGGATTTCGTACCGTTGGTGAGTGGGGAAGGGGAGGTGGTTGATGTGGTGAGTAAGGCTGATGTTGAGAGGATTAAGGGGTTTCCGAAGTTAGGGCTGCCGTCTGTGGGTCCGGATGGTGAGTTTTTGGTCGGAGCTTCGATTGGGACGAGGGAGAGTGATAAGGAGAGGCTGCAGCATCTGGTTAAGGCTGGTGCTAATGTGGTTGTGATTGATAGTTCTCAAGGGAATTCGATTTATCAGATTGAGATGATCAAGTATGCTAAAAAGATGTTTCCTGATTTGGATGTGATTGGGGGCAATGTGGTTACGATGTACCAAGCTCAGAACTTGATTCAGGCTGGAGTTGATGGGTTGAGAGTTGGGATGGGGTCTGGCTCGATTTGTACGACTCAGGAAGTTTGTGCTGTGGGTCGCGGGCAGGTACTTCATCGAAGCATAAACTTTGCTACTTTTTGTGTTTATGTTATTTAGTAATATTTTGCCCAGTCAAACTAGTAATTTTTTTTAACCAGAATTAGTTATAACTAAATCAGACAGCACATATGTTACTGCATGAAAAAAGTCATCTTTATGATACCTTTTTCCATAAATTCTGATTTGAAAGCGTGAGGTTAGGCAACACTATCTCACTTATGAACTTTACATTCACGTATCATCATCAAAGATTATTAACCAGAGTAGTATGATTGGTGCTGGAATTTCAGTTGTCATAATAAAATATGGCTTTCTGGATATTATTGTCTTTTTATTCATATAGCCGGTTGTTGTGGCTTTTCGGATGTGTAACATTCTGAATTACATTCTTTGTTTCACTATCATGTAGGCAACTGCAGTGTACAAGGTGTCATCGGTTGCTTCAAAAAGTGGCATTCCTGTAATCGCTGATGGTGGCATTTCAAATTCTGGACACATTGTCAAAGCTTTGACTCTGGGTGCATCGACCGTCATGATGGGAAGCTTTTTAGCAGGAAGTACTGAAGCTCCTGGAGCTTACGTGGTTCAGGTAACTTGTCCATTTCTGTCCATGTTATGAATCTTTTTACTTGCATGATGTCTTTTGCATATGATAATATGAAAATGTATAATATTTTAATAGCTGTATTTCTTCTTTTTTTTACCTTGCAATCATAGGATGGTCGCCGAGTTAAAAAGTATCGGGGGATGGGGTCGCTTGAAGCAATGACAAAAGGAAGTGATGCTCGGTATCTTGGTGATACAGCTAAAATGAAGATTGCTCAAGGAGTTGTTGGAGCAGTTGCAGATAAAGGCTCCGTCTTAAAGTTCATTCCATATACTATGCAAGCAGTTAAACAAGGTTTCCAAGATCTTGGTGCTTCTTCCTTGCAATCAGCTCATGATATGTTGAGATCTGGGATTCTGAGGCTTGAGGTACGTGGTAATCTTTTAGGGGTGTGTTTGGTTTTGAAGGTTTGGTTTTTGAGGGTATTGGTTTCACGTTGTTTTTTTGCATTGGATGGAAGTAGGTTTGGACGAATGGGGTTGATAGCCATAAAATTGGGTATCCTCCATCTCCATGCACACCTAAAGGGTTTTGTTTAGAATCGATTTCCATTCCCATTCCAGTATGCTACCAACTAAATAGATAATCATATGCTTGAGTTTACAGATACTTGGGTGGTATTGATTTTTGCATTTATCTCTAAATAAACATCAAGAGTAGAAATTTAAGATCATGACTGGTTTTTGCTAGAGGTGGCAAATTGTGTGGGCCATGCAGGCTGGGTATCAAGTTTAACTAAGCCATTTTTAACAAGTATTCAAACGGATCAAGCCGACTTGGTTGTCACATAACTAAAAATTTAAATAAAACCACATACATTTCAAAGTAACAATATTTTTTCATTTCTAAAGCGTTTAAAAGGTTCTAAAACGTGTGAGAACACCTTTGCGATCTTTTTGTCCCCTCGACCCATTCAAGTCATTGGAGATAAATTACAAACCCATAATTACCCAGTTTTTGGTGAATGGATGGAAAAAGACATTTTCTTTTTGTTAAACACAATGAATTGGTTAGTATGTCACAATAATTACTTGAGAATAATTTTTAAACTCCATGTTAACATTTGTTTTTGTGTTTGACCTTTTCAGGTTAGAACAGGCGCAGCGCAGGTTGAAGGAGGAGTACACGGGCTCGTATCTTATGAAAAGAAATCGTTCTGACCCGTTCAACATGTGGCCCGGGTCGGGCTGACCATGCATTGTCAGTTATGCAATGCAGAAGCTGTTGTATGGTACAAAACTGCAAATGCATCACACAAACAAGAACAGATTCATGGCAGATCTGTACTTGGTGAGTTAGTGGTGATCTTAATTTATGTTGGGATTGTTATATCTGCACTGGAAAAATGTATCTTTGTGCCGTTGAGCTTGTTTCAAAATAAATACAAAGTTTGGTTCTGATTTTAATTTTTTTGAAGTAGCAAAAAAAAAAAAAAAAAAAAAAAAACTTATGGTGACCTCTTAGGTCTTATATTCAATTCTTATATCGTGTAATTAAGTTTTAAATAAATGTTTACAAAAATTCTTTAAAATTTTTGTTTAAATAACTGGAAAGTAAAAAAGCGCAATGCAACACGTTTGCGTACTTCGTTGCGCGTGTGCGGTGACTTTAGCGTGACTAAAAATGTAAAAGAAACGTATTTTACGCAAACTTCGTTGCGCGGTGTGCGGTGACTTTAGCGTGACTAAAAATGTAAAAGAAACGTATTTTGGTGATCGTGACTTAGATAAACAATTATAAATCTTAATGATGTGACTAAAAATGTAAAAGAAACGTATTTTGGTGATCGTGACTTAGATATAAAACAATTATAAATCTTAATGATGTTTTTTGGTTGATATTGGTTTTATTCTTTACGGTATTAGTGTTTTACAGTAAGTCGATATAATTTATAGTACTCGAAGAATGTCTTATTTTGAATAGTTTGTTCTTAACAGAATGTATATCGGGGCATCTAGAAAAAAAATCAAACACAATCACAGATTATTTTTTTAAATAAAATTATCAAGCGGTTCAAAATCATATAATATATATAGCACGAGGATGAATAAAACATAGAAATTTTTAGGTTTAAGCTGAAAATATTTTAAGGTATCAAGACTTAAAAATGTATCAAGACTTAAAACACACTGAGACTTTTATAAAGAGCTTCTTCCATCCATTTAATTTTAATGTATGCCAATTAAATACTTGCAAGTACTTTATGACTTTTTATTAACGTAGTATAAGAATTATAACGATCCTCAAAGAAGTTATATTGTTTTGTTAAAACTCAATTTTTATAATCCATTGCGTTTAATCTCTAGTATTTGTATTTGTAGTTGATCAAGCATAATCTTGCATTGGTGTTGCATCTTGTATTGATCTTTTATACTTTTGAGCTCGATCTATAATATTTATACTTGATTCTGATTCTGTTAATCTATAGTTTCTCATATTGTAATTGCCCTAAGACATTTGGCAATCTTATATATATATTTGAGCTTGAAATTTGCTTTGTCAACTTTGTTATTTGTAATTGACCTTGTTGATCTAGTTTTTTTTTTGTTTTCTTTTTTTATGTTTTTTTGTTTTTTTTAATGCTAACTCACACATCCATATAACTTATTTTTAATTTTAATTCTACACAACTAATTTACACCAACTTGCTATAGATGAGGCTTAAACACTTGACCTCAACGAGCTTCACTATTCTAACTTCAAATAGGTTTAATTTGGCAACTGGCTCGATATATCAATTTTCCGCTTCTTCTACCTTTTTCTGATTGTCAAATCTTCACGTTTGTTCAATACTTGGCATTTGACTTTGTATTGTTTGAAAACTTGTGATCTTGAGTTATTATTAAGTAGAAATCTTTTGTGGGTTGGTGGTAAATGATATACTTCCAACCAAGTGATTTTGGGTAAAAATTCTTACAATGTACAAGTTTAATGATGATTTTTCTGATAATCTACAAGTTTAATGATTATTTTTCTGATATTAACAATTCCTAAAATAATAACTATTGCTGTTAAAAAAAGATTTTTTGTGCATAGTGTATATAAATAACAACTCATTAAAAGTCAAACGTCAAATTATAGCAAGTAAAAGGCATGATAAATCAAGCTAGTTCGAAACAAGCTAAAGGATTTAAATGTAAAACAGATTTTTTTAAATGTCATCGTTATCGATCTATCGTGCAACTCTGTAAAAACCCATCAAAAACTAAAAGTAAACAAAAAACAACTGCACGATATCATTTTCACCGATAGATGGTGTGGAAAAACCGAGTTTTACTCCCACAAATATGATTCCATGTATAGATTAACGAGAGAAACATACAACCTTTGTAGTTTGTTCCTCATTTGCTGGTTTTGGAATGGATGTAAATGATATGAGAAGAAGTAGATCAACGATTATGGTCGTCTTCAAAACACGTTGGCTTAAACGTGCGTTGGGCTAGTCCAGTCATGCCATCGTCCTTCCACTCCCTTGAAGAAGAGTCTACAGGCTCCTGTAATCTATGACGGTGACTTCATCTTCTCAAGCATCAAGGTCTTGATATCTACACATAACAATATAATATATTAAGAAAAAAAATGAAATTATATATGATGTAATCATGTTTAAATTATTAGCTAAAAATATAATTTCATATACTTGATATGATATATAATATAGACACCAAAAATCATAATATCAAATATACCCATTTTCAAATTTGACATTTATACCCTCTCCTTAAAAACATTCATTAGGATATGAGATTCTGGAGGAAAAGGAGACATGGAAGGATATAACAATTTGAAGTATTTCGAATTGGTATATACTTAAATCCAAAATAATAATTTTTTTATTAAAATTGATGTTTTTAAACTTAAAAAAATAATTATTTTTGTCGAATGTTAAGAAATAAATTTAAAATTAACTCATTATTTTAACTTAGATAACTTTATAAAATAACAATCAAGTCCCAGGATTGTTTTAATTAGGTAACTCATTTTTTGTTTCAATCAGATCACTCGTATTTTTTTTATCCCAGCCAGGTCACTAAAGTTGCGGGATTGTTCTACTTAGGCCATTCATAAATTGAAAATTATTTTAAAAATATTTTGAAATATCTAAAAAACAATAATATTTAAAAAATTAACAGTATTTATAATAAACCAAATTGTTTTAAAAAATAGTGAATTATTTTTAAAAAATAAAAAAAAAATAAGGATGGCCTAACTAGAACACTCCTAAAACTTTAGTGACCTGATTTGAACAAATAAAAATATTAGTGATCTGATTAGGGCAAATAAAAATATAAGTGACTTGATTAGAATTTTTTAAAACTTGCTTATTATTCTGTGAATTTTATCTTTTTTAATTTTATATCATAACTAATTTATATAAACTTTTTATAAATGAAACCGGAACCTTTGATCTTAAAAATAGATTTACCAACTTGGATAGCTTTACTATTGGACCAGACCCAACCCTCCAATAATTAATTACTTATTTTTTGTTATTTAAAATCAGAAAAAATGTTATGAATTACAGAGTAGATGATAAAAGTACTTTTTATTTCTTATGTTATGCATTAAATAAAGAAATTATATATATTGTAAGAGATAGAATGAAAAAAAATAAATAAATAGACATCTGTTATGACATTATCACGAAAAATTTTTGATACTTAGTGTTATAAATTACATTTGGAAGAACTGGTGTTTGCAGTCCATTTTGACCATTTATGATGACAATTTAGGGCCAAAATAGCCAAGTATCATTTCAAAAACAATAAATTAAATGGGCGGGTTGATTAGGTCGACATAATTTGGTGTTGTTCGTTGTTTTGATTTTGAAAGTTTGATGGTTCCATACCATTTTCTTCAAAAGTTTAAATATGCATTCGTTCTTAAGAAAACATAAATAAAGTATGGTTCATTAAAACATGATGTTCACATAAACATAATGTTTAAAAGTTAGAATTAAACGTCAAATGAATCTTTATAAAACTAAACAGTTACAACCATACCTACATACTTACTTCGATTTAGACGGTTCGATCAGTTTTAGTAGTTTATATACACACACGGCCATTAAACTACTACAAATCAAAGCCCTTAACATAAAAAAATATACTTTTTTCACATCCAAACTTGTAGGTAAACAATTCATATTATGTTATGTATCGTTTAATTAATAAAAGATGTAAAAAAATAAAGATGAATCATACATGATGTGTTTCTCTTGTAATGACATTCGTAGTCCATCTCGAAAAAAAGGACTTCCCGAATCGCAAAAAGATACTCCAAACTAATAACAACAGTCCCTTGATTTCTTATGAGATTATGGCTTCCCAAACCAATGATTTTTTCATTTATTGCCAACTCCTACCACCAAACACACACATACTCTTGTTATTATGCTATAAATGATGAACACTAGAAAAAGATAAAAAAACAGTTACCACTATAACGGAAAAACTAAAAAATTTGAAAAATTGTTGATTTGACGCCGATGAAGCTTCATAGAAAATAGAAAAAACGAGAAGACTAAAAATGACCTAAATCGCAAATATCCGGTAAAATATCTTTGCATTATTAAACCCCATACTTACCACCCTTGCCAAATTCCATCCCTTTCATTTCACTTTTGTCAATATAACCCCAATCCATAAACACCCGCCAACAAACCCTCATCGATCACCCAAAAATGCACATAATTATTCTCCCAGATCCGTGAAATTGAGGCGAAATTAGCCTAGGTGTTTGAAATCAAAGCAAAAGAATGGAGACCGGAGGGTTTAGTGCTGAAGATCTATCAACAATCGGAGGAATTGCAACTGTATCGTTGTTGCATTCATTCATCCCAACTCATTGGCTCCCTTTCTCCATTGTTGGTCGTGCTCAAAAATGGACCCTCTCTCGTACCCTTTTCGTCAGTAAGTTTCCCCTTTTTTTGTTGTAGTTAATGTTATACGTGTGTGTTATTTGGTTGATTTTGATCAGATCTAGTAATCGTGTGTGCAACTGTGTGATTATCTCGTTCTTCCGATCGCCGTTGGGTGTTTGATTTAGCAGTGAATGGTGAACAAAAAGTGTTCAGAAAGAGGTTATTGTAGTTAATATGGGGTTTGTTAAAAATTTGGGGAAAATGTTGTTGTTGAATCAAGTCTAGGTTTCACTTTTACCTGTTATCATTAAGAATGTGGGTTTAGTTTTGAGCTTTGGGTGTTAGCGGTAGCCGTGCATGTTAGTACTTGATTGATTATTGTCGTCTGCTTAGATTTACTGTTTGCTTTTTCTGGTTCATTGTTTGCTGTTGTTCGTTGTGTGCTTCTTGGTGTCAGTCGTATAGTGATCGATTTGTATATTGTTGCTCTTTGTATGCGTTTGTTTTACTATATATTGATTGCCTAGTATGTGGTGCCTGATCGAGTATTGCAGTGAGTGCTTCTTGTATCTTTTGTATATTAAGCCCTTGCTGTATATTGTGTTCTCGCCCTAGGGGTGATTGGATCCTATTGTGAGCGCTAGAGCTAACCTTTCTACCCTATGGGTTAGAGGTAAGGCTTGCCTATATCCCATCCTCCCTAGACCTTGTTAGTTGCCTTGCTATGGATGGGATGGACTAGGTATGATAATGGTAATGGTTTCGTTTTGGACTTTGAAAGCAGTCTGTTTGATATCAGCCGTCAAGTTGTAATGGTTTTGATGTTAATCATGGATTGTGAATGAATTTGTTTGGTGTTTGTAGTTATAGTGGAACATGTAGTTGATGAATGATGACTGAAGGGGCTCAGTTCTTTCAATAAGTCATTTTGTTTGGTCAAAAGCTATGCATTTGACTTGAATTGGGTTTAGAAAGAGTTCAATTTGATAATCACATGAGGTCACTGTGCCAGAAGGTAGTATGCTTTACAAGGTTTGAGTGGTTATTTATGGGTGGTATCAAATATGCAATGGAGAAAGTGTTGCATCAAACCTAGGGACATGGTAATGAGATTGTCCATTCACCTAGCCACCTAGGTCTCTAGCGCATTAGATTTTTGGTGAATAGAAGTTAAGAAACCTAAGAAAGTATAAAAACTCAAATACTAACATTTCACATATTAACAATATAGATGATGTTTCAAGTTAAATTTTAAACAAGGCTGATTAGGAGAAGGACGTTTGTAATCCCACTCTCTTTTAAGATGAAAATGACTCTTTGATTATTAGAATTAGCTATGAACCAAGTCTCTAGTTTCCCTTATTTCTAAGTGTGTTTGATCAAATAGAGAACAGCATCTCTGCTTCTACTTCTGGTGGCAAATGCCTTAATAGATTTATAGAAACATATTATACTTTGTTTGCAGAAAGTTATACATGCAAAAACACCAATTAGTACATGCTTTGCCTTTATGTTTTTTTGTCTTTAATGAACTCAAAATCTTGCCTCATTATAGGCACTCTCTTGTGCACCCTCATATGTTAGAGTGGTGATATTGTGCGGATATCAAAATCTTGCAGTTTGGTTTATTATGGACACTCTGTTGTGCACCCTCATATTTCAGAGTGATGATATTAGGCCTGGCCTGCTATCAATAAAAAAGTTATTTTTATTATAATGTTCTGAGGTGGAAAGTATTTACACTTTAGTAGAGGTGGCAATTTCGAGCCACTTACTTATGAGTGAGTCCATCTATGTTGAGTATCATCTCAAATATGTCAAATGGATCAAAATAGAACATCTAGCTAAAAGAGCAACATGTTGAAATCTGCGTGGAGTCCAATTTTAATGCATGCATCCTGCTAACTTGTTTCAAAGATGTCAGTTGTTGTTCATTTTGTAATCAGAACTATTGCATTAATTTAATGATAAAACAGTGGAAAAAAGTGTCTGGGGTCAAGTTAGCCTGGCCTAGCTTGTTTCTACTCAATAGTGAAAAAATATTTGCTTCAACCCAAACACTTTTTAACCAAGAGGCAATGACCCAACCCAACCCGAGTGACCTTCTCATCTTGCCATCTGTACACTAAAGTTACATTTTTTTGCTACAATGCATGCATATTATAAATTTACTATGTTCTTCTTATCTTCTACAGCTGCATTTGGAGGTGTTTTGCATGTTTTATCTACATCTCTTTTGGGAATTACTGCAGTCACCATATCAAACACCATTGCTGGTGAAGAAACCGTGCACAAACTTGCATCATTGCTACTAGTTGTACTTGGTGGTAGTTACATATTATTATTCATGTGTGGGAAAGGTGGTCATACCCACACTCACAACCAACCGATGGAAAAAATGGCAGTTGCTGGACTTGTTCTTGTTCCCGCATTGTCTCCTTGTGCCACCACACTTCCTGTGTTTCTGGCTGTTGGAAATTCCTCATCGATGATGGTCCTGGCTATTATAGTGCTGTTATTCAGGTAAATAAGTTGTTTTTTTTAATTAGCCTAAAAGGTTGGATTTCTAAAACTTGTTTTTTTTGTCTTGCTAGTGAAAGTCAAATTAGGACTTCATTAGTTTTCTCTAAGGAGAAGGGGTGGGTGGGGGGTTCAACTTTTAAGGGCTGTATATGAGAACGGGTCAATTTGGGTTGTGATATGCTGATGATAGATCAATGGATAAAGCTAAAAATAAACAATTATAATGGAAACATGTCGAACAGGTAAAACTAATCCAAAGTCTCTTCAAATGTTTATTTAAAAGAAATGGATTATAGAGGTGACAGGGGATGGGGTAGGGTCAAAGCCTTTAATTTTGTCCTTGTAGAAACAAGTAATGTGATCCGAAGAGCTTACTTAAATTTTCTATACAAATAAATAATGTGTCAATGTGATAGAAAATATTATGTCATCTCAACAATAAATTGCTTTATTGAATAAATTGATTTAGGAGATTTTATGCTTTAAAACACACACTGTAGGTGACTTGCAATTCATTTCCTTTCTTGGTGAGTCTTCTACTTTACCTGTTATGCCATTAGAACTTAAACATAACCCAAATCCACATGGATAGTTTAGTTGAAATTGGCACCTAGTTACTTAGTGATAACAGCTTTTATAATTATTATTACTACACTAATTGTGTATAAGATCCAAAAGTAGGATAAAAGATGCTGGCAGGGTAAATCCAAACCCCCCACCCGATTTCAGCCCATGCCAAAATATGATCCTCCCTAAGTCGTCCATTTTGGCACCTTGATTTTAGTTCATCATTATGTTCTTTTATGGATTTGCAGCACAATAACTGTGATGACATCATTGGTGGCTCTATCATTCTACGGTGCTAGTCAGCTCAAGTTTCACTGGATGGAACGTTATGACAAGCTTCTAGTGGGCTCTGTACTCTGTTTAGTCGGTATCTTGACCCTTATTTTCCATGATCATGAAGGGCATACACATACAGGTTCAAGTGAAGCACATGTGCACCACAAGCTGTTTATGCTATGAGAATATTTGTTAGTCCTGTAACCCTTGTGCTCTTCTATAAAAAAAACTTCCATTCCAGTTACATTCTCTTATGTTGCCACACAGGTGGTGGTTGTCTGTAGACTGTATTCCTCTTGATTACATTGGAAATCCCTAGTTATATGAAAATCCGATGTATCTTGTAAAGTTCTTTAACATGTGATTCTACTGTAATGTTCTTGATTGATGCCCAAAGGGTTAATAAGACAAGATGACAAACAAAAATTCTATTTCATAGGTGGCTTAAACATAAGGCAAGTATACAAGTCTTAAACTTCTGGATGATTGTTCATTTGTTCCAACAGATTGGGTCCTTCTGCTTCTTGTTGTACTTGCTTTGAGAATTTTCACTTTTCAAGAGGGTGCAAGATTGAGAGGTGATCAGGAAAGTAAGGAGAAACAAATTCATTCTATACATGCGAGTGTAACATCTAACCTGTATATCAATATGCATACCGATGCAATATAAATTCATTAAGCCCATAAACGTTGAGGCTAAAATGGTTTGTTTTTAACAATGAAACTATTATATAGAAAACTAGTTTATGTAAGAGTTAATTTAGTCTCCAACTTTAAAAAACTATAATGGGTGGTTGGTCCCCATTAAGTTTTAATTTGAGTATCTATCAATTTTGTTTTAGTTGAAGACTAAGTCTGTGGTCTCACGTGTTTTTTTATTTGTTAAATTATTTTGTATTTTAGAAGGGTAAAAAAACTTCAAGCACTAATTGTGTTACGGTTGAGTGAAGAGATTAATATAGACACACTGTTATTTATAAAAAAAACAAAAAATATAATACTGTTGAATAAAAAGTTTTTCATGTCAATTCGACCCGATTTGGGTTATACAAAATTCTCATTTTAACCCCTTACACAAAGTTAACTCAAATGAAGCAAAACAAATGAAGCAAAACAAAATTAAAAGGCATTACCATTCGTTCTATGCACATGATCCAAAATCCATGTTGGTAGTTAAGAATACCTGCCTTGAGCTCCACATCCGATTGCTAACACTGATTCCATATATCATACTCCTTAACTAGTTAACTTTTAGGCCTGATGCGAAAAACAGATATCTAAGAAGCCTTGTAGCCTTGTCAAATCAAACCCATCCGAAGTAGACCACTCACCCAAAGATTACATAGTCTGCGTAGCCGCTTAGGACATATGCATTAAAATTGGACTATTAATTGATAGCTTAATACCACCAAACATGTTCATTTTCATAGTCGTTTGGGTTAACAGATTAAACCTTTAAATTAATAAAATAAATTGAAAAAAGGCTAGTGGGTTTTCTTGGTGCATCCCGATTCAAATTCTTTAGAAGAACTTAAGTGATTATACATTGTTTTATTTTTTTTCAAATGTTAGTATGTTACATACCACAAACATTTGTTTTTTGGACATAAAAGTTAAGCCTCAATATCATATACTTGATGCACAACTTTAATACAAATACTGACAGATTTAAAAAAGAAATTAATCATGTCAAAGTTAGGTTTCTTTCCAAATTAAATACCGAATAAAAAACTAAACCATATCAAAATCAATTTATTAAAATATTTAGGACGTTGATTGGTGATCAATCACATTTCCAAAACAAAAGTCAACTCTTGAGTCTCAACTCTCAAGTGTTACATATCCAGATGATTCAAATCAACAAACTAATTTTACTCATATCCTTTTGACTTTTGACTACTCTCAAGTTTAAAATATGTTACTAATAAAGTTAGTTAGGGCAGCCGTTAAAAAAAAAATAATAATAATAAAGTTAGTTGGGGACTATATTACTGCTACAAGTACGTTGACTAGACAATTGATCAAACTTAAATGTTGAATTTCTTTTAGGCATAGAAAGTAATTTTAAATTGGAAATAATATGTGGTCTCATATTTTTAAAAGCACAAATAATTCAAAATAACAACAATATTAACTTTTTGAAATAAAGGTTTTGATGTTTGGTATTACTTCATGGAATGTTTGTGTTGATTTTCAAAGTATTTTTCTACTTTAGACAAATAATATATATGTTCTATAGTTTGCGTAAGTTAGCACGCCTCAATGCGTAAGCATGAATACTAGTTTACTTGATATATACATGTATATGTATTGTAGTATCGTATACTTTAGTCAAACACATTGTATACTTTATTCAAACAAAAACTTGATGAATAATGATGTATCCAAAGGTAAGCAAATGATACAATAGCTTGATACACATAGAGCACTTGTGTGATTCTAATTTACATAATTGCCTCCATATGTAATAATCTACTTTACATAATTGCACCCTCTAATATACAATTATACTACGATCCATACATACATACATACATACATACATACATACATACATACATACATACATACATACATACATACAATAGAGAACGAATGTTAACCACTATTTATTGCGATAACCTGTTAACCAAACTAGTGGTCCACAGCAGACCACGTCATCACGGTAAGTTAGAGTTATATTGGTAAACTAGTGGTCTACAATAATCGTTAAAAAAAATATAGCAAGACTGTACTCGAATTAAAGATATTAAAATGATCTATTTAATGGTATAATTTGTATAAAAATATAGCATAATATAAAAAAGTTAAGACGATTTTAAAAAAAGGGTGAGTTTTAAAAAATGAAGGAAAAATTGTTACATCAGTTATTTAGCGCGGTGTAAAAGTTAATAACACTACATAATCATAATGTAAGTGTTACATTAGTGTTAACGGATTATTATAATAAAGGTGAGTTAACAACCTATATATATATGTGTGTGTATCTTTATATTATAATAAAAGAGTAATTAATGGAGATACGTGTCAGCACCACATTCGTCTTCACCATAATTTTCCCGCTTCTTTCTCCTACTAAATAGTTACTATAATTACTAATAATATTATTTAATTTATTTATAGACTAAAAATATTTTTTAATAAATTAAGAAATGAATCTTTTAATCAATATTATTTATAAAGAAATAAATTTTTATAAAATAATCTTTTTTTCAAAAAATCAAACTTTTTTAAAAATATAAAATATTTTAAAAATCAATATTTTTAAAAAGTAAAACTTTTATAAATAAAAACAATTATAAATAAATTTTATAAAACTTTTTGTTTTGAAACAAAATATTTAGTTTTTTTAAACAAAAAAAGTTTAAAAATTTGATATCATTATTTTGTTACCTATAGTCCTTATACATAATTTCAACCGTATTTTATCTTAAAATATCGTTTTATAATTAACAAAATTTTATTTTATTTAATATTTTATATATTCAACCCGTGTAATTATATATATATCACTAATTATACTAGCAGACCTATAAAAACAATAATATCCTGGTCAAAGTTAGGTTTTCTTTCCCAATAAAATACATAATAAAAAACTAAATCCAACCAAAATCTATGAATTAAAATACTTATATACTGCCTAGTGGGCGATTTCAGATCCAAAACAATAGTTTTTTTTTTCTTTCTTTTCAGCAGCTCCAAAACAATACTTAACTAGTTAGTTAACTCTTGTTAACTCTCAACTCTTCACAACATCACTCATCTTCATCAACAATCTCACCACCATCAAAATCATTAATCAATGGCTGAACTCGTGCTTTCTGCCCTCCTCCCCGTGCTCTTCGAGAAGCTGGCCTCTGCAGCTTTGAAAACCATTGACAGCTACAACGGAATCGATGCTGAGATCAAGAAATGGCAGAGATCATTGGAACAAATCCAAAATGTGCTCACTGATGCTTCTCAGAAGGAGATAACCGTTCAATCCGTTAAAAGATGGCTCAATGGTCTCCAGCATTTGGCTTACGACATCGATGATGTGCTCGATGGTTTGGCAACAGATGATATGCACCGTGAGTTTAGCCAACAGTCAGAAGCCATCACCAGCAAGGTAAGAAAAATCATTCCAACTCGTAGCGCAAACTTCTCGCGGAGTACTAGTGTTCGTGACAAGTTGGATAATATTAGTGACAAGTTGAAAGATTTAGTTGAGGAAAGAGATGCTCTTGGTTTGACAGTAGTAGGGGATGATATTAGTTTAAGAAATAAAAACAGAAAGTTTCAAACGTCTTTATTTGACGCGTCTAAGATTGTTGGACGGGGGGTTGAGAAAGAAGAATGGGTGCGAAAGTTATTGGGGAGTGAATCGTGTGATGAAAACTTCAGCATTGTTCCCATAGTTGGTATGGGTGGGGTCGGTAAAACTACTCTAGCAAGGCTTTTGTATGATGAGAAGCAAGTCAAGGATCTCTTTGAACTCAAGGTATGGGTTTGTGTTTCGGATGATTTTGATAGCTATGCTATAAGCAAAGTTATCTTTCAATCTGTGACGGGGGAAAACAAGGATTTTGCAGATTTAAATCTACTGCAAGTAGCTCTTAGAGGTCATCTAAGCGGGAAAAGATTTCTGTTGGTGCTAGATGATGTATGGAGTGAAAGTTGTGAGGATTGGGAAACGTTGGTTGGCCCGTTCCATGTATGTGCACCTGGGAGTAAAATCATCATGACAACACGGAAGTATCATTTGCTCAAAATGTTAGGTTATAATCATATAAACCAGCTAAAAAGCTTGTCACGCGAAGATGCTGTGTCTTTAATTGCTCTGCATGCATTAGGTGTAGATAACTTTGATTCACATTTGTCGCTCAAACCATATGGAGAAGGTATTGCGAAAAAATGTGATGGCTTGCCTTTGGCTTTGAAAGCACTTGGGAGACTATTGAGTACGAAAAAAGATGAAGAGGAATATTGGAAGAAAGTATTAGATAGTGAGATATGGAATTTACCCGTTGAATGTGAAATCGTCCCAGCCCTTAAACTAAGCTACCACGATCTTCCAGCACGTTTGAAACAATTGTTTGCATATTGCTCCTTATTCCCCAAGGACCATGTGTTTGACAAAAAAGAACTGGTTCTACTATGGATGGGTGAAGGGTTTTTGCACCAGTCGCCTCCAAGCGATTCAACAGAAGAAAGCATGGGTTATGAATACTTTGACGAGCTGTTCTCAAGGTCATTTTTTCAGCATGCACCTAATAACGAATCATTATTTATTATGCATGACATGATGAACGATTTGGCGACACTTGTTGCCGGTGAGTTTTTTGTAAGGTTAGACACCGAGGCAAAGAAGGATATTGGAAAGAAAGTGTTGGAAAAGTACCGTCATATGTCATTTGTTCGTGAGGAATATGTAACTTCCAAGAAGTTTGAGGCATTCAAAAGTGCCAACAATTTGAGAACATTCTTGGTAGGGTCTGTTGTGGAGGTTGAAAGTTGGCGAAGTTTCTACTTATCAGATAAGGTTCTGGCTGGCTTAGTTCATGAGTTACCATTGTTAAGGGTTCTAAGTTTGAGTAATTTTGAAATCAGTGAGGTACCAGAGTCCATTGGTACGTTGAGGCACCTGAGGTATCTTAATCTATCTCGAACTGCAATCACCCGTTTACCAGAAAATGTCTGCAATCTCTACAACTTGCAGACATTGATTGTATATGGTTGTCATTGTTTAGCTAAGTTGCCGAACAGCTTCTTAAAGCTTAAGAACTTGCGGCATCTTGACGTTAGAGACACTCCGCTTTTGGATCGAATGCCCTTAGGGATTGATGAGATGAAGAGCCTACAAACTCTCTCTAAAATCACTATAGGAGGAAAAAGCGCATTTGAAATAGCCAAACTTAAAAATTTCAAGAACCTATGTGGAAAAATTTCCATTGTGGGTTTGGACAAAGTGCAAAATGCAACACAAGCACGAGAGGCGAACTTCTCACAAAAAAGGCTTAGCGAGTTAGTGGTTGTATGGAGTGATGTGTGGGATGGCTCTCGAAATGAAACGCTTGAAAAGAAGGTCCTGAATGAGTTGAAGCCTTTTAATGATAAGTTAGTGCAACTCAAAATTGGGTCATACGGGGGACTAGAGTTTCCAAACTGGGTTGGGGATCCCTCATTTATTCGATTGACGCACGTGTCAATACATGGCTGCAAAAAATGTACATCACTACCACCACTTGGGCAACTATCATCACTTAAGGAGTTGTTTATTGAAGGATTAGAGGGGGTAACTGTTGTGGGTAAGGAGTTACTTGGGAGCAGTCTTAAATTCCCTTCACTTGAAATTTTAAGTTTTGTAGATGTGCCAGGGTGGGGGAAATGGTCAACCACTAGTGGGGTTGTGTTTCCATGCCTTCGACAACTTCATATACGAGAATGTCCTAAATTGGTTGAAGTATCAATGGAAACGCTACCTTCATTAAATGTTCTTGAAATAAGAGGATGTGATAGTGGTGTGTTGAGAAGGTTGGTTCAAGTAGCTTCATCACTCACCAAGTTGGACGTAGATCGTATTTCAAGGCTTAAAGATGTTGTGTGGAGAGGCGCTATACAGTATCTTGGGGCGGTTGAAGAATTAAGCATCATAGGTTGTAATGAAATAAGATACTTATGGGAATCAGAAGCAGTTGCGAGTAAGTTTCTTGTGAATTTAAGGAAATTGGAAGTAAGTAGTTGTAATAATTTGATCAGTTTAGGAGAGAAAGAGGAGGATAGTTGTAGGAGCAACCTCCTAGCATCTCTTACAATGTTGGATATATTTCATTGTGATAATATGAAGCATTGCAGTTGTCCAGATAGCATTGAGAGATTGATTGTATATAAATGTATCTCACTTACAGTAATCTCTTTACCGAAGCGAGGGCAGAAGCTCAAGACACTTTACATTAGTGGTTGTAAGGAACTAGAGGAAAGGAGTGGGGAGGACAAAAGATCAACACCACAAGAAACATGCCAATGCTTGAAGTTCTAGACATATGTGATTGGCCAAATCTGAAAATAATAACTGAACTGAATTACTTGGATCACCTCACAACATTGAAAATAATAGACTGTGAAGGTCTGGAGTCATTTCCTCACTATGAATTGTCAAAATTTACCTTGTTAAAGTATCTTCATGTAACAAATTGCCCAAATATGGATGTTTGTTTTCCCATGGAGTTTGGCCTCCCAAATTGTATTCCCTAACAATAGGGAAGTTAAAGAAGCCTATCTCAGAGTGGGGCCAACTGAATTTTCCAACCTCAGTTGCTGAACTATACTTACATGGTGACGATGGAGTGCGTAGTTCTAGTCAATTTTCTCATCTTTTTCCTTCATCTATTACTCATCTTGAAATAATTTCATTTGGAAAATTGAAATCATTTTCAATGGGACTCCAACACCTCACCTCCCTCCAACATTTGGGGTTGATGATTGCCCAAAGGTGATGGATCTACCAGAAGTGTTATTGCCTTCAGTATTAAGTTTAAGAATCAGGAATTGCCCAAAATTGGAAAAAAGATGCAGTAAAAGAGGTGGTTACTGGCCCCTCATCTGGCATATCCCCCATCTGCTAATATGAAGGTCTCTCTCTCCCTCCCTTTGATCAAATAACTGATTTATTTTGCTTTCTTTCAAAAAAATAATTTAGATCTGGTTGTTTGACATGCTTACAGATTATTCATCTTTTTCTGTGTGTGAATATGATGGTGAAAATAGTCAAATAAAAACAGCACTATCACTCTATCAGCTGTACAGATATGAAAATACAAGCAACATTACCACCTATTTTACTCTAATGATGGTTAAGTGGAATGCATTTTAATCAAAGAGGTCAATTTGGCATCTCTTAAGGTGTAAACTTGCTACCCTTTTACAAAAATGGGACCCGACAATCGTCTACTCGCTCTTATAAATAAGTTTCTTGCAAATATATTGTACTAAGAATGCATTTTTTTTTGCAGATCAAGAACTGGTCGATCACAAAAGAGAAAGAGAAGTTGGTTTTAGCGAGAGACAAATACACAGAGCCTCAAATTCAGAAGTGGCACCAAAAAAAGAACATGTAACATCGTCTTGTAATGTATGAACTGATTCCATACTCACATGTTGAAGTCTTGTGTTGGATTATAGAGTCTATATGATTCTCTTCACTTTCTTTATAGAGTCTTTTTGACTTGTGCTTCATCAGCATACATTGTTCAGTTGCCTCCTCTTTTTTCAATTTGATTTTTCAAATGAAGCTTCTGTCATCTTACATTTCTTTCGGTCCATATAGTATTTTTGTCTTGAGCCTGTCTTATTACTATAACGACATGAAAACTTTTTGTATGATCTTTTATCTTTCTTTCTTAGTTTTATAAGTTGGTCTATGAAGAAACTGACCATGATTACATTGATGGCTGATTTGATGGTGCAGACTGCAGACTCTGTCGTGATGTGGAAGCATTATACTGATTTGCCAAAATTCATAGCAGTAAGCAGAACCTATGTTTTCTTTATGTGATAATATCAGGAGTTAGAAGAAGCAAGCATAATTCAACATATAACCACCTCAATGTAAGATTTCTTTAGAGTTTTCTAATCAGCATGTGCATTCACAGATTACATTCACTCAATGCAGATTCTGATGTTATTTTCTTTTTTCAGGATGGCTTAGTGATTTGTGCATCACCGATGGTAGTTTTGTCTGCTTTTAACCTTCCAGTATAAAAAACGAGTCAGACTCAGATTGTATTTTTTTGGTAAAAAGTCAGATTGCAGTTGAATTTTTTGTGGATGCCTAAAATGATTTATGCATCATTAATGTATAGACTACCATATATTTTCTTGTTGTGGTTAAAAGCATCATCAACAATTTTCATATATTGTTCTGGTCATTCTTTGTGTCTCTATTTCGCTTCTTTAGGAAAAATTTATTGGTCTGTAGGATCAATGTATGATGTAATACTAGTCACATTATCTGCTTCCTTGTTGCCCGTCGCGGAGGATATGGATTTATTAGGATGTTTAAATCTGCTGGAGATTAGCTGCATCCTTGGATAGATAAGGATGGATTGCACTTTAGATTTCTTATCATGAATTTCTCTAATTTTATTTTTCTGTCCCCTCTAAAGTGCAAAAGCCTAGGTTGTAGCATCTCGAATTTTCATACGTTTTATTAATATGATTTTAGATGATTAAACTAAAATATGAACATAAAAGTGACAACGGGGAACCTGAAATCATTAATAATACTAGAGAATTGAAGATACACGCAACGGTTTACTCTGAAAAAGTTTAGGTGGGAAAATAGCAAGAAAGTGACTTGATGAGGAGTTGAATAGAGGTATACTCTAATGGTGTGCTTTGTGACAAGTAATTATGATGTATTTATTATTATAGGGTGATTAGCGAAAAGTAGTTGACCAAACTAACCAAAAGTTGTTAAAGAGCTCACTTTTGATTATAGTTTTTGTTGGTGGATTAAAATGGGGCATGAACAAGTCAAAGGATGTGAGTCATAATAAACAGGGCCTAATTGGGAAAAGATTGCGGTTTCTTACATGGTCAAAAAAGTGAATACTAAATTTGATATTAAAGTCAGAGTTGACTTTGACCAGCAAGTCAACAAAAGTCAGATAAGCTAGCTAGAGAAGTTTTTGAAAAGTCCAAATTCTCTCCTTACTTTATCTAAGAGCATTCATAATGGAATCCTTAAATTTATATGAGTATGTTTTGTATATTATATGGAATGGTTTTGAGTGGTTGCGAGTGAATGAGATAGAAAATATTATTGTTGATTGGTATATTTGAAGAATTACTATTCAATTCCTATAATTTTTTTAATATTTTGAAAGAGGTTGTGAGTGGAGGAGAGAAAAAAAAATAATGATAAGGGTATAAAATGTATTATTTGATTGAAAAGAAGGAAGAAATTATAGTGATTTTTAATGTAATTATATGAATAAAGATAGAGAATCCACTGTGAATGCTCTAGTAGTCATACCAGAGACTGTGTAGTTTTGAATTGTTATAATGTAATGGGATGTGATGTTTTGGGTGAATACTATACATCTCAGAGTAGATTTTGATCAGAAAATCAACAAAAATTAAAGCCAACTAGAGAATTTATTTGAAAAGTCAAAATTCTCTCCTTGCTTTTTTTTGGGAATTAGAGAGTGTATTTTTAAATTTTCATGATGCAAGGGATGTGATGTTTAGGGGTGCCTCAAATGGGCTAAAATAGGTTATTTTGAGATTTATTTTGACGTGTTTTTTTCTATTTGAGATTAGTTTTGAGGTGATTTTTTTTGCCAGTTGTGGTGTGGAAAAAAAAGTAGGAGGAACCCGACATAAATCGATATTCCTACTGTATAAGGAAAATAAGGTTAGCGTAGATGTTAAAGTACAATCTTGATATAAAATAGCTCGTAGTTAGATTGGATGAAACATGTTATGAGCTAATGGACTGGATAAAAATGAACCAACGATTTTTAAAAACCAGAAAAGCTTATGTAAATAATAGCCCACCTTGCTCTACTGTTCAAACTGATAAACAACCAGTTATTAAGAACCAATAAAAAAGTGGATGAATATGATAGTTCTTCTCCCTCTACTGGTCAAACTAATGAACCATAGGAGGTACCGCTTCAACCATCCGTTTGGTTTTCAAAAGAAAAAACAACAGAATTTTATTCCGCAAAACAACAATAACAGATGTGGTTGTGTTCTGACATCTTAACTACAAGTACGATCTGTACGAAACTTGAGAATATAACTTTACATTATTTCCTTACTAGTTTTAACATTTTTATTTATATAGTGTACATTATATTAACAACATGACAAAGTAACCTTACCATGTTCATGTTTTGATCCTGAATTTTCAGAAATTACATGAAACTGTGTCCATGAGGCAGTCGCTCACAGGTAACATGTCTCTAAAAGAAAATATATAAATCTATAAAAAAAACCATGTAACCGTCAATATCCATAAAATTAGAAAATGCCTAATGATAGACCCATAAAGAGCAGCTGGAATTTGATACAGTTTTGTAGGTACAATCTTCATTTTTTATCCCACAAATAACTCAAACCAACATTCACTATTTCAGTTTATATCCTGGACTGTTATCTATGCAGGAGTGTACATCAATTCTTTTGGCACAAGCCTACCAACCAACTTAAGCATACTTCTATCTAGAGAGCCAGCTACAATTTGATCTATTAACAACGATACAGTTGAAGCATCGAGTGAGTAACCTTTTCCACCCATTTCCTGTAAAAACAATTCCACATCGACGTAATGTTGGTTCTTAAGATATCCTTCGAGAAGAAGACGATAAGTAATAATGTTTGGTGGGCAGCACAGAACCTCTAAAAGTTCTCAACTTTAATCCTTGAACTTTGCAGCAGCAACACTGCAGTCCTCTTAGAGTTCCTTTCACCAGAAGAGCACCTCGACTAACTCCATTAACAAGTTTCTTCCGAAAGATGAATAAACATAAACTGAATAGAACAAGGTCCAACATAAATCGATATTTTCAACTATATAAGGAAAGCCAGGTTAGCGTAGATGTTAAAGCATAATCTTGATAGTTGATATCGAATATCATGTAGTTGGATGGGTGAAACGTGTTACGAGTTAATTGACTGGATAAAAATCAACCAACGGTTTTTAAGAACCAGAGCAGCTTATGAAAACGATAGCTCAAACCCACGTCCACTTTACAGAATCTATCCTGGACTGTTATCTATGCAGAATCTATCCTGGACTGTTATCTATGCAGGAGCATCCATCAATTCTTTTGGTACAAGCCCACCTACCAACTTAAGCATACTTCTATCTAGTGAGCCAGCTGCGATTTGATCTATTAACAATGATAAAGTTGAAGCATCAAGTGAATAACCTTTTCCACCCATTTCCCGTAAAAACATTTCAACCTCATTGAAATTTTGGTTCTTAAGATATCCTTGGAGAAGAACACGGTAAGTAACATTATTTGGCGGGCAGCCACTTCCCTCCATTTTAAGAAACAAGTGTTTTGCTTCCTTTAGCAGACCTTCCCGACATAAGCCACCAATCATTGCGGTAAATGTCCGAACATTAGGTTGTAAACCTTTTACAGTAAGCTCATGGAAAAGAGACCTTGCAATATCAAGCTTCCCACATTTGGTTGCACCATCAATAAGGATTGTGTACACCATGATATCAGAATTTAGCTTGCAATCACCCATCAATTGAAACAAAGAGAGCGCCTCTTCTATTTGTTGGTTGTTGCAAAGGCCATCCAAAATTATTGCGTAAGTGCATTCATTTGGAATTAGGCCTTGTGCTTGCATCTCATCAAAGAGTTTGCGTGCAGCTCCACAGCGTCCAACCCTAAATAAACCTTGTATCATGGTGCTGTAAGTGACTATATCGGGTTTCAGTCCTTTTATTGTTATCTCCTGAAACATATGCACGGCCTCTTCAATTTTCAAATTCGTGCAATACCCATTCAACAAAATGCTATAAGTAATAATAGTAGGGATGATACCTTTAGAAGAAAGTGAATGAAAAATTTTCCTCGCTTTGCTCATTTCACCGCTCATACAGTAACCATCTATAAGCATATTGTATGTCACTATGTTAGGAGTCTCACCTCTCTCAACCATGATGTCTATAACAGCCTCTGCTTCATCCACCATACCTTCCTTGCAATACGCATCAATAAATATGTTAAAGGTTCGCAAATCAGGAGAGATCCCTTCATCCTCCATTTCTTTTAGCATCCTAAAGACCTCGCCCCAACGACCCAAGTTACAAAGGCCAAAGATTATAGAGTTGTATGTGATTACATCTGGTAGAATTCCTTTTTCAAATACCATTTCTTTGAAAAGCTTGAAAGCATCATCTACCATTTTGTCCTTGCAGAGACTACCAATGATGGTATTATATGCAACAACATTAGGCTTACAACCTCTTTCATCCATCAGCCTAAGCAAACCAATGGCCATAACATTGTTTCCAAACTTACAAAGCCCTTTAATCATTGTGTTATACATAACTACATTAGGCTCACAAAGTTTCTGTTTAATGAGCTTCTTGAACAATATCTCAGCCTCAAGAATCCTATCTTCTAGAATTAGTCCATCTAAAAGTGTACTAAATATGAACACATTTGGCACAATTGCTCGCTTGAAGCAACAACCTAAGAGTGCAAAACCGTCATTGGTGCGAAACAACTGACAACAACACTTGATTGCAATACTAATAGAGTACTCATTAACAGGAACCCCAATGACACACATTTGTTTAAAAAGAAAAAGGGTTGAAGAAAAATGTTTCATTTTGGTGACAACATTCAACAGCTGAGTAAACTGAACAACAGATGGCAGTGGTCTTCTCTGTAGCATTTCATCGAACAACTTCAGAGCATCATCCAAGCTGGTAACTTTTTGGAACTTAGATCGAGAACTATCGCTATTTGAAACAGAATTGGAGTGAATAGACGCTAAAAATGTGGTGTGAGGATTGAATTCGAGTGAAGATGAAAGAGGGGTTTTAAACTGAAATGAGTTTGTGATGAAATTACCTTTGAAACTGCATCTGATAGAAGTATGAAGATGAGAAATTCTGCGATTCGTCGTCATCATCATCGTTGGAGTCTCCAACAGAGAAGACGAATTGATGCTTCAACCTAACTCTCAACTCTCAAGAAAGTTAAATTTGGGGTTAAAATTCAATAAACCCAAGTTTAGTGCTTAAAATTGAAGGGTAATCACTAGTTTGGATAATTGTTCTATAGAATTATCCAAATATTATAGTTCACACAAATATTATTGAAAAACATTATTCTAATAATCGCTCTAAGCCCACAAAAACTAAACAGATTATTTTCATGCTCTGTGCGTTATCTTATGAGTAATTTAACTAAAAGCATAAGCTTGAAAGAGATAGTATTTTTAAAAACGTAGTTTTAGAAGTAACATCAAAAGTTAGAATTGAGCAAGAATTTATATTCAATAACTATGTATGAATTTGGAATTGTATTAAATTTTGAAATTTGAGCCTTATTTGAAATTTGAACTCCCCTAATAGGCTAGAAGTTTTCAATTTCCCACAAAGAAACACTAGATTAGAGTGTATGTTTGAAGAAATTTTACAAATTAATGAGTTACACTAGTTTCAGTTTTGTTTTCTATGAAATAAGTATTATTGATTGATTTTGGTTATGCTTTGTTTCAAAATTAAACCAGCTCAAAACTAAATGAAATCGCACCAAACTCATCCAAAACCGGACTGAACCACGTCAAACATAAGAACCGAACATGTTATTCTACATTTTATGGCCCAAGTTTAGAGGTGCACATTTCAGTTTTTTTTAAACCAGTACGGGCATTAACTAAATCAGTGAAGTCAAAATTATTCAAATCGGTTTTTTCAAACCAATGTAAGTGGTTATAGTTATTTACCGATTCGATTAACAGGTAATCGTTTAAAATAATCAAATTTAAAAAGGAAATAATAGAAAATTAATTAAATAATAAATACATAAATCCTACTCAATAAACTACATAATTTTTATTTTTTATATTAAAGATATTACAAAACGTGATTCCGTTACAAAAAAATATTGTACAAAAAATACAAAACATTTCAATAGATTCTCTTTCACGTGTCTTGCTTTTTAACATTTCCACATCCTTGGCTATCTAAGAAGAAATTTTGTACACAATATTGCAATGTGCACTTTTTGCGTGTAATAATTTATATATGCACAAATCATCAATACACAAACACATTCTTCTCAATCTTTTCATCCATCAAATTCATTCATGCGTGGAGAGTTCGTATGAAGGCTGCCAATATAGTAAAAACAAAAGATGAAGAGTTATAATGAATATGAAGAACAATATGGATAAGAAAAAACAAGATGGATAAGAAAAGAAAAAACCTCAGGGTTGTTTGATAATTTCTGAATGATTAAGTGTTAAACCAACAATATGTCTGAATCATTAAGAGGTCTTAACCATTCAATATTATACTTAACCATTCAAAGGCAAATGTCTGAACCACATTTGCTATTCAGACATTTGCTCGCGAAACAAACAATTTGAACCATTAAGAGGCTGAAACAAACAGCCAGTTAAAGTGATAAAAAATGGAATTTTGAGAAGACAATTAACAAAATCATGTGTGGTTATTGAACTTACTTGCCTGTAACCGAAAGAAGAGTAGACACATTGAAGTCCTCTTAAATAATTCATATGAGTACAACAGCCTGTAAATTGATTTAATGAAGAGTTAAAATAAGAAAAGTTAAAAAAGAAGAAGAAAATGTGCATAAAAAGATATGAACTAACCAAACCATACCCAAACTCGAATTTGAATTCGAAGAAAGAAAACTAAACAAGCCCGAGTGGATTCAAGGATGAAATACTTGAGATTAAATCAAACACAGAGGAATATTACAATGCTATAACACGCTACAGAACATCTAAAAACTCTCAAACAGATACAAGAACTCATAACTCATATACTGATATCATCTCCTACAAATAGATGTATACTAAAAAAATAATTATCATCCTCAACAATCATGGGAATAACAATTGTAATATGCAGTGGATATACAAGAAGATGTATAAAATAGTACCTTCCATCCCTGTCTCTCAAAAACTTTTGTTTGTGTAAAAATTGTAAAAAATTCAACTATGATCCTTGCACTTTACAGCAACAACACTTCAGCCCTCGAAGATTTCCTTTCATCAGAAGAGCACCTCAACTAACTTCATTAACAAGTTTTTCCTGGAAGTCAAATAAACACAAATTGAATCAAACAAGGTCCCAACTTAAATCGTAAGAGTACGAGAAAACAAGTTTAGTGTAGATGTTAAAGCGTACTTTTGATATAGAATAGCATGTAATCAGATATTTTATAGTGTTGTGCATTTAGCTTTGTTATACTCAACTTGTTACTGATTTGAGTTACTACTTGACACAATGTTAACTGCAAGTCTAATTAGATTAATAAAACTATATTCAAGCCATATGAATTTAATTAGCAAGGCATGATTTAAAATAAAAAATTTATAGCAGAAATTACTTTTTTCATATACATATAAACCATGCTTAGAAATCGATCTATTTTATTGAAATTTCATTCACTTAACCCATTTGACTTTAAATGTGTTGTAATGGTTTAAAATTAGACTATTTGGGAAAAAAAATTGTTTGCATAAATTTATTTCTCAGACAAACAAGTGGCATTGTCATATATGTACAATTATAATTCAAAGTGATTCATGTTTTATACGTATTCATAACCTGAATAATACTAACAATCTTAGTTCACCATTTATTCTCATCATATTCACAAAAAAAAAGAGTAATCAGTAAGCATGTCAACAACCAGATTTTGAAATCATACTTAAGAAACTGTTTGTTTAAAATAAATAAATAAATCAATTAATATAAATCAGTTAAGGGAGAGAGAGACCTTCATATTAGCTTCATAACTGAGGATACAAGTCAACAAAGGGGATATAGGAAATGAGGGGCCAGTAACAGCCTCTTTTACTGCATTTTTCTTTCAGATTTGGGCATTCAGCAATTTGTAAACTCAAAAGTGAAGGCAACAACACTTCTGGTAAATCCATCATGTTTGGGTTATTGACAAAAGACAGATGTTGGAGGGAAGTGGGGTGTTGGGGATGGGATAGTTTATTCAGATAGGGGCAATCGTCAAAAAAGAGATATCGAAGGGAGGTGAGCTGCTGGAGTCCCGTTGAAAATGATTCTAGTGTTTCAAACTCATTTACGTGAAGAGAAGCAAGAGACGAAGGGAGAAGATGAGAAAACTGACTACAACTACTTACTCCATCGTCACCATATAAGTATAGTTGGACAAGTGAGGTTGGAAAATCCTGTGGACCCCACTCTGAGATGGGCTTCTTCAACTTTCCTATTTCTAAGGAACGCAAATTAGGAGGCCAAATCCCACGAGGAAAAGAAGCATCCATACGTGGACAGTTGCTTATTCCAAGACTCATTAATGATGCCAAACTGGACAGTTCTTTGTCGGGGAATGACTCCAAACTTTTACAAGTTCCTATGCTTAATGACGTGAGGTGAACCAGGTAATTCAATTGAGTAATTGATTTCAGATTTGGCCAACCAGTTATCATTACTTTTTCAAGCATTGGCATGTTGCTTCTGTTGTTTATCTTTTTTCCTCCCCACTCATTCTCCAATAGTTCATTACAACCACTAACTTCAAGTGACTTGAGCTTTTGCCCTCCTAAAGGTAAGGATATGCTTGTAATTGAACTACAACATGTGACGCTCAATGTCTCAATGTTATATGGACAACCACAATGCTTCATATTGTTACAAAAAGATATTTTCAACATCCTAAGAGATATTAGCATATTTCTTCCATAATTATCTCCCTCATTCTCTCCTAACCTCTCCAGATTATCACAACCAGACACTTCCAATTTTCTTAAACTCAAAAAAACCTTACTCACAGCTGCTTCTGATTCCCACAGGTATTTTATTTCATTACAATACCTTATCCTTAATTCTTCAACTGCCCCAAGATAGTCTATCACCCCTCTCCACACCATATCATTAAGCCCCGCAATAAATGATATTTCCAATTTGGTGACTGATGAAGCTACTTGAACAAGCTTTCTCAACACACCATTATCGCATTCATCTATGCATAGAACATTTAGTGGAGGTAATGCTTCAAGTAACACCTCAACTAAATTAGGACAATTTCTTATAAGAAGCTTTTGAAGGCGTGGAAATGACACAACCCCATTATTGGTTGACCATTTCACCCACCCACCCATATTTTGGAAACTTAGAACTTCAAGTGAAGGGAATGCAATAACAGACCCAAGTAGTTCCAACCCCACAACTTCCACCTTGTCCAAGCCTCCAATATACAACTCCTTAAGTGTCGGTAGCTGCTCAAATGGCGGTAGAAATGTACATTTTCTACAACCACGTATTGACACATAATTCAATCGAAGAAACGAAGGATCCCCAACCCAATTTGGAAACTCTAGACCCCCATATGAATTAACTTCAAGTTGCTTTAAATATTCATTACAAGGCTTCAGTTCATTCAGAACCTCCTTTTCAAGCATTTCATTTCGTGAACCAACTGGCACATCATTCCATACAAACTCTAACCCACTAAGCCTTTTATGTGAAAAGTCTGCCTCTCGTGCTTGTATTGCATTTTGCACTTTCTCTAAACCAGCAATAGAGATTTGCCCACGTAGATTACTGAAGCCTTTAAGATTGGTTATTTCAAATCCTCTTTTACCTCCGATAAAGATCTTGGAGAGAGTTTGTAGGCTTTTCAAGTCACCAATCCCTAGTGGCATCTCATTCAAACACCAAGTGTCTCGGACATCAAGATGGCGAAGGCTTTTAAGTTTTATTAAGTTGTCGGGCAACTTACCTAAACCATGACAACCAAATAAAATCAACGTCTCTAAATTATAGAGATTGCAAACACTTTCCGGTAAATGTATGATTCTACTTCGTGATAGATTAAGATACCTCAAATGACTCAAAGTACCAATAGACTCTGGTAGGTCACTTATTTTAAAACCACTTAAACATAGAACCCTTAATAAGGGTAACTCAAAAAACAAATCAGCCAAAATCTCATTTGAAAAATAGAAACAATGCGAACTTGTTATCGCCCCAACAGACATTGCCAAGAATGTTCTCAATCTTTTAGCTCTTTTAATTGGCTCGAACTTCTTGTAAGTTACATATTCGTCACGAATAAATGACATATGATGGTACTTCTCCAATGCCTCCATCCGGGTATCCTTCTCCAACCTTAGAAAAAAATTGGCAGCAACACATTTCGCCAAATCACTTATCATGTCATGCATCACAAATAATGATTCGTTATTAGGCGCATGTTCAAAAAATGACCTTGACAACAACTCATTAAAGTATTCGTAACCCAAGCATTCTTCTGTTAAATTACTTGGAGTTGAAGTTGAACGGAGCAAAAACCCTTCTGCCATCCATAATTGGACTAGTTCCTCCTTGTCAAACATAGAATCCTTAGGGAACAAGGCGCAGTATGCAAACAACTGCTTCAAATGTGAAGAAAGATGATGGTAGCTTAGTTTAAGGGCCGGGATAATTTCACCTTCAACCGGTAACATCCATATCTTATTATCTAACACTTCTTTCCAATACTCTTCTTCATCCTTTTTTGTACTCAGTAATCTCCCAAGTGCTTTTAAAGCCAAAGGTAAACCCTTACATTTTTTCACAATACCTACAGCGTGTGGATTGAGTGACAAATGTGAATCAAAGTTATCTACACCCAATGCATGTAGAGCAAGTAAAGACAAAGCATCATCATCGGACAAGCTTTGTAGCTGGTGTACATTATTGTAACCCAACTTTTTGAGCAACTCATCCTTTCGTGTTGTCATGATGATTTTACTTCCAGGAGCACACCTATGAAACGGACCAACTAAAGTTTCCCAATCCTCACAACTTTCACTCCATACATCATCTAACACCAATAGAAATCTCTTCTCCCTTAAGTGATCTCCAAGAGATACTTGAAGCAGTTTCAAATCTTCAAACTCCTTAATCTCCTCAGCCACGTATTCAAAGATAACTTTACTTATACTAAAACTATCAAACTCATTCGAGACACAAACCCATGCCATGAGATCAAAGTGGTCCTTAACTTGTTGTTCATTATACAAAAGTCTAGCTAGTGTAGTTTTACCTATCCCACTCATACCAACTATAGGAACAACGCCAAAGTTCCGATCACATGGTTCATCCCCCAATAACTTATGGACCAATCCCTCTTTCTCAACCTCCCGTCCAACAATACTAGACTCTCCGATCATAGAAATTACACTTTTTGACCTAGATTCCTCCTCTTTCACAATCAAACCAAGAGCACCTTTCTCCTCTGTTAGAACTTGTAACTTGTTGCTGATATCATCCATCTTCTCCTTCATCCCCCTAATCCATAACGAATTCTTCGAGAATCTATCTAAAGAGTTTTGTACCTTGCTGGTGTGTGCTTCAGTTACTAAATCATCGAGTATGTCGTCGATGTCATAAGCCAACTGCTGAAGATCATTCATCCATAATTTTACAGATCGATCGATTATCGCCTTCTGAAAAGCATCAGCAACCACATCTTCGATTTGAGATAACGATCTCTGCAACTTCTTGATCTCAGAGTCGATTTCATCATATGGAGTATGTGATAACGAAGCTGCAGAGGTAAGCTTTTCGTGAAGAACTGAGAGGAAAGCAGCCATTGATTATGGTGAGAATGCAGTTGAAATGGTGGTGGTGATGCTGTGAAGCGGTGGTAAAGGGGGAGTTGGTAGCTTTTATAATGTTACCTAAACATAAGGAGTGAAAGACCAAAATTGCCCCCATGAATGTCACAATAAGTTTGTGATGAATAGTCAGTAGCTTTCTCTTTCATGTGATTTAACCAAACATAGTGTGAGGTGAGAGACCGAAATTACCCTCTTGAATGCCATAATAAGTTTGTGATCAAAAGTCATCTTTGCTGATCTAATCAACTTATATTATATTATGATATCTTCTTTTTTGCGTCATGCGGGTGTGAATGAGTCCAGTCAAGATGAGGTTTAAGCTCGTCTGAGCTCTACTTATTAAATTTAAAAGGTTTTGGTTTGTTTCGAGTTTGGTGTGTGAATAGTTTTTCAAGCTCGAGTTTAGTTTGGGTTCACATTAGACATGCTCTCCTACTAAATAAGTCGCATCTCTTTTCATAAAATGATATGTTAAGCACGTTTTGTGTGATTAAACCTAATAATATTGTAAAAAAATAACTTTTTTAGTTTTTAGTGGTGTCCACTTGTATCACACTATGAGTAAATTACTAGTTATATATATTTTCCAACACACTATCATAAAGCATATAAATGGCTATGAAACAAAACTATATAAAAATAGTGGGGAAATTAACTTTTAACGTCAGATATCATAAAATAAGCTAATAAAAATATAAATGGTGAAGATCATCCGGTTAGAATAACGACATAAATTATAATTTGTCTAATTCATTGGTTAACAGCGAATTTAAGTTCATGTATGTTATGTTATAATAAAAAAACATTATTTTTAAAGTTCAAGACCAGCCTGTTTATTATTTATTAATTTTAGTTGTTTAGATTATATGTTTGTGTAATTATTTGGTGTATTTATATAATCTTTCTGAGACTCTAAATGTTCGTATTTGACCTTGTGACTATAAGTTATGTTTTTGACAAGCAAGGATTTTGGTATTGGTGTTGTGTAGATGACTATTGTAATATTGTTCTCAATTGCTAAATGGCATTATTCGCATTTACATATTTGGGATTACAATAAGGACGAGCATGCGTCGTATAAAGCACTGGGAATTAATTGTGAAGAAGTTTGAATCCATGTTACCGATATGGAATTCAAACATATTATCATACCATACTTTTGAATGTGGTTCTAGGTACCATTTCACTATATTGTTTCTCCGTATTCAAAGTCCATCACACATCATTGACGAGCTTGATAGAATTCAAATGAGGTTCATTTGAAGAGATAACAATGCAAACAACAAATATGATGGGTCGTCGGACATAGTAAATCGCAAATTGTCTACATCACGCCATTAAATAACTTATCTAAATCATAAATCTTCAAAAGCGTCTAATCATCAAGAAATCATCAGCATCTCTTTGCTCGTCTCACTTGTATCCCCATAAGGTACTTTCCTAAATACACGTGTGCATAAATGTACTTTTCTTTATAAAATTAACCGAGTTGCACATCCAGCTCTACATTAGAAAAAGTAATGAAAGGATATCTCCAGGCTCACAAATCTTTTATATGAAAATTGATACATTTTGCAAGAAAGGTAGGGGGTTGTTATAGACATCATGGATGATAGAGATGAGGCTCCAAACATAGTGACGTATAATTCACTTGTAGATTGTTATTGTGCACGCGATGAAATGAACAATGTAGAGACAAGTTTGGATGCCATTCCGTCTATGGTTCTCATCCCCGATGTTATTAGTTATAGCCAGGTTCCAAGTGACTACAATTATGGAATAATTTTATATGACCTTTGCAACAACTATCAACTTGAAAGGCACTCTCAATGTTTTATATGGTCGATGATATCAAGCTGAATTCAACAACTTTAGGCGTGCTGTGGAAATGACAAGAAAACACAAGCATAGTGGTGTGGTAGTACACATAAGGTATAAGTGTGTTCTTAAATTTTCACAATTATGTTAAAGGTAATGAGGAGTAGGTGATTATACATAGCTATGATGTTTATATGAGAAATATAGTCATATGTCACCGAGTGACGACATAAGTTGACAAATTTATACAAACGTAATGGCGGCATGAGTTGCCAAAATAGCACACAGTCACTTTTTTCTTAAAATGGATGTGAGTGGCTGTTCGCCAAATAATGTTACTTGTGGTGTTTTTCTCCACTGATATCTTAAGAACCAGAATTATAATGATGTAAAGATGCTTTTACAAGAAATGGATGGAAAATGTTACTCACTTAATGCTTCGAGTTTATCGTTGTTGATAAATCAAATCGCAGCTGGTTCACTGATAGAAGCATGCTTAAGTTGATAGGTAGGCTTGTGCAGAAAGAATTGATGGACACTCCGGCCTTGATAACAACAGTGTGCGAATAACAATGAAATAATGAAATAGGATTAGAAAGAGTAATAGTAAATGTCGTTTTGAGTTATCTGTGGGATGAGAAATCAAGATTAAACCTGCAAATTGTATCAAGTTCCAACTGCTCCTCGTGTGTTTAGTCATTGGGCATATTTCAATGAAATAGGAGAAGGGCTATTGTTTTAAGCAGGCTTTTTCGTTCTTAAAAACCAGTTGATTTATCGGTTTGAACAATAGAGCGAGAAGGGCTATTGTTTTCATTAGCTTTTCTGGTTCTTAAAAGCCTGCGATCGTCCTTGATCTAAGTTTGAAAGAGTTAGCAAATTGGATGATGCTCTCAACTTGTTCGATGAAATGATACGCAGACGACCTCTGCCATCTGTTGTTCAATTTACTAAGTTGTTGAATGTTGTTACCAAAATGAAACATTTTTCTTCAACCCTTTATCTTTTTAAACAAATCTGTGACATTGGCATTCCTGTTAATCAGTACTCTACGAGCATTGCAATCAAGTGTTGTTGTCAGTTGTATCGCACCAGTGACGGTTTTGTGCTTCTAGGTTGCTGCTTTAGGCGAGCTGTTGTACCACATGTGGTCTGATATAATACTCTTAGATGAACTTGTGCTATAAGGTAAGATTATTAAGGCAGAAAGACTGTTCAAGAAGCTCATCAAACCAATATAGTTATGTATAACACTATGATAAAAGGGCTTTGCAAGTTTGCAAGTAATGATATAGCCATTGGTTTGCTTAGGCTAATGGATGAAAGAGACTGTAAGACTCATGTTGTTTTTCGTATAGTACCATCATTGATAGTCTCTCCAAGGACAATGATAGATGATGCTTTTAAGCTTTTCAAAGAAATTGGTGATAATAGGTTTTAGTCTAGGATGAGTAAAATGAAATTGGTCATAATAGGTGATGAACAACTAAAATGAGTTTTTTTTGGTAAAACCTAATTAGTAATGCTAGAATAAGTTTTGAGAAGATTAAATCAAGTATTGATATGATATTTTTTTACAACAGAGAAATTGGTGAATAGTCAACTGAGATCAATGTTAACCTAAGTTTGATTTTGGCTGAAAGGATGATTAATTTGACTAATTATACTTAATGTATGATGGAATCTACTAGAATAGTTATGGTGAATTGGTTATAAAATGAAAATTTGGTAGATACTAATCAAACTGCTTGGAGTATTGAATAATTCAGACATTTATTCTCTCAATTTAAAACCACATCAACTTGTGATCATGAATATCGTTACGTATTGAAACACTGAAAAAAGTACATATAGCTTATAAAACGGCCACGGATATTGTGGTTTTAAAATGACTAAATGTTTTAATAAACAGGTTGTAATAGAAAGCAATACATCAAATGTGAAGAAAAAGTAACGTTTTGATATTGTGCGGCACAACAAAAACCTATACACTAAATTGCATCCTCACTCAACGCATAATTTATCTTTGACAAATTGAAAACTTATTGATAGGTATTGATAGGGGTGTAAAAGGGTGGAGTTGAGTCTGAGCTCGTCTAAGCTCGAGTTTGGTTTGTTTTGACTAAAGAGAGCTGGAGCTCGGCTAGGGGCGGCTCAACATATTTTAGGGCCTAAAGCGAACTATGAAATCGAGGCCCTTTTTGTGAAAGAAAAAATCATTTCTTTTTTCTTATATAAAAATATATATTATTAAAAATTTCTCAAACATGAATCAATAGGTGTAGCTATAGTATCTTTTTCACTAACACATTCTTCTTCCTCAATAACACTTTCTTCCATTCAAAAAATATTACAAGAATATCATAATTTAACCTTCAATTAATTTATTATCTGTTTTTTTATTTTTCTCTAAAAACGCAAAAAATAACATATTATTATATATATTTTCAGCTTAAAATACAGATATAATTATTTATTTCAATTTGGGGGCTTTTAAAATTTGAGCACCTAAATCAATTGCTTTAGTTGATTGTATTGTAAAGGCGCCCATGTTTGGCTCGTTTGGAGATTTATTTTTAAATCTCAAGTTCGGCTAATGAGAAGTATTCCCAAGCTCGAACTTGGTTTGTGCACGATATTATTTTATTGTTTTATTTGTATATTTTATAATTACTTTTATATATTTATTACTACTTTTTATATACAACATAATATGTATTATTTAGTTATAATATGATCATAGTTTCATACGATAATAATTAATAAATTAAATAAAAATTATATAAATAAAAAATTTATTTAAACTCGAGTTTGATATGTGAAACTTGACCCAAGCTTATTTAATAAACAGACCATACTCTGAGCTCGAGTTTAGACTTGAGTTGGTTTAGTTTGATTGAGCTCAACTAGTTTCACTTGTTTAGACAAGAGATACTTGTTCAACGGTAAAGAAAAACAAACCAAAGCGAGAGTTGAGAGTGAGGTTGAAGCATCAATTCTTCTTCTCTGTTGGAGCGTGCAATGATCATGATCATGAATCGCAAAATTTCTCATCTTCGTGCTTCTATCAGATGCAATTTCAGAGGTAATTTCATCAGAAACTCCTTCATTCTTCCTTTCAAAACCCCTCTTTCTCTGTTAGGTTTTGAATGCAATCCTCACACCACGTTTATAGTTTCTCTTCACTCCAATCCTTTTTCAAATAGCGATCGTCCTCGATCTAAGTTTGAAAAAATCACCAAATTGGATGATGCTTTCAACTTGTTCGATGAAATGACACAGAGACGACCCCTGCCATCTGTTAGTGAATTTACTCAGTTGTTGAATGTTGTTACCAAAATGAAACATTTTTCTTCAACCCTTTAACTTTTTAAACAGATGTGTGTCATTGGAGTTCCTGTTAATGAGTATTCTGTGAGTATTGCAATTAAGTGTTGTTGTCAGTTGTATCGCACCAAAGACGGTTTTGCACTTCTAGGTAACTGCTTCAGGCGAGCTGTTGTACCAAATGTGTTCATATTTAGTGCACTCTTAGATGGATTAATCCTAGAAGATAGGATTCTTGAGACAGAGAGGTTGTTCAAGAAGCTCATCAAGCAGAAACTTTGTGAGCCTAATGTGGTTATGTATTCCACAATGATTAAAGGGCTTTGCAAATTTGGCTGTAATGATATGGCCATTGGTTTGCTTAGGCTAATGGATGAAAGAGGCTGTAACTCTAATGTTGTTGTATACAGTACTATCATTGATAGCCTCTGCAAGGACAAAATGATAGATGATGCTTTCAAGCTTTTCAAAGAGATGGTATTTGACAAAGGCATTCTACCAAACGTCATCACGTACACCTCTTTGATTTATGGCCTTTGTAACTTGGGTCGTTAGGATGAGGTCTCTAAGATGCTAAAAGAGATGGAGGATGTAAGGATCTATCCTAATTTGCAAACCTTTAGCATATTAGTTAATGCATTTTGCAAGGAAGGTATGGTTGATGAAGCGGAGGCTGTTATAGACATCATGGTTGAGAGAGGTGAGGTTCCTAGCTTAGTGACATACAATACACTTATAGATGGTTACTGTCTGCGTGGTGAAATGAGTATAGCAATGGTAGTTTTTGATTCACTTACGTCTAAAGATCTCATCCCTGATGTGTTTACTTATAATAGCTTATTGAATGGGTATTGCAAGAAATTGGAAATAGAAGAGGCCATGCATATGTTTCATGAGATAAAAAGAAAAGGTTTAAAATCCAATATAGTCACTTACAGCACCATGATACAAGGTTTGTTTAGGGTTGGACGATGTGGAGATGCACGCAAACTCTTTGATGAGATGCGTGCACAAGGTCTGATTCTAGATGCATGCACTTACACAATAATTTTAAATGGCCTTTGCATTAATCATCAAGTAGAAGAGGCACTTCCATTATTCCATTTGGTGGGTGGTAGCAAGTTAAATTCTAATATCATGGTGTACACTATCCTTATTGATAGTGCAAGCAAATGTGGGAAGTTGGATATTGCAAGGGCTCTTTTCCATGAGCTTACTGTAAAAGGTCTGCAACCTGATGTGCAGACATATACCGTGATGATCAGTGGCTTATGTTGGGAAGGTCTAGTGAGGGAAGCAAAAGACTTGTTTCTTAAAATGGGTGAGAGTGGTTGCCCACCAAATAATGTTAGTTATTGTGTTCTTCTCCCAGGATCTCTTAAGAATCAATATTACGATGATGTAGAGATGCTACTATAGGAAATGGTTGGAAGACGTTACTCGCTTGATGCTTTGACTTTATCACTCTTAATAAATGAAATTGCGGTTGGTGCAGTAGATAGAAGTATGCTTAAGTCAATAGGTAGGCTTGTGCCAAAGGAATTGATGGACATTCCAGCCTAGATAACAACAGTTTGGGAGAGACTATAATTGTGAGTGTGGGATTAAAAATAAAGATTGCACCTGCTAAACGTAGAAAGTCTGAAATCTGTGCCACTTGGTCTTTGTGTTTGGTCATTGTGCATTTTTAGTTTAATGATTTAAAAACCTTTACATACTTGTATTTTTAGTAGTTTGATGGTGTTTTACTAATTTCATGGGTACTAGCAGGCACATTTTAGTTTGATATGTATTAAGTGATATCACTGCTTTGATCATAAGTGATCTTTTGTAGAATCAACACTGAATGAGAAGTCATCCCCTGATTATTTGCCAGGTGCACCATGTGTGGGCTGCTATTAAAAGAGGCGCTGGAGGCCTATTTTGCATTAAAAAAAGGTTCAAATAATGGACTGGGCCAGGTGCACCAAGTGATGGGCTGCTATTAAATGCGTTGGATCATGATACGGATGTGGATGGATTCATTCAATGGTATTGGGCTTACCCAATATAATCCCTTCTCGAGTTACTGGATCCGAGGCCCAAGAAATTAAGGAAATGGACAAGGATGATGGACATCAAGTATAAGCGAAAATGACCTTATGTTGCTTGTGGCATATGGTTTTTAGGCTCTACGGAGCTTTGTGGTGTAAGTAGTGTTACTACATAGTTGAGTGATGGTAACACATCCCAATTCCCAAAGGGCGCCGGCTTAGAAAAAACCAAACACCAAGGTTAAGAAGATAGTAGGAAGGATGTGTTATGTCATATGTGGTCAACCTACCACATCAAAGCAGTTGTGTCAGCAGGGTTTTTGACATCTTTTGTCACTGTGAGGGATTGAGATACCAGAACGGATGAACCTTATGTTGGCGAATAAGAAGAAAAGTCACAATCATGAGAGGTAGATTGGTGAGATTATGGGCACATTCGGTCCCGGAAGACTCCACCCAAGCTCATTCGAATTTGATATTCTTTTATGCTTTCAAATGATATGGTCCCGCCCCGTTCATGATGCAGGGTATGTTATAATCTTTGTTTTTTCTTGTGTTTCTAGTTTGTAGTCTTTTGATTTCCTGTTCTTGTTTCAAAATAAGGAATTATGACAATTAAAGTATAAATAAAACTAACAAAATCTTCAAATTGACTTTTGAACTCGATTATTTTCTATACATTTGCATCGTTTAATTATTATTATGTATAAAAAAACATAGTTAATTACATAGATGATCTTTGTAGTTTGAACAAGATAACAGCTTTGGGTTCTAAGCTAAAAGGTAACATGTTTAGAGTTTGTACTTCCATTTTGTAATGAATTTGGGGTTTTAGACTAAGAGATATTAAATTTTCTGTTAAGTTTGGGTAAATTGAATAGAATACCCTTATGAGGAACTATTTATATAACTAAAAATTTTGAGAGTTAATTACTAGAAAGGTCCCTATGGTAAGAGCATATTTCACTTTCGGTCCTCAAGTCTCGGAAATTACACTCCTGGTCCACAACTAGAAAACTCAAAAGAAACCTCACATTGTTGTAGTTATATGTTTACTTACTAATTAATCCTAACTCTGTATATCGTCACATAACGAAAACACAGGTAATTCAATCCTTAAGTAACAAAACATACAGATGTATTAATATTATTCCAATAAACTCACTTAGGTTTTGCTCTGTTCTATCAAATTTTGCAAATTAGGCATGGCTATAATCATGGTCAGTTTCTTCATAGACCAACTAGTGAAACTTAAAAGAAAAGCTAAAAGATGATACTAAAACTTTTCACATCATTATAGTAATATGACACGCCGACAAGAACGAAAAACATAATACTTCATGGATTGAAAGAAAGTGTAAGATGACCAAAAGACATACTTAACACACTGCAATCATGAGTCACAAGGTGGAAAATATAATTCAATAAATCTGTTCACTCAAAAAAGTGATTGCCTATACTGTCATAATAAAGGTGCTAGAAATCAATTTACCAAATAAAAAAAGAGTAAAACACAAATCAAGAAGACTGACTTTTTTATGAAACTGAAGAGAATCACATAAACTCAACAAACAATGGTGGTGCAACCCAAAATAGACTCTATAATCAAAAGACTTGAACATGTGAGTATGCAATGGATTCTTACATTACAAGACAGATGTTACATGTTCCTTTTTCGGTGCTACATCCGAGTTCGAGGCTTGCATAATTTCTAACCACGAACCTCTCTCTTTCGAGATCAATCACATTTAGAAATAAAGTAAATATAAGAAGAAAATCCAAATAAATCTCATAATTTCTACACATTTTACCATTAGAAAAGTAATATTATACTTTGACGATGAGAGTGAACATATAACATTAAAGTATTATGTGAAAGCAAATGCAGGAGTAAAATCTGGTTCATAACCGCATATTAAAATCCTAAATTTCTTAGCTTGTGCATTTAATTTTGTTATATTCAACTCCTCTTTAATGAGTTGATACATTATGAAAGGGTAAAAAGGTAACTCCTCTTTGTGCTAAAGTTAACTTCGATTCTATTGATGTGAGAAAATGTATTCTGTTTCAAGCAATAGAAAATTTGAAATTTCATGTTACCTTCTTCTGTTATTTACCCAAAAATAGACCTTATAAATTTAAACCTGAAATAAGAGATATATATTTTTTTTATTCCAAACAATTCATCATTTGTACATATTCATATTCATAGTGTTCCTGTTAAACTGGTTTCATCATCATATTTATGCACAAAAAAAGGAATAATCAGTAAGCATGTCATAATCCCAATGTTAAATTGCTTGTATGAAAGAAAGCAAAATTAATCATACTTATTTAGAATCATTGAAAGGAGAAAAAGAGACCTTCATATTAACCACTAGCTAGAGGGTACAGGAGGATACATGGGATATGGGAGATGAGAGGCCAGTAACCGCCTCTTTTACTGCATCTGTTTTTCAAATTTGGACAACCGTCGATTCTTAGCCTTAGAAGTGAAGGAAACAACTCTTCTGTAGATCCATTATGTTTGGGCAATCAAACAACCCTAGATGTTGAAGGGAGGTGAGATGTCTGAGTCCACGTTTAATACAAGTAGGCTTTGCCAAATTTTGGTCCACGTCATCATTCTCATCAACAAGAACCAAATGTTTCTTTGGTCCACGTTTAATACAAGTAGGCTTTGCCAAATTTTGTTTGAATACCTCCATTTGCTTTGTCCCTTTATTACTTGAAACTAATTCACCCATAGTAAGTGTCGATCTAGAAGGATTCTCGTTTACTGTCTCTGAATCTGAGACCTTTGAAGCGATCACTCGACGTTGCTTTGCTAAATTAACAACTTTGTTCATGGACATTGGTGCTACATTTTGTTGACGGTGTTGCTATAACAAATACCATTTCCATTAGAACATAAATATATAAATATGAAAGTAATAGATAACCTTATTACCTTTTTGGCTACTGCAACACTTCGAGCAGCCTCTAGATAATCTTCGCCACTATCCTCGTCCATTTCAGGAATAAAGTGTATATCTTTGGCCTTGAAATTTGTTGTGTTCACCTTCTTTTTCTTAGTTTTTTTACTTTCTACCAAACTTGTCAACGACTTTGTAATGTTTTTAATTCCCAAAACACGTAGTCTTTCTTGGTTTTCTTGAACCCTCAATAGTTTATGTTTTTCATAATCATTTAGTTGTTCTTTATTTGCCATTATACCTGTTAAACTTATAATTAAATGATTTATTAGCATAAGAAAGTAAATAATAACAACAATAACAATAAGAATGTTAAACAAAATAGTAATTCCTATAATAATGGATGGCAATGGAACGAGCATTGGAAACTACAGTCTCATATCTATAGGGTACACACGTTAACTCATTATTAAAACTCTACAACAAATATACACACACGCTATAGTATCTCTCTATAAATGTGGAATTGGGAATGAAATTATAATATAGTATCATCTCTTGTATCATTGTCATTAATAAATGTTGATATTGAGATCTTGGCATCTAACAAAAACACAAAAACATAGTTAACACTATTTCTTAAACTATTACTAACAAGGCTGCATGCTTCTATTTTAGTATTTGCTTCTATTTGAGTATTTGTTCTGGTTGCTTATGGGAATTCCCTTTTAGTAGTTGCACTTCTGTTAGTTAATAATCGATGTAAATCACTTGTTCTACTCAACTATAATTTGTTACTTAGTTATTATGTTGTTTATTTGTAACCTGCATTAGAATTTAGACTTTTAGTTTATTTGTTTTTGTTGTTTTTGACTTGTATATAATAGTGTTAGAATTCGATTTGGACTTGTGAAATTGACAAATCGGTTTAACATTGTGTGATAGGGCTATATAAACATTAGACTTAAATGTCAATTCTACTCTGGAAGTGGGAATTTGGTGCCTCAAAAAGAGCAAAACATTAAAACAATAAATTTTAAATGAATCCCCTATAGGTTCACAACCAAAATTCATAACAACCACAAACACAAAAACTACAATCTTGATGAAAAGGCCCCAAAATTTCAATTCGTTTGGGGCCTCTAAATCGGTTGAGCCGGCCGTGATTACAAATTAGTCATTACAAAACAAACCAACGCAACTGAACTAACAATTTCAGGCACCAAATCGCCAATCTATTGCAGCACAGATCAACTTATTTCATTCCATCAATTTCAGGTACTTGATTATAGATTAGGGCTTGATAATAAGTAAGCAAGATTACCCGAATATGATCAACTTATTTCATCGAGATTACGAAATTCAGAAACAAATTACTTGCATATGACGTAGATCAGGAGAACCTTGCAGCCGCTGAAGTCACGGATTGTCTCCACCACCGTGTATCTCAGTGCTTCTTAAACACGATGAAACAATTCGTAATCTCACTGAAGCAAAACAAAAAAAAAAAAAAAAAGCCCATTGTGTTTTTAAGATTACCTGAATTGAAGTTGATGGAAGGTTGAACTGATTCCAGATGCGTGAAAACAGAAGGTTGAACTGATTGCAGATGCGTGGAAAACATTGGAATGAAATTGGAAACTATATCTGATTTAGTGGGAAAAGGGAGGGAACTGTAAATGTTCTAGAATGTTTTAGGAGGGAACAAGTATATATTTGAGGAAAATATATAATTTTTAGATAAATTATTAACATTTGATCGGTTAGTGCTCTGTTTTTCATTTGTTTCTTGTCTATCTTGTAAATTACTAATCTCTCCTTTTAACTAGCAAATAGGAAAATTCAAACTTTGAATAGATTAGATTAATGACCGGGAAAAAATAAGTTCTTTTAAATTATATTGTTTTATACTTAATCGCGTTTGAGTTTTGTAGTGGGAAAAGAACCACTGGTGGCCAACTAAAGCTGTTGTGGGTTATAAGTTTTTTTTTTCTTTTTATAATTGAAAGGTAAAATGGTACTTTTACAACCACTTAACGGAATTTATTAACGGACGTTTAATGGAAGGACTAAATACGTACATTACATTTTATCAATGTAGGTCACTGATAGTTGTTTAGAGCAATTGATGGTAAATTAAGGTTAGTTACAATCACTTATGGCTAAGGTTAGTTATGTTTTATAATATATTTAACAAATATTCAGGGTCAATAGCCAAAAAGTTAGTTTTTTCATATACTAAATGCACCTTAATTTCTACATAAACAAATCTTACTCTTAGAATAATGATGCTTTAAGTTTACAACAAATAACATTGTGAAGTTATAGTTATAGATTTTTGTAATTTGATTATCGATCATATGTATTTTGTTCAAGACATATATTGTTTCTAAGAAATAAAAACATGTACTTTGTTCTAATCATATCACTAACAAAAATTATATATGTAAATAACAATCTTTTATTAAATTTTCAACCAATCAATTTAAAAGCCGCCACTTATACTAAAAATTGTTACATTTTCATAAAATGTTGCAAAATATTATTGAAAAATGCAACCTTACTAACAAATGTTACGGGTGTCAATAAAATTTGCAACCTTTTAAAGAAAAAGTTATAATGTTTAGTACAATTAGCAACTTATAAATAAAAAGGTTGCAATTTCAATAGAAATATGCAACTTTTTATAGAAAAGGTTGCATAAAATCTTCTAATGCAACCTTTATGCTCAATGAAGTTGCAATAGAATTAAATGCAACTCAACAAAAAAAAGTTGCATCTAAGACGTTGCATTAGCCTCATTTTCTAGTAGTGTAATGAGTTGATACATTATGAAAGGGTAAAAAGATAACTCCTCTTTGTGCTAAAGTTAACTTCGATTCTATTGATGTGAGAAAATGTATTCTGTTTCAAGCAATAGAAAATTTGAAATTTCATGTTACCTTCTTCTGTTATTTACCCAAAAATAGACCTTATAAATTTAAACCTGAAATAAGAGATATATATTTTTTTTATTCCAAACAATTCATCATTTGTACATATTCATATTCATAGTGTTCCTGTTAAACTGGTTTCATCATCATATTTATGCACAAAAAAAGGAATAATCAGTAAGCATGTCATAATCCCAATGTTAAATTGCTTGTATGAAAGAAAGCAAAATTAATCATACTTATTTAGAATCATTGAAAGGAGAAAAAGAGACCTTCATATTAACCACTAGCTAGAGGGTACAGGAGGATACATGGGATATGGGAGATGAGAGGCCAGTAACCGCCTCTTTTACTGCATCTGTTTTTCAAATTTGGACAACCGTCGATTCTTAGCCTTAGAAGTGAAGGAAACAACTCTTCTGTAGATCCATTATGTTTGGGCAATCAAACAACCCTAGATGTTGAAGGGAGGTGAGATGTCCAGTTGAAACTGATTTTAATTTCTCAAATCCAATTATTTCAAGATGAGTAAGAGATGAAGGAAGAAGATGAGAAATTTGACTACAACTGTCCACTCCATCTTCATGGCAGAAGGATAGGTCGACAAGTGAGGTTGGAAAATTTTGTAGGCCCCACTCCGAGATGGGTTTTTGCAGGTTCCCTATTGTTAGTGAATGCAAGTTAGGAGGCCAAACCCCACGAGGAAAATACGCGTCCATACGTTTACAATGTGTTATATTAAGACGCTTTAACAAGGTCAAATTGTGCAACTCATTGTCAGGAAATGACTCCAGACTTCCACAATTTATTATTTTCAATGTGGTGAGATGAACCAAGTAGTTCAGTCCAATAATTGATTTCAGATTTGTCCAACCACGTATCTCGGCATCTTCAAGCACCGGCGTGATGCTTTTATTGTTGATCTTTTGTCCTCCCCATCCTTTTTCCACCAGTTTCTTACAACCACTAACATAAAGTGACTTGAGCTTCTGCCCTCCTGTTGGTAAGGAGATGGCTATAAGTGAACTACAATAAGTGACTCTCAACTTTTCGAGGCTATCTGGACAAGTGTAATGCTCCATTTTGTTACAATGAGATACATCTAACATCTTAAGAGATGTTAGGAGCTTGCTCCAACAATTATTATCATCTTCCAACTCTTTCTCTCCCAAACTCACCAACGCATCACAACTAAACACTTTTAGGCTCCTTAATTTTACAAGAACATTACTTGCAATCACTTCTGATTCCCACAAATATCTTATGTCATTGCACCCGCATATGCTTAATTCTTCAACTTCCCCAAGAAATGCTATAACACCTCTCCAGACCACGTCATTAAGCCCTGAAATATCTCCTATTTTCAACTTGGTGAGTACTGAGGCCCTTTGAACGAGCCTTCTCAACACACCACTATCACATTCACTTATTTCTAAAACATTCAATGAAGGTAGTGCTTCAAGTAAGACTTCAACCAAATTAGGGCAACTTCTTATACGAAGTTGTCGAACGTATGGAAACACAACCCCACCATCAGTTGACCACTTCTCCCACCCTTGCATATTTTCGAAACTTAGAATTTCAAGCGAAGGAAATGCACCACTAGTCCCAAGTAACTCCAAACCAACAATATTCACCCCATCCAAGCCTTCAATAAACAACTCCTTAAGTAATGGTAGTTGCCCAAGTGGTGGTAAAGATGTACATTTCTTACAGTCGCTTATTGACACGTGCTTCAATTGAAAAAACAAGGGATCCCCTACCCAAATTGGAAACTCTAATCCCCCGTATGATCCAATTTTGAGATGTTTTAAATAATCATTTCGAGGACGCAAGTTGTTCAAGACCTCCCTTTCAAGACTTTCATTATGAGAACCATTACCCCATCTAACCTCTAGCTCACTAACCCTCTTTTGCGAAAAGTTTGCCTCACATGCATCAGTTGCATTTTGCACTTTGTCCAAACCCATAATGGAAATTTTCCCACATAGATTCTTCAAGTATCTAAGCTTAGTTAATTCAAATCCGCTTTCGCCTCCGATAATGATCTTGGAGAGAGTTTGTAGGCTTTTCAACTCACCAATTCCTAAGGGCATCTCATTTAAACGCGGAGTGTCTCTAATGTCAAGATGTCGTAGGTTTTTAAGCTTTAAGAAGTTGTTGGGTAACTTAGCTAAATAATGACAACCATATACGACCAATGTCTCTAAATTATAGAGATTGCAAACATTTTCCGGTAAACATTTGATTCCAGTTCGAGATAGATTAAGATACCTCAAGTGTCTTAAAGTACCAACAAACTCTGGTACCTCACTTATACAAAAACCACTCAAACATAAAACCCTCAACCTTGGTAATCTAGGAAGTAAATCAACCAGAATCTTACTCGATAAGTAAAAATCATGCCACCCTTCTACCACCCCAGGAGATGTTGCCAAAAATGTTCTCAAACTTTTAGCTCTTTCAAATGACTTGAACTTCTTATAAGCTACATAAGTCTCACGAACAAATGACATATGGCTGTACTTTTCCAACATTTCCATACGAATATCCTTCTTTTCCTCAAAGTCTAACCTTACAAAAAAATCGCTAGCAACAATTGTTGCTAAGTCATTCATCATGTCATGCATAACAAATAATGATTCGTTATTAGGTGCATGTTGAAAGAATGCCCTTGACAACAATTCATCAAAGTATTCTTGACCCATGTGTTCTTCAGTTGAATCCCTTGGAGGTGGCTGATGCAAAAAACCTTCAGCCATCCATAATAAAACTAGTTCTTCTTTGTCAAACACATAATCCTTGGGGAATAAGGAGCAATAAGCAAACAACCTCTTCAAACATGCAGAAAGATCGTGGTAGCTTAGTTTAAGGGCCGGAACGATTTCACCTTCGATCGGTAATTTCCATATCTCACTATCTAACACTTCTTTCCACGAATCTTCTTCATTTCTTTTTGTCCTTAATAATCTACCAATTGCTATTAAAGCTAAAGGCAAGCCGTCACATTTTTTCACAATACCTTCACCGTGTGATTTGAGTGACAAATATGAATCAAAGTTATTTAAACCCAATGCATGTAAAGCTACTAAAGACAAAGCATCGTCATGTGGAAGACTCCCAAGCTGGTTTAGATTATGGCAACCCTAACTTTTTAAGCAATTGATCCTTTCGTGTTGTCATGATGATTTTACTTCCAGAAGCACATGCATGAAACGGGCCGATGAGGGTTTTCCAATCCTCAAAACTTTCACTCCATACATCATCTAATACCAATAGGAATCTTTTCTCCCTTAGGTGATTTACAAGATCTACTTGAAGAAGATTTAAATCTGCAAATTCCTTGTTCACCCCTGCCACAGATTGAAAAATAACTTTGCTAATACCAAAACTATCAAACTCATCCGAAACACAAACCCATGCATTGAGTTCAAAGTGATCCTTGACTCGTTTTTCGTGATACAGAAGTCTAGCTAGAGTGGTTTTACCAACCCCGCCCATACCAACTATGGGAACAACGCTAAAGTTTTGACCACATGGTTCATCCGACGACGACAATAACTGTCGGATCAACGCCTCTTTCTCGGCTTGTCGCCCAACAATACTGGATGGATCGACAACAGAGGATTGATATCTTCTATTATTATTATTATTATTATTATTATTATTATTATTATTATTATTATTATTATTATTATTATTTCTTGGCCTAGTTTCCTCTTCCACTCTCAAACCAAGGTCGTTTTTCTCCTTAACCAGATCTTGTAATTTGACGCTAATATTATCTAACTTCTCATGCATCTTATAAGTACTCCGTGAGAAATTTGTGCAGCAGCTTGGAATTAGCTTTCTTACCTTGCTGGTGATGATGGCTTCTGACTCGCGTGTGAACTCACGATCCATAGCTTCATATGCCAAATCATCGAGCACATCATCTATGTCATAAGCCAAATGCTGGAGATCATTCAGCCATCGTCTCACAGATTGATAGGTTATCTCCTTCCGAGAAGCATCAGCTAGCACTCCTTGGATCTGAGTCAACGATCTCCGCCATTTCTTGATATCAACATCGATTCCTTTGTAGCTAGCAATGTTTTTTACAGCAGCAGATGCCAGCTTCTCAAAGAGCACACCGAGGAAGGCAGAAAGCACGAGTTCAGCCATTGATTAATGAATGTGGTGGTGAGATTGAAGATGAAACTGGTGATGTTGTGAAGCAATTAAGCCTTGTTTAATTATAGTGGTTTCAATCATTCATTCAGATTTTTGGTCAACGGTTCAATCTGTTTTGCACATGCAAGTCACCATCCAGTACCAACCTTGCCGGCCTAAGTAGTTTTATACTTTTATAAACTGACTTTGGACTTTTTTTTAAAGAAAACCAAACAAAACCACATTAAAATGGTTTTGATTCAATATATGATTTGTTTTGGAAACTAACTAGTTCCTTTTCCTGTTATAAGAAATGGAAAAGACATTTGTAATAGTCTGAAAAAATTGTATCTTAAAAGAAACACAAGAACAAAGCATAGGATTTTAGAGTGAATAATATAATATCTTGGATATTCTAACATTTTGTTAAATTTAGGTTGTAAAGTATAAAGAAACAATAAAGTTAAAATATACGATTTAAATTTTAATTAAATAATCTTGATTTAAAAGAGAAAGGAACCTTAATGATTTTCGGTTGGTCGATGCCTTTCTTTCCACCGTGTGTGCGTGCACTTAGGCCCATAAACAAATTAAACGTTCAGTTTGTGAATTGTTCGGTGAAAGGTACGTTAATGTTTGTTAATTTAATAAACAATCACCGCCTTACACTAGCACCATTACGAATATATGTGTGTGTACACACATACACACACCCTAATGTTCTAGTGGTATGATGTTTGCGCCATACAAAGGTGGTATGTGTTCAAATCCTTACAAGTGCAATATATGTATTTAGGTGTAAAAGAATTATCGTCTAAATAGTAAAATCGGGTTTTTAATCAAGTTAAAAATCGATTAACTAGTTAGACTGAACCGAAAATACATTTAGTTAGGAAAGCATTCTCATGTTAGTTATGGTATGGGCTATACTCCCCTCCATGCTAACCTTCACTCTGTGTCACGCCAAAGCCATATTACACTTTAGTCCATGCTAATAAGACAGCCTAGCAAGAACGAAATAGTACTGTATGGATTCAAACGAAAGCGTGAGATGAACAAAAGACATACTTGTGTGAGGTGACCAAAAAATGAGATGTTGGATGGAGTTGAGGTGTTGGGAATGGGGCAAATTTATATAGATTAGAGCAATTGTAAAAGGTGATAACTTGGAGGGAGGTTGGAGGGAAGTGAGATGTTGGAGTCCCATTAAAATTGATTTTTATTTCTCATATTCATCTATGCGTAGATAAGTAATGGATGAAGGAAGAAATGAGAAAATTTATTACAATTGCCAGCTCCATTGTCATAGTATAAAGACAGGTCGACAACTGATGTTGGAAAATTTTATAAGCCCCACTCTGAGATGAGTTTTAACTTCTCAATTTTTAAGGAATACAATTTGGGAGGTGAAATTTCACAAGAAAAATAATTATTCATCTTTGTACAATTTGTTATCTCCGGTTCGTTTAACTACATCAAATTAGGCAAGTTGTTATAAGAAAATGACTTTAGACTTTCACGGTATACTATGCTTGATTTTGTGAGGTACATCTCTAATCCAATTCAATGATTAATTTCAGATTGTCCAACGTTCTATAGATACATGTTCAAGTATTTGGTGTTTTGCTTTTATTGTTGTTCATATTTTGACCTCCACATTCCCTTTCTAATGGTTTCTTACAACCCTAAATCTTAAATGACTTAGAGGTTATGCCCTCTTGTTGGTAAGGAGATAGTTGTAGCTAAACTGCTAAACTACAAGAAGATACCTCTTACGTCTCAATTTTATATGGCAATTGAAATGCTCCATAGTGTACAATTGGTTAGTTCCAACTTCTGAAGAAATGTTAAGTCTTTCCTACATCATTCTCTTTTATCTCCTAAACCCACTAAATCACCACACCCATACGCTTTTGAGTTTCTTAAATTCACAAGAACATAACTCCAAGTGCTTTTGATTCCCACAAATAACTTATTCCATCACACAATATGCTTAGTTCTTCAATTCCCCTAAGATACTCTATAACACCTATTAACACCACATCATTAAGCCCTGAAATTTGATGTATATTCAACTTGATGATTGTGTGAAGCTACTTTAACTAGCCTTCTCAAGACACTACTATCACATTTATTCAAATTCAAATCTGTAATATTTAAAAGTTTATGTCTATAAATAGAATTCTTGAAACATACAGGCAATTAAGTAATTTTCTTGATTTAACAAAAGGATTAGCACACAATATTATAGAAGTCAGTTAAGTGTTCTAGTTTTGTTATGATTAGCTTATTACAAATAGGCAATTAAGTAATTTCTCCTTGTTTTTAATCCTTATAAATGATCATGCATTTATTTCGTCTACTTCAGTTGTTGATTATAATTGTTTGAAATTTCATTTCGTTTCTAGCTTTCCTATAGAGTGTGAAGTCATGCAATCATCTATATCTTTTTTTTTTAAACTTGAAACCCGCAAATGAAATTGATAGTCATAACACTTGTTTCAAAGCACAAGATGTGAATTGTACATGTACGTTTCTTTTTTAATAACTTTATTCTAGTGTGTATTCTATTTAAAAACGACTTTCCATAAAAAAAACATTTACCTTTAACAAGATACATTTTACTCGAATGTCAACAGTGGGATCATTGACCGGCTTAAACAAGAACCTCTCAAGTCTCTAGGGGAATGGATTGAGTATTTACCCGAATCACTCCCAACTAACACCTCTGTCATTACCGTTCACAAAGCTACAATTCTTTAAGAAGTCTAAACAATGGCTAAGGGCTGTTTGGTAGCCTTTTAATGAAAGCCTCTTAATGATTTCATTAAGAGTATCATTAAGAGGCTACCTTTGATTCGGTAAGAGGTTAGGGTGTTTAATTCATAATAACACATCTTAATGATTAAGTGATAAGAAGATGATGTGTGGAATACTTCATTAGTTTACCCCTCAAAACAAAAACCCACACTCTCACCACTGACCTCTCTTCCTAGCTCTTGTCAACAACTTCATCAAACTCTCTCACTATCGCCATCCATTGCCACCCTTGTCGGCACCACCTCCATTGCCAGCGCCTTTGCCATTTGAAGTAATATTCTCTCATAGACTCGCACACTTTCACCAAACAGTGGTTTGAAGGCACGCATATTTCACTCAACATAAAATAGTTCAGATGGGTAAAATAGTCATTATGTTGGGTTATTAGGAGATTCAACAAAAAGACACTTAGGGGCTTTTTGTTTCAGCCTCTTAATGGTTTAGATGTTTGAATGGTTCAACACTTAATGGTTCAGAGTGTTTGTTTCGTGAGCAGATGTCTGAATGGTTAAGCACTTTTGCCTCTGAATGGTTAAGAATTATACTGAGTCTGAATGGTTAATAGCTCTTATCTAAATTGGTCAGACATTTGCTTTTGAATAGTTAAGCAATATATTAGCTATTAATGATTCAGACCTCTTGCTGGTTCAGCACTTAATGGTTTAAACTTTTTAATGGTTTATCACTTATCTATTCAGAAGTTGCCAAACAGCCCCTTAATGATTCAACAATTACGAGTTAAAAGTCTCTTAACCAGCCAGATCTCTTACCGGTTCAAATATTACTAAACAACCCTTAAATCCTCAAATCACTCTTTCTTGTATAGGCTCTTTGTTCTACCCTTGCATGCCACCTTTTTGTGCTTCTAGATCAAAATTGTTGGTTAACAAATCTTTAAACACACCCATTTACGACCATTTGGCCAACCAAAAAGTTGTGTATTTTATCCATCTCCCACTCTACCCTTCACGAGCCCGAACACATCAATGCTCATTTCCTTCAATCCTGTTACGACTTTGGAGATGTTCTTTCACAATCCACGGCTTGTTTCTCAAGCATCCATCTTCTTCTATTGAAACAAAACCATTTGATAGTCTTACCAATAAGCCAATCACCAGTGGGTTCGGTTTCCCGATCCTCTTCAATAATATAACCGACCAACCAGTTCTGCTCGAATACTTTCCATTCTGAGCACGTCTTATTCTATGAAACAATATCTTATCAAAAAAATAAAATAAATTATATTCATAAAAAATTTTATGTCGGTAGAATCTCAAAGAATCTAAAACCTGTTCATAGCTTTTCCCTTTTGCCTTTTTTAACACCCACATAAAATCTTGTTTTATTTATATTTTGATTTTGATAACCCATTCTTGTACCCAAATATCAACAAAGAGTACCACGCGTACTCTCCTCACGTACAAAGGCTTCACATGTCTACAAATGGTCAACCCAACTCAATTCAACTGATTAAATGCACAAATTGAACATCAATCCAAACGATTTCTACATCTTCATCTTCATCTTCATCTTCATCGTCTACAATCCACCATCTCACAGCTCCAATCAGAAGCATCTGCTGCATTCATCATCATAAATCCCTTCATAATCGGTGTTCGTTGCGGTTTTAGTGAAATTCAGAAGCAATTGAAGTGAACAACTTGTTATGATATGGTATCGCTTAGATCTCTGGATCGGAACTCGTTTTCAGCAGGTAATTGTTCTTATTTGAATCGATTTGTTTTGGATTTTAGGGTTTCTACGGTTACGGGAGGCTTTCTGTTAAAATATCTTTGTTCTCTCTTATCCGTTTGTGAGACGGTATTTTTGAAAGTTGTGTATAATTCTGATTGAGTGGTTACGTGGATGACGTTATTGAATCATTGGAGTTTGATGAAGTGTGGAGGGCAATTGGCATTGCATTGAAGAGGAAATACTTGTTGGCTGAAGGCTAGGGTTTTGGGATTTGCAAAATGAAATGTGTATTTGTACTGGGGATGTACATAATTGTGATATAGGGTATGTGTACATGGGTAAACGAAATAATGTAGGCTGACCTGATTGGGTGTCAATGTGTCATGATGGATGATAGTAGCTTGTTGATTTAGGGATGTTTGGGTTTTATTTGTTCTAGTGATTATTGTGTCTTGAAGAATCAGAATAACACTAGTCAATCAGATTGTCATTTGTTTAGAATTAGGATAGAGATTTGTACATTTATCTCAATACTGAGTGAGTGTATGGCAACTTACAGAATTTTGTAAATCTGACCTTAGATTGTTAGAAGATTAGAATTCAATTGTCGTGACTTTAAATCACAGCAATCAGTTTAAACTTGCATACAAATGCCCCATTAGATGTGAAATGGGACACCACAACAATGGACTTTTCCCTTTTTTAGCAGATTCAGTTACTGAATAATTATGGAATTTTTGAATTTTACCATAGAAAAAGTTCTTTTTGTTGGTGTGCTAAGCCCAAATGTGTTTTAGTGTAAGTTGAGAAGCTGTTGGGTTTAATCTCAATTTTCTGCTGAGGAGAGGGAGGGTGGTGAGCTGGAGAGATGAAAAGTGTTTCTTTGGCTTTTAAATTTTTAATGAGCTAATTATATGTTTTTAGTAATTCAGCATTTTGTCATTTACTTAATGCTCATTGACGTACCAGTTATACCTACTTATTTTGACAAAAAATACTACAGGTTTGAAGTTGGTAAGGTAGAACTGACTACAAAAATGGGTGTTTCTGGAAAATGGATTAGAGCACTCGTTGGATTGAAGAAACAAGAAAAATCACAAAGTCCAGGAGAAGATGGACATGTTAGTATTTATATCACTTTTTTTTAATGCAACTTAGCTATGTAATTTGCATGCTTTTTATCAAACTATGCAGTTTTTCTCATTAAAGTTGTTTGTGAATGTTGTAAGATCTTGTTTTTAGTTTTTACATTGCTACTTATACGCATTTTAAACGGCGCAGTTAGATTTGTAATGGAAAATCCTTAATTGTTTCCAATTTTCATATTTTTCATGCTTATCAATCACACCTTTTGACTTTTGAGATTATATGGTTTGATAGTTGATGGTACTAGAGAATGAAGATATGCAAATTACTATGAACCACGAAAATGTGAAATGTTTTTCATGGCCAGTTTCTATCACTTGTATTATGTGCACAACTGATACTCTGGTGGCAACTAATCATCATGTTAGCAAATGGAATAGAGTGTTACTGATTTACAGTTTATTGTTTAAGGGTCTGTTCATTTGCATCCTTTTCATATATACTTTTTTTTTATCTTTCTAGATATATTTGGTTGTGTATATTATATGCTTTAAGAGTCCAATAGTACATCCCTACTTCCCTAATTAGTTTTAGGGCAAAGAGTAAAAAAGTAAATGTGTTAAAAACATGTAAAATACGCAAGCTTTTTGTCACCCTAAAATGGTTTAAAGCTTTAGTTATGTAGCCCGTCTATCAAAATATAAGTGATGGATGCTCTAGAAGCTGTACTACTGCATGCATTTGTGGTATAAAGATACAGAAGAAGTTTTGATTGGGTATTATCTTGTCACTTACAGGAAAAAACACTATAAGGCAAATTCTCATATATTTAAGGCCCTACGAAAGTGCAATTTATATACTTATTTTACATTCACAAAAATCTTATTTTCATTAAGGAGTGTTTTACAAATTACTGATCTCATCTTATATTTATAGAACTGTTGTTAAAAATCCTGTTTAATACTTGCTGAAATTGTAGTTTAATATTGTTTATATAAAAATCTCAATTCTTTCAGTATGCATAATAGGATTAATAGCTACCTATATCTGATTCTCTGCATGTACTCTAGTAATCATTTTCTGAATTTAAAGTGTTCGTCTAACATTAAATCTTGTAAAATGTGGTGTACTACATTAGTACATTGGCATTATATATCTCATCACTTGCATTTGCATAATCAATTTCAGAGAGTAAAGACTGGAAAGTTTCGTCACCGAAGGAAAAGTTCTAAAGAGATAAACAGTGACATTTTTTTAAATAAGCTTAATGTTGAAGATGGCAATAGCAGTGCAACTCAAGATGTTACAAATTCTTCTTCAACTGCACTTCAAATGCAAGATTCATCTCAGATGGACCAACATATGAGAGAAAAGTGGGCGGCTACCCACATCCAAACTGCTTTTCGAGGATTTTTGGTATTATTTATTCACTATTATGCTTTAGAAAACTACTCCAAGATTTGTATATGCACCTAAACTCCAGTATTAGATTGTACTATATTTTGGGTGACATCTAGAGGGTCAATTTTTTTCTTGACTTTGATCATTGTGCACACAGTCCCTGTTTTAACCTAAAACTATTACTTATACAGTGTTAAGTAGAGATGGCAATTTCAACCCATGTACATATGTTGAACTTAACAAAAGGGTTAAAAATTGCTGAAAGTTTATGATTATTGATATGACCCTCTATATTGTTTTTCTTTCAATTTAGATTATTATAATAATATTGTTTTTGCAATCGTAATTAAACATAAACAAACAAAAAAGCTGGTCACATGTCAACCCAGCGGCCCAGCCTACCTTTTCTGTTTTGATCACTATAGTAGTGACCCATTTGAACAGAAACCTGTTTTGACTTATACCAAACCGCCTGCTTGAGAAACACATGGCCACCTCTACTGTTAAGCTTGTTAAAGCCTTAAGAAACAAAATTTAAAACTCTTTAGCTACACATTACTATTAGCTATGTACTTTTGACAGTTTTCCAATGTTGCCATATTTGACCTTGAACCACTTTTATAATGATATTCAGGCTAGGCGAGCACTAAGAGCACTTAAAGGACTGGTCAGACTACAGGCTCTAGTCAGAGGCCATGCTGTGAGAAAGCAAGCTGCAATCACCCTTAGGTGTATGCAAGCCTTGGTTAGGGTTCAGGCACGGGTTCGAGCCAGACGTGTTCGCATTGCATTGGAAGGTCAGTCAGAACAACAAAAACTTCAACAGCAACTCCAGCACGAGGCTCATGTTCGTGAAATAGAGGTGAGCGTTGTAGATTAAAATAATAACAAATGAATAAAAATGATGTGGATTGAGTTTCACTAATCAGTTGATAATGATAGAGGCCCAAAAGTATAAGACTGGCATTTTAAACTGTTTTTCCGATTAAAGTTAGTTGCTGAAGTCATGGGCTGCAACCAAACTGAAAATTTTCCGGATCGATTAACCTAAACTGAAATGATAATAAAAAAGTGATTTGATTAACCTAGAAATTGGTATGGTTTGTTGGCTTTTTCAGTTTTTTGAACAGTTCTACTGAAAACTTGGTGTATAATGCTAGAATCAGACTTTGGTATAGAAATTGTATATTGTATTGATGATTACAATGAAGAGCAAGAATCTCTTATATAGAATACATGTAGCTAATTATGGTAAACTGCTATCTAGCCTAAACATAATCCTTGACATATAATTGTAATCCTTGACATATATATACCCTAAAATAATGGTTTAATATTCCCCCTCAAGCTAAGGTCGGGGAGCGACCTGTAGCTTGGATCTGATAAGTTGGAACCGTTGTGAGGGTAGAGGCTTTGTGAATATATCTGCAATTTGATCATCTGTTTTAATGAACTGAACTGAGAGCTTTTTTTGAGCAACTTTTTCTCTGACAAAATGAAAGTCTATCTCCACATGTTTTGTGCGAGCATGAAATACTGGGTTGGCTGAGAGATATGTGGCTCCTAAATTGTCACACCATAAGACAGGAGTTGACGTCATAGAAATGTGAAGTTCTTTCAGAAGAGCTTCAAGCCATGTTAAATCAGCAACAGTATCAGCTAAGGCTTTATATTCTGCCTCTGTTGATGACCGAGAGACAGTACGTTGTTTACGAGCGCGCCATGAAATGAGATTAGATCCAAGATAGATGGCATAACCCCCGGTGGATCGACGATCATCAAGAGAGCCAGCCCAATCTGCATCTGAAAAGGCTGTGAGAGACGGGGCTTGGGCATCTGTGTATGCATGAATAACAGGAGGTGATTTTTGTGTAATCAGCAAGCCATATTGAGATGTTCCATGTAGGTACCGAAGAATTCTTTTCACTGCAGACCAGTGATTTGCTGTTGGAGAATGCATAAATTGACAAACTTTGTTAACCGCAAAGGTGATGTCAGGTCTAGAAAGAGTGAGATATTGGAGAGCTCCCACCGTTTGTCTGAATTTGACAGGATCATCAAATTGAGGACTATCACCAAGCGCCAAGTTTATGTTGGGATTCATCGGAGAGTCAACAGGTTTGGATTGAGAAAGGCCTGCCTTTTGAATAAGATCATGAATGTATTTCTGTTGAGAAAGGAGCAGATCATTTCCTTTTGGCAGAACTTCGATACCCAGAAAGTAGGAAAGCCGACCCATGTCTTGGATTGGAAAAGTGCTGCTTAACCGCTGAATAGTGCGATCGATGAGACCAGGATTGTTGCCTGTTAGAATTATATCATCTACATAAACAAGCATATACATCAAGGAACCATTGTTTGAGTAAATAAACAAAGAGGGATCTGTTTTAGATCCATGAAATCCAAGTTGTAGTAGTACTCCTGAAAACCGATTGAACCAAGCCCTCGGAGCTTGTTTAAGACCATATAAGGATTTTTGAAGTAAGCACCAATGATTTGGGTTTTGTGGATCAATGAAGCCCGGGGGCTGTCTTAAATAGACAGTTTCTTTAAGATCACCGTGTAGAAAGGCATTCTGCACATCAAGTTGTCTAAGAGGCCATTGCCTTGTGACGGCTAGGGACAAAAACACACGAATGGTGGTTGATTTGACCACCGGACTGAATGTCTCATGATAATCAATGCCTGGTTGTTGTTTGAATCCTTTTGCTACCAAGCGAGCTTTATGACGTTTAATGTTGCCTTTTTCATCACGTTTTAACCTGTACACCCACTTACAATCCACAACATTAGCATTAGGAACTGGTGGTACTAAAGTCCATGTGCCGTTTCTCGTTAATGCTTTGAATTCCTCTGTCATGGCTGCTCGCCATTGAGGACTTTTGTTGGCAACAGCAAAAGAAGGGGGTTCACTGGAATTTGAGTCTCTGGCGGTGTGAAAGGCTGTGGCATTATAAAGAGACCTTTTCTTTGGATTTTGACGAAGATTTTCAGGTCGTGGACGTGGTTCATTTGAGGTGGAATTGGAAGGTTGTGATTGAGTGGTTGTTCTTCGACTATAGGTATATTGTAGGGGTGGTTTTGTATGGATTGTGGGTGAAGAAGAGGGTGTTGGGATGTGTTGATGCAGAGAAGGAAGTGTGGAGTTAATGGGCGGACTGTTTTGTGGGCTGTTTTGGTTGTTTGGGCTGGAGGGTTGGGTTGTTGAAGTGGACTGTGATTCTGCAGAGGAAGAGGGTTGGGCTTGAGAACTAGAAGATGGGTCAGTGGGGCTGTTTGAGTTGGATGGTTGTGTTGGTGGTGTAGGTGGGCTGGTTGGTTGATGGACATTGGAGGGATACGATGAGAAGTATGGATCAGGAGTGGAGGTGGAGGAGATAGAGGATGGGGGGTGGAGTAGAGGAAAGTGTGTCTCATTAAACCGTACATGTCTGGCAACATAGATACGGTTGGTGATGGGATGAAGACAATAGTACCCTAAATGAGACGAGCTATACCCTATAAAGATGCAAGGTAGAGACCGAAAATCCATCTTGTGTGGGTTATAGGGACGAAGGTGAGGAAAGCATTGGCACCCAAAAACACGAAGGAAGGATAGATCGGGTTTGCGTTTAAAGAGATGCTCAAAAGGTGAGATGTTTGAAGAGGTGCGAGATGGCATTCGATTTATTAGGTATGTGGCGGTTTCAAAAGCAAAATTCCAAAAACGCTTTGGAAGACCAGATTGTGCCAAGAGAGTGAGACCGGTCTCAACCACATGACGGATTCTTCTTTCAACAAAACCATTCTGTTCGCTTGTATGAGGACAAGAATGGCGATGCAGAATCCCAAGAGATGTGACGAAAGAGGATAATTTTTGGAATTCTCCCCCTCCATCAGTTTGAATAGATTTAAGTTGTGTCTGAAATTGTCTTTTAGCCATTTGATGAAACTGTTTGAAAGTGTTGAAAACATCAGATTTGTTTTTTATGGGAAACAACCACATATATCGAGTAAAGTGATCAACACATAGCAAAAAATAACGATGACCATAGAAAGAAGGAACGTGGGATGGTCCCCAAACATCACAAAACACTAAATCCAATACATGTGTACTTTTATGAGTTGAAGAAGACAAATGCATTTTTGAAGATTTTCCCATAGGACAAGAATTACATGAAGAAAAAACAGAATTAAGTGTAACAGGAAGATCATTTTTTGAAATCATTGACTTTAACAGCTGCAAATGAGGATGTCCAAGTCTTTGATGCCAAGTTGTAGCAGATGCTCGAACGGAAGAAAATGCAACATTTGAAATAGGATGAAACTTTGGTAGGTTGAATGAATAGAGACCATCTTTACTTGGACCCATGAGGAGGATAGTGCGGGTAGCCGTATCCTTCACACAAAAAAAGGTAGAGTGAAATTCAAAGAATACATTATTGTCTTGACAAAAACGTTGTACCGAAAGAAGGTTTCTTTTAATTTGTGGAACATGAAGAATTTTGTTAAGGGAAAGTGTTTTATTTTTCGAGTGAAAAGTGGTAGAAGCAATGTGAAAGATGGGTAAACTCTTGCCATTACCAACAATGAGTGAATCCTTACCATGATATGGCTCAGATTCATCAAAGCCATAGAGATCAGGCGACACGTGACTACTTGCACCCGTGTCCGGCAGCCATGATGATGAAGATGCTTGTGAATGTTGATCAGCAAAGTTTGCTTGAGGGGCCTGTCTTGGTGGACGAATTGTTGCGGGGTCACGGTTTGGACATAGTGAAGGAATGTGTCCAATGCCACACCTGTTGCAAGAGCCGTAGACTGTATTTTGATTAGATGCCCAAGCAAATCTAGAAGTATTACCTGTGCTAGCAGTAGTCGGGCGGCTGTTCTGATTATTGCTGCTGTTGTATCGTGCACGCCCACGTCGATTGTAGGAACCACGGGTGGTGTTTGCACGAGTGGTGTGTAGGGCCTGATTTGGTTGTTGGGTAGGCTGTAAAGTAAGGCTTAACTGGGACAGTAATTGCTGAAGAGACTGAACTGTGTCGGTTGGAAGTTGCAAGCTTGGTGACTCACGATAGCTTGTAGCCACAAAGGCCTGGGCTGCTGACACAATGGGTTCAGTCTTTTTTACCATGTATTCGTGGTCAGCGAGTAGGCTAGGAAGCTCCAGAAGAGTAACAGAAGGCTGTCTAGAGATTAAAGTGGGCTTCAGAGAGTTATATTCCTCCCGAAGTCCTGAAATGGCTAGCATCACGACATCCTTTTCTTTCATGGGCTCACCGATGTTGGCTAAAGCATCCGAGTACTCTTGTACTCGTGTGAGGTAATCAGAAGATGTTTCTTCAGGCTTCATCTCTATCTTGAGCAGTTGGGTTTTCAGAGTGTATTCTCGTGAAGATGTGTGTGGTGCATAAGCACGTGCTAAAGCAAGCCAGAGTTCACGAGAAGTATCACTGTGTACATGTTTGAATGAGGCTTCGGAAATCGTGGAAAGAAGTAGCATGCGGATATGAGCATCATTGGAAATCCATGCTGAATATTCAGGGTTTGGGTTGGTTGTAGGATTGCCATCAGCAGTAGATGGTGCGACAACAACTGTTTTGGATGGACATGAAATAGATCCATCGATATAGCCAAAAAGGTCATTGGTGATAAGGAATGGTTGGATCATTGTTTTCCAGAAACCATAGTTGGTAGGGCTTAGTTTGAACCCAAACTTGTGAGAATTGTGGTTGGTTTTGTGTTCTGCGGTAAAAGCAGTGATGGTCATTGTGAACCGATTAGGTTGGAATGAGTAGAAAGTCGGCAGGAAAAAAAAAGAGAGGTTGGTCGACCTGCTCTGATACCAAATCAGACTTTGGTATAGAAATTGTATATTGTATTGATGATTACAATGAAGAGCAAGAATCTCTTATATAGAATACATGTAGCTAATTATGGTAAACTGCTATCTAGCCTAAACATAATCCTTGACATATAATTATAATCCTTGACATATATATACCCTAAAATAATGGTTTAATAGCTAGAACCTAGAAGTACCAACTGGTAATGTGCCTAACATTGAATAAGGAGTTGTTTAGCCAAATGGTTAATCAATTTTATATATACCAATGACCCCTGATATTTACTGGATAAATACAGACATATACTATTACATGATTACTCTATATTAGTTATTTTTTAATTTTTTGTTATGTTTTGCATGTCTTTCCAAGAGGTCCGGGAGGTCTAGTGAATCTCATAGTTATTGAACCAATACCAATCTTTTTCTACTTTTTGTTAATTTACGTTTTCACATTTTATTGATTTAATTGACAGCAAGGATGGTGTGATAGTGTTGGATCTGTTGAAGAAATCCAAGCAAAGTTGATAAAGAGACAGGAAGCAGCTGCTAAACGTGAAAGAGCCATGGCATATGCTCTTGCTCACCAGGTAGTATGACATATCATGTTTTTGCAAGATTTGAAAGTATTTATACAAAAACAATACTTCCTTTCCGCTGTTTTCAAATACTTAAACTTGTGTAGGGAGTACCATGCCTCTTTCTGTTCTCTTTTTAGAGAAAAGGGATAATGTATGTGGAGGCTACATATGTTCAACTGTTTTTTTTCATTTAAGACCACCCATGTATTGAAACTGCTTTATGTGCACACCACCGTAGTACTTTACTGTGCGTTTGTGCCCCCTACACTACTATAACTCATTTAACTTTATCTTATTGTTATAAGGGCAAAATGCTCATAAACAATAAATTGGTGGTGTACAAATCACATCCCATAAGATTAAACTTTGATGATATGACAATTGAATGTTTGCTACAGTGGCAAGCAGGATCCAAACAACAGGTAAATCCCTCGGGATTTGAACCAGATAAAACTAACTGGGGTTGGAATTGGCTGGAGAGATGGATGGCTGTTCGCCCATGGGAAAATCGGTTTCTTGACATTAACACAAGAGATGAAATAAAGATTCAGGAAAACGGGTCTGATAAAGAAGAGCAAGAGCATGGCATCAAGAATCAGTTAAAATCTGCTGGCAAGAAAACCCTTGCTTCAAACGTTCATTCAGATATAGCAAATGAGAAAGTGGGTCAAACTCAATCTGACGGCTTTGATTCTTCTCCTGTCAAGTCCACTAGCATTCAAGAAGTTTCTACATCATTGTCTGTCAAGTCAAAGTCAAAGCCACTAAATGGTTCAGTCCAGTCAAGATCCCATAGCAATCCTAAAGAGAGGTCCTCAAGTTTGGGTAATCACGGAAAGAAACGGTTATCACTTCCCGGTAACGGTTAGTCCGTCTCTCTCTCTCTCTCTCTCTCTCTCTCTCTCTCTATATATATATATATATATATATATATATATATATATGTATGTATATGTGCTTGCACACACATACATCTATATGTGTGTGTGCACGAGCATGTGTGTTGCAGTAATATAAGGATTGATATCTGATGATGAGTAGCCATTTCACACCTCTTATGCAATTCTTACAATCATGCAAATAAGTTACCTTTTATTGGATCAAAAAGCGGTTGAGTGGTTAGTACGTCAAGTAAGATTACGTACTTGATGTTATATCAGTGGGAATTAAGTTTCTGAAGAAACTATATGCATTAAAATTTGCTCTAGGTGAGTTTTGACCTGTTTCGTCAAGTTGTTATATAATTTACCTATTTTACCTAGCGAAACCGGAATAGACCCCTTTGTGGGTAAATGGGTCCAAGTTGCTTCCTCTATGTTTATTGAGAATGTATAAAATAGCCAAACATGCTGTTACATCTGGTTACAACCAATGAAGCGTAAGATATTACTTCAATATCTTACTTCAAAAGTTGATACCATTTGGTTTATGATTATGCTATTTTTGTTTCAATATAGCTACACAAGCACACAAGTTTATGAACTTCTAGTTCTATCAGTTAATCAGTTTAATCTTTTCTTTAAATAGATGCTCTGAACTTGTATGTTATGTCAAGTTGTTCCTTTATAGCAAAATAGTTGGACTTGAGGAATAGTTTTAAGTTTTAACCAACAAGCACAAGCCATAGATTTGAAAGAGAATCGGTCAGATCTTATGTTTGTCTTATACATACATGACATTTCCATTTTGTGTTAAGTTTCAAGCGGCGCAGCGGAACCAACACACGAACCCGCACAAACGATTATCACGCAGAAAAAAACAGAAAATAAACGACACAAGGATTTTACGTGGTTCGGTCGGTGTGACCTACGTCCACGGGCTGCAACTAGGGTTTTCTTTATTTGCTCAGTACAATGATTACAAATACATAACATGGTATATATAGAGACTAATTAGGGTTAACAACTTAATGAACAAGAAAACTAAACATGGGCCCAAGCCTAAAGCCTTCACAAACCCAACAATCTCCCACTTGAAGGCTTTACGATAAATTCTAGCCCGCCATTCAAGTACAAAGCAACCCAGTCGTCTAGTAACTTCAGTAATCTTCAAACAAGTCTTTCAAGCCTCCAGTTCCAAAAGAACAAGCTAAGACTTCATCACGTATCCTAGTTGCAGTGACCCCCTCATCATCAAGTACTCGAAGGGCCAGTTGAAGCTACCCGGAGCTCCAACTCAGTCATGGCTAGTCCCGCCAATGACTCATCCTCCATCTTAACCGATTTGGACATTCCATCGTATTCAAAGATACACCGAGGATCATCATCACTCTCCAAATTCAGCAAACAATCACCAGGAGAGAATTTTTCAGTCGTAGTCTTTAAAACCCAACGTTTCTTTGTAACTGTACCTGGAACACGTCCCGTGCTCCCACTGTCACCAAATCCCCTAAATGGTTTTGACTTTCGAACTCGTTCACCTAACATCCCTGCTCCAGACTTCACGTTTGCAAAATGAACTCTCTTAGCACCGGATTTAGTGAACCAGATTTTGCCATGCTTAACCGGGACGGTCATACATCCCTCAGTAGGTGCCTCAACCATATACAACGACCCACGCTTTATACCACGAGCAATAACTAGATTACCATTGATCACCTTCCATTTACCACCACCAAACCTTACTTCCAGTCCTTGTTCATCCAACTGACCAACAGAAATCAGTTTCTTCTTCAGCCTCGGAATCACCCTAACATTCTCCAGGTTCCATGTAGTTCCCAACGAAGTAACCAGATCAATGTCCCCCATGCCCGTTACCTCAAGTATCTCGTCATTAGCTAATCATACCTTTCCAAAATCACCATGTTTAAGATTCACCATCGTTTCCCCGTTGTCCATAGTGTGAAACGAAGCACCTGAATCCATGACCCAAGAGTCCACACTGTTTTCCACACTGAGTATCAATGCATCATCATCAGAAACATTCCCAATAGCAGTGTTCAATTCTTTCTTATTCGGACACTGACTCTTAACATGTCCCACCTCATTGCAGCTCGAGCACTTCACATTCTTTCTAGGTTTAGATGAACTCCTTCCTCGACTCCCACTGTTCCTGTTATTATCCCAATCCCTGCCAACATTTAACAACTCACTATTTGATGATTCACCCGAGTTTCTTCTTCTAACATCTTCACCTATAATCAGATCTCGAATACCATCAAGAGTGAAACCTTTAGTCCCCGCAGAACTTGAAATTGCAGTCACAGTTCCAGACCAACTATCAGGCAGAGACGACAACAGCAGTAGAGCCTGAACTTCATCATCAAACTTAATTCCAACAGATACGAGTCTTGTTAAGATTGAATTTAAATTGTTGATGTGAGCAGTTACTGCGCTTCCTTCTTTCATCCTTGTGTTAACAAGCTCCCGAATCAAGAACACCTTATTCGCCGCAGACGGTTTCTCATACATATTTGACAAAGCAGACATTATACCACGAGCCGTGGTTTCCTTAATAATGTTAAAAGCAACATTTTTTTGTCAAAGCCAACGTAATAACCGCACGAGCCTTTTTGTCCTTTGATTCCCAATCAGCTTGTTCTATTTTCTCAGGTTTTTCTTCTAGTACCATATCCAAGTCTTTTTAACATAACAATGCTTCCACTTGCATCTTCCACCAACTGAAATCAGAACCGTTAAATTTCTCGCTCACAACTTTCCCGTCTTCAGCCATCTCAAACAGCAAACAAGAAGCAAATCGAAACAATAAACAGACACAGCAATGGCACGGGCCTAAACTTGACGGCTGTTCTACTGAACACTGTCAATTGACCTATTTGCTCCTACAAAAAACCTTTGCAGACAAATCTTTACCCGACGAATCCAGAAGTTGTTCACCAAACCATAATCGAAGGCTCAAAGGGTTTCAACTTGGTACTCAATCTCGATTACAACCAATCGAACAATCACCAAAAAACAAACTATTATTGTTTTTTTTCTTTGATCGAAGTACTCGCCTCCCAAAAAATAATAACTACCCTTTTTTTTTCTTTCTTGTTCTCGGCTAATTAGTCAAAGTAGACCTACAAACAAACAAAACCCCTTTTTTTCTTTTTGGAGCTTACGTACCAAAAGCAACAACATAAAAAGACCTTATTTCTTTCTTTGTTTAGATGGCACAAAATCCAAGAGAAAAACAAATGTGATTTCTTTCTTTTGCTTAATCGTAACCTACCAAGAGAGCAATAAAAAAAACGGCAATCTTCGAACGATAAGAAAAACTCAAACCTTTCTGCGAATCGCTATCCGTGCAACCGTATGTTCAACGAGCCAAAGCTCTGATACCACTTGTTAAGTTTCAAGCGGCGCAGCGGAACCAACACACGAACCCGCACAAACGATTATCACGCAGAAAAAAACAGAAAATAAATGACACAAGGATTTTACGTGGTTCGGTCGGTGTGACCTACGTCCACGGGCTGCAACTAGGGCTTTCTTTATTTCCTCAGTACAATGATTACAAATACATAACATGGTATATATAGAGACTAATTAGGGTTAACAACTTAATGAAACAAGAAAACTAAACCCAAGCCCAAGCCCAAGCCCAAAGCCTTCACAAACCCAACATTTTGCTACTTGATTATAAGTAGCTTGAATTGACTAAAGGAACTTGGTGAAGTTTATGACTACAGTTATCCATTAATTTTTTAAACAATCAAATATAGATCCTTAATCCGATGATAATCCTTATATTACTGTGCTTCAGTGTGTTGAATTTTGACTTTATGATGGCATCAGAAGATATTTAATTGATCAATTATAACAATTTTAATACGATCATGTTTGTTTGTCCGGATGTAGTTATTAGTATTTTGTTGTATTAAAATAGTTACCATGTACCAAGTAAATATTGTGTGAGCTAGCTTTATTTGTTGAAACACAACCTTTCCTTTGATCACCAGTTACATGTCAACAATACATATATGTTCACTACCAGTTTACCTACACATGTAGGCTTATGCTTTTATTTTGTGTGCATGCACCTTCTAGTTTTCTATTTGCTAACGTGTCCATTTTCTGGGTCTCATTTTACATAATGTAAAAAGTGACAAAATGAAAGTGGGACCCATAAAATGGACAACAAAGAACGATAAAATGGCGGGGTCTGGAAACACGTCAAAATGGGTGATATTCTGTACAGGTCGGATCAAGCTGACCTGAAAAGTTTTGCTTTAAATTTTAGTTTGATTGTATATATTTTGCATGCCAAATATGATGAAAATTACATTTTTTTGAATTAACCAATCGTTGAGAATTTATGCAGTACAATATACATTTGATGTTTTAACCATTTTAACCCATTTTTTCTTTTTAGCTGCTTTTTTCCATTATAAGTAAAACATAATCTGAATCGACCCGTTTCTTGAGTTAATGGGTCAAAATTATCTGGACAGGCAAGACAAGGAAAAGTGTTGGGAGCTCAAATAGCAAGGTTTCACAACAAACCTAAGCCAATTAAGATATTTTTCAAGTCAAATGGAAGTCAACAAGACCACATAAACAGCTGCTGATTGATGCTTGTATATACATGAGTAATTTAGTGCATCAAGTTGCAACCGAACGGCGATGATGTTGAGCCTGTTGTCTCTAATAATTATTACCATGTTCTTAAGTAATGTTTTGTTCGTTGGACGTTGTGTCATTGTTTTGTAACTACATTGTGTGTGTTGTATAACGATGAGACAGACATCAAGCACTAAAGTGACTGCTTGGTGTTTGTTGATGAATTTCATTTGTAGTTTTGTGTTTTTTTTTTTTTTTTTTTAATATGTACCATGTAATTTTTTAGTGTATCTTTCTTTTTCAAGTAGCAAAAAGTTCACATTTAATCAGAACTCGTGCTGCTAGTAGATAGCCAATATTAATGTTAGACATAACTTACCAACGTGTGTTAAACGAACGAATTTTTTTAGTTAAAGGGTCATAATTTTGATATATTTTAACCTATATGTTATAAAGTAACTGTAATGAACAGTGAAGTACGGGTTTTTGCATCGTGTATAACCATCTAATGTTGTGACTCATCTCTCTCTTATCTTTTATTGTGGTCTACCTTCACCGCTCTTCTTTTAGAGAGAGAATAGATGTGTGTTTGAAAGAAGGTTAGAGAGAGACTTGGGTTTTGGTGGCATTTCCGGTCATGTTTGTGGCCGGTGTTGCCTAACGGTGAGACGCCAGCAGCTTAGGTTGTTTCATGTGTTGTAGGGAGCCGTCATCGGTGGACAACTCCCATGGCGGCTCTTGAACGCGACGGTGACATATCCGCCTTTGGTGACCAGTCTTTCTCCTTTCTTTTATTGTGGTACACTTTCACCTCTTTCGGATCTTCTTTCGTATAGAGAGAGGGGGAAGGGGTTGTTTCCTGTGTTGCCGGGAGCAGTAGTCGATAGACAGCTCTCGCGGTGGCACTTGAACGCCACGATGACGGGTCTAGTGGTCTTCCTGATCACCTTTGTGATCGGCGCTGTCAAACTGCTGCACAACCGCTAGTCAAGCTGTTTTGTGTGTTGTCAGGAGCCGCGGTCGGCGAACAACTCCCACAATGGTGATTGAAAGCCATAGTGACGGATCAGACTGGTGTTTGTGAGAGAAAGTTATGGTGTTTGTGAGAGAAAGTTAGAGAGAGACTAGGGTTTGACATTTTGTGAGAGAGTTAGAGAGATGAATTGGGGTTTGGTAGTCTTTCCGGCCATCGTTATCACCGGCAACGCCAATTATAGTTTTCAGCAGGCGATTGCCGGTGGCCGACTCCTCCCACAGCCTCGCTTGAATCCTGTCTATTGCTTGTTGTTTACAAGTGCGCAATGCACAGATCATGTGGGTCTATTGAATCCATCTGTTGGTGTACAATCTGATTAGCATTTGTGTTTATTTTTGTTTGTTGATTTGTCTCTGTCATTGTGCTACTCTTTATCTGAAACTTGTTGGGTTTCTTACATGGCACTAATTAGCCATGGTCGATGATGATGTGGGTGTGGACAGCTGAGACATAATTGAAGTTTTCACGATGGGTAGCTTTATGTTTTTGAGGTTGTTATGTGGTTCTATGGTTGGTACTATGCTTAATGGTATGTGCCAAGTCAATGATGATGGGTTGTTCATCTGAGACATGTGGTCGGGTCAATGATATTGGGTGTATGCAAGTCTAAAACATACAGGAGACGTGGATTGTCATTACTCAAGTGAGGCATTTCGTCATTTTTTTTTTTGGGTAAAGAGGACGGTACCCCAGCAAACTTTATTAATAAAATAAAATAAAAGAATACAAAAGGAGACGGATTAGGGCAAGATTCGGACAAGCCCCGGATCAAGGAAACACCTAACTCACCACAAAAGATCTAAATCATTAAACATTAACCATAAGTAGCTAATCCAATAAAAAGCCCAAACAATGGCAACAAAAATATAAAAGACCATACATGGGCCCTCTGAAAGTAATACCCAACCCTAAATCTATAAGAGTCATGCTCAAGGCTAGAGGTGGGCAAACCGGGTCCAGCCCAATACACGAAACCGGGTTCGGCCCAACCGGTTTTTTTCGTACCCGGGTACGGGTGGAACCGCGTTCGAACCCGGGTCGGGTTCACCCAAGCTATTACCCTACCCGACATACCCGGTTAGGGTCGGGTCGGGTCCGGGTCGGGTACGGAACCCGGGTATAATCGGGTTTTTGAATTTTTTTATTTTTTTTTTGTTTTTACTAATATAAATCATTATTATTATTATTATTATTATTATTATTATTATTATTATTGACTTGTTGTTGTTGTTTTTGTTATTATTATTATAAATCATAATAAGTATTATTGTTATTATTATTAATATATATCGTTGTTTTTGTTTTTGTTTGTTTTTGTTGTTGCTGTTATTATTAATAATAATATTATTGTTATTATTATTAATAATATTAATGTTGTTTTTATTTAACAATATTAAATAAACATTAATTTTTTATTTATTTATTTAAACAACTTAAAAATACATAAATCGATCAATAAAAAATAACATAAAACTTTTATTTAAGTTATCGTCTAATGTTTATTTACTACGAGACGCTTGATCAAATGCTAATTCTTCATCCGATATGCCAGAAGATACTCCTTCTTCTACCTCTTCATCGTGTACTTTAGCTTCGAGTGCAATTTCATCTTCGATGCTTGTTTGGTCTTGTATACGATCCATCGCGTCTAAGTGATCCTTTAAACAAATGCACATCTCAACCGCTTCTGGAGTTAGTCTTGTTCTCCGTAATGAGATTACCCAGCCACTAAGAGAAAAAGCAGATTCCGAAGCTACCGTAGAAGCTTGGACGCTTAGTAAATCACGGGCCATAGCGGAAAGAATCGGAAATTGAGATTCCTTTCCTTTCCACCAAGCCAAAATATCGAATGCACGATAATCTTCGGTAGTCATAGTGGAAATAAAATCCGTAGCACTATATCTACCGAGCTCACTTGTTGGGGTGTTACCCCTTTGTCGTTTGGCCGTCACATCCCGAACAACATTCAACATGGTTATAACCGGGTCTTTCATCGAGGTACTAGCATTTGAGGTTGATTCTCTTGGTGTGGTTATATTTACGTTAGGCCCATATCTATTTAAATAAAAATTATATTGTTTTCAAGCTTGCATTAAAACTTTTTTTGGCATCCCTTGAAAAATTAGGGTTTTCGTCATGCATATCTAAATTGTCATTTATCTCGTCTATCAAACATTCAACCCCAGCAACATTTAAAAACGGATTTAAAGCGGCGGCACAAGTAAAAACGGGTGGTAACTCCTCAAAATATTTTTTAAACTTTTCTTTCATTGGTTCTATCATTTGTGTAAACATATCATTTTTATATTGAAAATTTTTAAAATTCAAAGCCATGAAATATAATTCTTGAACCACCGAATAACTAGTGGGATAATAAACTCCCGATAATTTTGTTGTTGAGTTTTTAAACACCTCAAGAAAATCGGATAGACTTTGAACATTTTTCCAACCCGCATCCGGAAATGGGTCGGCTTCACCATTATCCGAAAGACTATTATGAAAAGCTTTCAAAGTTCCCTTTTGTTTTAAAGCACAATTAAACATGTGACAAGTCGAATTCCACCGAGTAGGTACATCCTAATTAGGACCTAAAAATACAGAGTCCGTATCCTTACAAAGTTTTTTATAATCTTGATATCTTCTTCTACTTTTTTTATAAACGTCATGTAACATAAATCGAAAAACTTTAATAAAGTTATCAACAAATTGCACGGATAGACTGTCTTGCACTACTAAATTAATAATATGTGCAACACAACGAGTATGGAAAAAATCACCGTTTGCAATCGGAAGATATTTTAATTTTAATTTTTCAACCGCGGTTGTGTTGTTGGAAGCGTTATCAAATGCCATTGAAAAAATTTCATTTTGTAAATTAAAAGTAGTTATTACATTATCCAAAAAGTAAAACAAAAATTCTCCGGTGTGTGGATACGGAAAAAGATCAAACGCAATCGTACGTTTCATCAATTGCCATGATTTGGGATCTACCCAATGAGCGGTGACGCAAAGGTACGATTCGGGTAAACCGTGTGGAGCCGACCAAACGTCACTAGTTAAGTTTACACCGGCATTTAAATTTTCAAATAATACAATTAAATCATTTTTGCTTGCTTCCATAATTTTAAACAATAACGTCTAAGGGTAGTACGACTTACATGGTTGTAACGAGGTTGAAGCGTCTCTCGAATTAAGTTGGTCAAACGAGGATTGTCGAAGTGACTAAAAGGCAAAGCTTCTTGAATCACGAACTTCGCCATTCGATCTCGAACCCTATTAACGTCGTAATTAAAGATTCCACCGTCTCCACCTAATTGTGTTTGTTGTGAATCCGGATTACTTTTCAACGACTTACAAAACTTCTTGCTAATGTGTTTGCTTAAAGTCGTGTTAGAATCTTTAGCAAGCAAAGCTCCACAAAACTTGCAACGAGCCTTTACAGACCCGTCACTCAACTCAACCATGTCCCAATTGCACCATACATCCATGTTACGATTGTGTGGAAGAACACGAACGACGGTTGGAGCGTTGGACGAACTTTGACCAACGGAAGATTGTGATTGAGCCATAACAAGATTAAAGACAGTGAAAAGTGTAAAACGAGAGAGTGAAAATGTAAAACGAGAGTAAACTAGAGTATTTTTTGCGTTTTTTGCGTACGTTTTTGCGTTTGAGAGTTAGGTACTCAATCAAACCAACCCACACCTATTTATACTACCTTAGGGGGCAAAAAAACAAAAAAAAAGGGTCAAAAATGAGATCCAACGGCTATATAGCCGTTAAAAACGGCTAGTTTTTTAAAAAAACCCGAAAAACGGTAAAAACCGGGTTGGACCCGGGTACGATCGGGTCGGGTCCGGGTTGGGTCGGGTCGGGTACGGTTCGGGTTCTAGAAAATTATAAAAACCCATAACCGGTTCCTACCCACCGGGTATTTTCGGTTCCAAACCGGGTACACCCTATACCGGGTTGTACCCGGACCCGGGTCCGGGTCGGGTTCGCCGGGTCGGGTCCGTACCCGGTTTTTTTGTCCAAGTCTACTCAAGGCCATATACTATGAGGAAAGCCCACATGAGTAAGACTTGCTGTTGGTTATGTTGGGCATCTCATTGTTGTTCATGATTGTTCCTTTCGTTCAATTATTACCATATAGTATAATCGTTTTATGTTGATTTACATTACATCAAAGGCCATGATCATTTTGAGCATATGTTCGGATGACCAGCTGTGGTTTTGTTGGGCATCTCATTGTTGTTCATGATTGTTCCTTTCGTTTAATTATTACCATATAGTATAATCGTTTTATGTTGATTTACGTTACATCAAAGGCCATGATGATTAAAAAAGACATCCATTGTTTTGCGTGATATCATTTGTCAGTTGAATCCGCTACATTCACCTACTTAGAGCCTAATATGAGTTAAATTTGATACAATTTTCATTGTTAAAGCCACGTTGACAAGTCGTGCAACACGCGATGTGGAATGCATTAGTTTTGTTTAAATCAAACTGGATTAAATACATGCTTATTTTTAATTTTTGTTTTATTAAAAGCATTTTATAAATCATGCCGGCATAAATATAATATTTCTACTTTTTATCACTATTGATGTATAATTCCATTGCGTCATTATATTATTTTTATTCGTATCAAAATTGTGTAACGTTTATCATGTTTACTAAATACATATTCAAAACCTAGCCAGAAAACAATTTTACATAAGCACAACTACTTTTTACCAAGTTGACATTAGTGAACCCCTTAATTGTTTTATACATGCATAAAACTAACTTATAAACCTATGTGATACATGGTTGAAAAAAGAAAAAAAATTAAACTTAACAAATTCATTTAAGGGAAAACTTTATAGAATAATAAGCAATTTTTAGTAGTGTTCTAATTAGCTTACTTATATTTTTATTTGTTCAAATCAGGTCACTACAGTTTTAAAAGTGTTTCAATTAGGTCACTAATATTTTTATTTGTTACAATTATAGTTTGAGAAGTGTTACAATTAAGTCACTCATATTATTATAATTTTTTTTAAATAATTCACAAAATTTTGTTAATATATAATTTAGTTTTTTATAAATATTGTTAATATTTTTAAACATTTTAATTTTTTTAAAACTTTTTGTAACTTATGAATGACTTAATTAGAATAATTTTGAAACTTTTGTGATCTGATTGAGACAAAAAGTTTTATTAGTGACCTGATTGGGACAAAAAACTTTATGAGTGACTTAATTAAAACAATCTTAAAACTTGATTACTATTTTATAAAGTCACCCCTGGATTTAATTGTTATAGACTTAAATTAATATAGTTATATAAAAATATTTTACAAATTGTTAAATACTTCATTACATACAACATTTATTGTTCTGTTAATAATTTTACTTTCTTTATCTAAAAGGAAAAAAAAAGTTAAATTAACAAATTGACATAATTGTTATGTTTAAATTACATATTGTTATATACAACAATTTAGAATGAAAATATATAAAAATATTTGATAAGTTTTTGAATACTTCAATTACATACAATATTTATTGTTCTATTACTAACTTTACCTTCTTTATCTATAAGAAAAAAAATTAAATTAACAAATTAACATAATTGTAAATTTAAATTACATATTGTTATATACAACAATTTAGAATGAAGATATATAAAAAATTAATAAATTTTTGAATACCTCATTACATAACATTTATTGTTCTATTAGCAGCATTACTTTCTTTTTGGTAAAAAAAAGGTTATCGGATTTTAATAATCTCAAGTTTTATTTAACAAGTCGAAATTAATCTCAACTTCGGAAATGTTTGTAGACACTCCCAACTTTTAATTTATTTTCCTCCAACGATCTCTTACTAACTGAGAGTTAACCTCCGTTAGTTTTTTTGATTAAATGGGGCCAACATTGAGCCATTTTTCAACTACGTCGCCGCCCAGCCTCTATCAACTCTGTTTTTCGGTGTCTAGCCTTCAGTGTCACCTGAAATCTACCTCAAATAAGTTAAGTGGTTCGAATCAGAAAGTGAAGATTGACGGGTTTTAGGGTGTAGAAGTTTCAGATTGACAGACCAAATGATTAATTTTAACTTTCTGCTTAGTGTTTTGGTCATATAAACAGTCCACGTTATCGAAAAACTAACGGTGTTAGCTCTCAATTAGTTAGAGATCGTTGAAGGAAAATAAACTTAAAGTTGGGAGTGTCTATAAATATTTCCTGAGTTGGGATTAATCCCGGCCAATAAATGAAAGTTGGGATTATTAAAATCTAATAACCCTAAAAAAAACATACGGATTGTTTTATTTCTAGATATGTTTTATCCTTAATGGATTTGAACAAAAGATTTGGGAAGTTACTTAATAGAAGATAAAAAATTTTTGTTAGATAAATCCAAAAACTGTAAATTAATATTCGATGAATTTTATATTGGTAACTTACCAAATAAGCGTCAGCAAAGTATAAGTAATAAGCTTGACAAAACCAGATTAAATAGCCATGTAACTACACATGCAAACCTATTTTCAAACCCTTACCACGTGTTTATTATACCAACATAGAATGACTGTCTTTTCAAACAAGCATATACATTTTGTTTGAATCCACAATCATAATCAATTATTGCTCAAATATAAATGAAAATCAAAGCATAATGTATGATCCAATAAGGAATCGAAATTATAACCAAATTCAGCGTATTTAAATGAAATGAAAAATGCATTGAAACAACAGTAATAGAATGGACAACATCAACATATACGGATGGAAAGAAAAGATTACAGATTGTGATGGAAAGAATATGATGAAAGTTACCGAAGCTTAGCATTTGGTAGAAGCGGTGATGGATATCAACATAATCGACACATGTATTCCGAGAATTATAACTAAAATCATCACGTTAGGATGAAATCAAACATAAATTAAAATAACACAAAGAAGATAAAGAAGATAAAAAACAAACCCTTAACTTCAAAACATGAAAGAGAATAGAAAGATAGAGAGACTGACAGAAAGAACAGATTAAAGATTATGATGGAAAGAAGTTTGGGATTAAACTCACTGATGATTTCTTCCAGGTTGAAGCAACGATCGTGGATATATTTTGTAGATCTAGGGTTTTGTCATATAACAAAATTAGTATGAGGATTATAACCAAAATCATAATGTTTTGACGGAATCAAACATAGATTTAAAGAACATTAAGAAGACCAAGAAGAAAATACAAAACACTTATTCAACTTCTGAATATATAAGAAAATCAAAAGGAAAAATGTTCTAGTGATTTTAAGAATAGAATAAGTTTAAGCTTGAAAGATTATATGGATGAAGCATACCTTTTGTTTAATCGCAGAAGAATCAACGACAGTGAATGAGAGATTTTAGATATAAGGTTTTGTTTAGGAAGAAGAAAAGTGAATAGGAGTGAAAAGATTGTTAATAAGAGGCCAGGTCATAGCCGATACATTTCATGATCCGCGTGTGTGAATATTCTGGATCAAAAACTTAGGCGGAAAAAAAAATAGTGAAACATGGTCCAGAGATAAACACTGATCCAAAATCTTTTTTTTATTATATTCAATAGATTGTTGGCTGCACATCGCACGGGGAACCACTACTTAGAGGCTGTTTGACAACTTCTGAATGGGAAAGTGCTGAACCATTAAAATGTCTGAACCATTAACTGTTGAACCAGTAAAAGGTTAGAATTATTAAGAGCTCATATGTTGCTTAACTATTCAAAGACAAATGTTTGACCACTTTAGATAAGAGGTTTTAACCATTCAGACTCAGTATAATACTTAACCATTTAAAGACAATAGTGCTTAAACATTCAAACATCTGCTCACAAAACAAACATTATAAACCATTAAATACTAAAACATTCAGATATTTAAACCATTAAAAAGCTGAAATAAAAAGACCCTTATTATTATTATTGTGAACTAATGTGAAGTATTATTAACTATATTTTTTCAAACGCTTGTGAGTTAGCCCCTCCCAGCCCAACTCATCCCAATCCAAAAGCCCAATAAAGAAAACCGAAGGTAACATTATATAGACTTGAGCAAAAAACTCGTCACCTAGGGTTTATTGCTGCTTCTTCTGCACCTTCGAACGCCGCTGCAAAGCTAATAATATCTCATCAACAATGGCTGAACAGGTATATTGATTCACATATTTCACCTTCACATTACAAAATGCAAAAAATATATCGTTTTTTCATCTGTTTTACTTGACTAATTACAGACGGAGAAGGCTTTTCTGAAGCAGCCGAAGGTGTTTCTCTGGTTAGAAACGAACGCTAAACCTTTAGGTTTCATGTATTTTTGTTGATTCATTGATTGATTGAATGATATTAATATCGAAACAATGGTGGATCTGTGCGATGTTTATCAGCTCGAAGAAAAGCGGCAAAGGAAAGAGGCCGGGGAAAGGTGGAAACAGGTTCTGGAAGAGTATTGGACTCGGATTTAAGACACCGAGAGAGGCGATTGAAGGTATCGTTATTGAATACTTTTGCACCGATCTGTTATATGTTTGTAGTTATTTTTGTTTGGTGTGTTGTTGAATTGCTGAATTTAGTGAAGTATTTGAGGTGTTTTTAGATGCATTTGAAGGAAAATAGATGAATTTGATTCAGATTTTGGTTATTGGATTGTTGAAGTTAGTAAGGATCTGAGATGTTTTTTGACGCTTTTGATGGAAAATAGATGGAACTGATTTAAATTTGGTTGGTACTCTAAAATGTGGATAGTGTATTGTACTGATATTGTGTAATTTCTGAAGTTTCGACTTCAATTTTGTTGAAGGTTGTTCCTTGTGTTGTAAATGCATGAACTTGTCATATGCACACTAGAAATTATCATAGGTTTTTGCTTTGATTAGCATGTTTAGGGTGAATGCACTTTTTGTTCTCTTGCTGGTACGTAGTTGCATATCTTGAGTATTTTTTGTCATTAAGCTGGTTTTTACTGGTATTGGACATGCATCTACTAACTTGCTTCTAAAAGATGTGAGGTGCACCTAGATGTTTAGGCTTCAAAAGCTGAGGGATGCATGAGGCGAGAGCCTCATGTGCGTGAGCCTCTGCTCTATGTGCAACCAAGTAAGCCTTACGGGAGCTAAAAAGTCTCGTTTTAAATCCTATTTAACATATTGACCATTTTATCATGTAACCCATTCATGATCTCTTCATCCTTTTGGTTTTTTTACATATCTCTTCTCTATAGAACCTAATTTTGACCAATGTTGACCAAATTTGACTAGGATGTGCATAAGGCGCTACCTCTAGGCTCTGAGGTGTTCTTTTGATCGCCTTGGGTGCCTCACGCTTCAGGGGTGCTATTTTTGAAACCAAGCTGCTAGCCACTGAGGACCATTATAATATAGCATTTTGAAGTTGTTATATGCTTGCGTGTAGTTTACGAGTTTGAGATTTTGAGTTTGAGATTTTGCCCTTCATGGTTTTCTTGTAGAAAGAGCTCTTATATTGTGTGGCTCACGAAAGTCCATCCTTGGATACGTGTGATGTTTAAAAGCTGTATTTTTTCCCTCTTTGCTTTACTGATTAAATTGGGCCTAGTCTCTTAAGTTTTAAAATGTTTTTTTTTTTACTTCAATCTTAGTTATTGACTGCTTTTAAACTCATTAATTCTTCATCCTTTTGTACTTTTTTTTTTCTGAATTTGGTGTAATTTGTTGATTTTAGGAACTTACATCGACAAGAAATGCCCTTTCACCGGTGATGTATCCATTAGAGGTCGTATTTTAGCTGGTACATGCCATAGTGCTAAGATGGTGAGGACTATCATTGTTCGAAGGGACTATCTTCATTATGTGAAGAAGTATCAGAGGCAAGATCCAAACACAACATTTATACTATGGTGTTATTCCTTGATTAACTATAATTAGACATTCTAAATCTTGTTATCGTACAGATATGAGAAGAGACACTCAAACATTCCGGCTCACATCTCGCCATGTTTCCGTGTGAAAGAAGGCGACCATGTCACCATTGGGCAGTGCAGGTTTGTTTCTTTGATAGTTATATCTTGGTTTATTTAATTCTAAGCCAAACTGAAGTTTGTTTATGTTGATCTTCAAAGTGTTTTTTGTGCTTAATAATTTTTAAAAGTCCAAAAAGATATTTACTTATGTTAGACAAATGGATCAAGAAAAGCTAACAACAGCAGCATTTTTTGTGGGTAAACACACACACAGACCCTTTTTCTTTTTGTTATTGAATAAAAACCACCCAATAAACTCTTAGACAATGACCCTCATTTATACTAATCCTAACTTAAATTACTAAGAAACCCCACTCAAATATAGCTGGAATGAAATCCCATTAACAGCCAAAACATAAACACTAAATACCTTAAATAACAAACCTATTTTTAGACTCTTAACGATTCTCCCCCCTAAGCTTCCACATATGACCACAATTAGGATTAACTTCTAACAACTTAAGCATTGCGTTATTTTAAATTAATTCTTGGACTCAATGTTTGTATTTCCAGACCATTATCGAAAACAGTGAGGTTCAATGTGTTGAAGGTGATTCCAGCAGGATCCTCAAGTGGTGGGAAGAAAGCATTTACAGGCATATAAGCATATGAGCGTTTGTTTCTTTTTGTTTGATCATGTAGAAGATTTTGAGAACTAAACATCGTTTTATTGACATTATTATGCTGCTTTTTGTTTATGACACCTTTATTATTTATTTTAAGAAATTTTTATCTGGTGATTGTTCTCTTTAGAACATGCTTTCTGCTTTGGTACGTATTGGATAGTGTTGGATACCTAAGGATTTATTTAAATTTCTAAATGAGCTGTAGTTTTTAAACATGTGATGCATATATCAGCCGGAACTCTGTGAGTATGTTATTATTATAATAAAGATTTGCCTGTCAGTAGCAACAATTAATTGCTAGTTACTTTTGTTGCTAGTTACCATCAATTGACCAAATTGCTACTTGTTACTTCTGATTCTTCGGTTGCTATTGATGCTTTAGTTCCGACTGATGATCTTGGTTATTATTGATGCACTTAATTACCATGAATGGCTAAAGGTATAAACTGATGATCAGTTCAATTTACCATTGATTTATCATTCTTTTATGTCATTAAATTCCTTTAATTTTTCACCATCCATCACGACCTAGCCGGGGGCAAAGCCACTTTGACCACATCGTGGCAACGTCTTGAACCCTGGCATGTGACGGTGCCTCTGGAAGTCTGGAACCTCCTTTGGTCTAGGGGTTTCCCTGCTCAAACTACCACAGATCCCTAGTACTAAAAACTGATATATATTTTAAATTTTTATTTAGTATTATGTAAATCCAATCACATAAAATGGGATTAATGATACTATAAGTACCAACAAGAACCGTAGATGATAATGCAAAACCATTGACCGTCTTGAGTCTCGAGCCACTCATTTGACAACTCGATTAGTTTGTAACCTAGGCTGCTACCGACTAACATTCATGATACGAGCATAATAGACATTCATTGCCAAATCAGTCAATTTCTACATATTTATAAGCAAATTGATTAACTTAGGTTATTTCTACCAGAAAGAATCTAAAGGCTAGATCAAAAGAAAACAAGTCGAAAGGGCCAATCAGGTCAAACATCCTAAACGTTAATAACTATTACGTTGTTATTATGATAAGACAATTTTGATAGCTGTATTAACCGAAGAATATGAATGAAAAGAAATCAAATTTCCTTTACACCTTCACAAAGATTTAAGGACCACTCCGACCCGCTCAACAGTTTCAGAAGTTACTTATTTCAACCAAAACCTGTTTTAACTTGTTATTCGAAAGCGATGAGAATATACCACTATTTTTGTTGTCACAATTAATACAAGAGATGTTGCCATTAATCTTTAACATTATAGGGTTAAAACTAACTCAAAGTATAAAAAAAAACTTTTATGCAGGTAGAGTTTAACTACAAAGGAACAGAATGAAATATACAATGCTCTTACACTGGGCTGCAAGATGCCAGTAAAAGTTACAAGGTTTTTGTATTCAACCACTAAATCAATTAAAATGTTACATAATTTAGTAGAGTTACGCTTTTCTAAGCCACCTAACCTCGCTTCACCGGCCTTTGAACATAAGACTTGTTGGGGTCTTCTGTCTTCAGCTTTGGTGGTCGAAGCTCACCCTTTTTCACCTACAAACGTCACCATTAGTGATGGAGAATGGAATCACAAATAAGACAAGAACACCGCAGGAGATAACAAGTTAATGGAATTAACAATTCTATTAGATAGCTTGAGGAAGAAACAATAAGAAACAAGAAGGAAGGTTCCAGGGATTCACCCTCTCTCCATGCACTATGGCAGGAGCCTACAAAATAGGATAGCTAACATAGACCTACCTCACAAAAAGTTATTCTTCGTTACTAAATACTACGTTTTCCCCTGATTGTTCCTTAGCCACTTTTAGAGTTCCCCTTTTTGCCCCTTCTAGAATATACTTTTAACAATTCAGGCATATCTTTGTTAATAATTTCATTAGCCTGTGTATCACTACTCGCCCCTTCAGAAAAAGTCTTGTCCTCAAGACTTAAGTTAGGAAATTGGCCTTTAATCCATGTTGCCTCCTCCCACGTTGCATCTTCCACTGAATGGTCTTGCCACTGAATTAACCATTCTTCTTTGCTTGTTGCATTAGTTCCCAACTGTCGTTTTGACAAAACCGCTAACGGAATTAACATATCTTTGTTGGTTGTTAATAATTCCGGTGGTAACGATGATTCAACCGCCCCCTGAACTGCTTTTTTTAGCAACGAAACATGAAAAACAGGATGTATTTTAGAAGTTGAAGGGAGTTGAAGTTTGTACGCCACCGGTCCGAGCTGTTCGATTATCTGAAAGGGACCAAAAAATTTCGCAGCTAACTTTTGATGTGTTCGGCTCTTAACCGACATCTGTCGGTAAGGTTTAAGCTTCACATATACCCAATCACCAATCAGAAATTGCACGTCGCGTCGTTTTTTATCCGCTTGAGTCTTCATAGAACTTTGAGCATTAGCTAAATGTCTTTTGAGTTGTTTCAATGCTTCATCTCTGTCTCTTAATTCTTCCACCACTGATTCTACTTTAATCTCACCGGGAATGAACTGAATAACCGAAGGTGGTCGTCTGCCGTACACACTTTCGAAAGGTGTCATACCTGTTGAGCTATGGAAAGTAGAGTTCTACCAAAACTCCGCCCATGGAAGCCACACTGCCCATGTTTTTGGTTGATCCACGGCAAAGCAACGCAGGTACGATTCTAAACAACGATTAACTACTTCCGTTTGACCGTCCGATTCGGGGTGATATGCAGAACTCATGTGAAGAGCAGTTCCCATGGCGCGAAAAATCTCCTGCCAAAATTTACTTAGAAACAATGGGTCACGGTCACTTACTATAGATTTGGGCACTCCGTGATGGCGAATGACCTCCTTGACAAATAACTCGGCTACAGATTTAACAGTAAATGGATGTTTCAAAAGAATAAAGTGGGCGTATTTTGATAACCGGTCCACCACTACTAATATAACATTGTAACCACGAGATGTGGGCAAACCCGAGATAAAATCCATTGAGACATCTTCCCAAATAGCATCCGGAATCGCCAACGGTTGTAATAAGCCACCCGGCAAAACTGAGCTGGACTTGCAACGTTGACATGTGTCACAATCTCGGATGAACTGTTTAATCGTCGTGGTCATACCTGGCCAATATAAATTTGCTGCTAACTGCCTATACGTCCGATAAAATCCCGAGTGTCCTCCCGTTGCTGTGGTATGAAATTCGTGTAAAAGAGCCGGAAGGAATCTAGAATTGCGAGAGATGACCACACGATTTTGATAATATAACACCCCTTGTTTGACAAAATACCCTGGACATTTGTTTGGTGTATCCAAACACTTCTGTATTAACTTTTGAATTTCCACATCATTCTTAGCCTCTTCCAGTAGGAGTGCTCCTTGGACCCAAATAGGTGTCGAAATAAGCTGATTAAATTCCCCTGAATCCACCCTTCGCGATAATGCATCCGCGCCTCTATTTTCCCTTCCTGGTTTGTATTGAATGTCAAAATCGTATCCCAAAAGTTTAGCCACCCAATTTTGTTGATCAGGGATTGTCACACGTTGAAGTAAAAATTTTAAACTCTTCTGGTCTGTAAAGACTGTAAAACGTGTGCCTAAAAGATATGGTCTCCAATGTTGTACCGCCAAAACAAGCGCCATGATCTCCCTCTCATACGCCGACTTAGCCAAGTTTCGATCACTTAATGCCTTGCTAAAATAAGCAATGGGGTGGCCATTTTGCATGAGTACAGCCCCAATACCACGACCCGAGGCGTCACATTCTACTACAAAAGACTCCTGAAAGTTCGGTAATGCTGGAACAGGAGCTGCAAGAAGAGCGTGTTTCAATTCCTCGAAAGCTTGCTGAGCACTCGGTTGCCATAATAAGGCATCTTTTTTTGTGAGATCCGTAAGAGGTCTAGCAATGCTTCCATAGTTTCGAATAAACTTCCGATAATACCCGGTGAGACCAAGGAACCCCCGAAGGCCTTTTAAGTTTTTTGGCACCGGCCAATCTGCTACTGCCGCCACTTTCTTTGGATCCATGTGCACCCCACCACCATCAATAATATGACCCAAATATTCTATTGAAGGTAAACCAAAAGAGCATTTGGAGTGATTAACCATGAAATGGTTATCTTGTAATATTTGCAATGCTAATTCAACATCTTGCAAATGAATCTGCCACGAGGGGCTGTAAACCAAAATATCATCGAAAAAAATAACCACTGTTTTGAGCAAAAGAGGCCGAAAAATGTCGTTCATTGTTGCCTGAAAAGTTGCGGGAGCATTCATTAATCCAAAAGGCATTACCAGGTATTCGTAATGCCCGTCATGGGTGCGAAAAGCAGTTTTCTCTATGCTGTCGGGATGCATTCGAATTTGATTATACCCGGATTTAAGATCGAGCTTCGAAAAGAAACACGCACCATGAAGTTCATCTAACAGCTCATCAACCATAGGGATGGGAAACTTATCCGGAACGGTCACTTGATTTAAGGCCCGGTAGTCGACACCCATCCGCCACGTCTGATCTTTCTTTTTAACCAGAATTACCGGACTAGAGTAAGCGCTCTTACTTGGCCGAATTAATCCCGTTGTCAACAATTCACCCACCTGGCGCTCAATTTCAGATTTCTGAACATGAGGATACCGATAAGGACGCACACAAATTGGATGTCCTGTGGTCAAAGTAATGATGTGATCATGCGCGCGAGAAGGTGGTAATGAATTTGGGGCCTGGAATACGGTCGTGAACCTTGAAAGCAAGCGCGACAAATTTTGCTGTTGGTTCTCCTTTAAAGTAACCGAGCATGAGAGAGGAGCTGATGACCAAGAAGGCACCATGAGCGGAGGAGACTTGAGAGACGACTCCTCCGCCATAGATAACCATTGATGCAACGCCGAGAGAGAAGGTTGGTTAGTAAGAATTCCCTGCAATTGGATTTGTTGACCATCGAAGTTGAATTTCATCCAAGAGTGCTGCCAATCGTGAATGACCTCCCCCAAAGATTTCAACCAATCCATTCCCAAAATACAATCCAGTCCTCCAGTATCCATAACCAAGGCATTAATTGCAAACATACAAGATCCTACATGAATTGGGATACCTGAACATTGCTCCGACACCAAAACTGTGTGACCGTCTCCCAATTTAATTAAAACAGCTGGAATCGTAGTCGAGGGGAGCCCTAAAGCCGACACTAATCGTTGAGAAATAAAATTGTGAGAAGCTCCACTATCCACCAGGATGTAAATTGGGATTTCATGTAGCACTCCTTGAAACTTCAGTGTATTCGAGCCCCCATGAAACGCGAAAATTCCTTCAAAGTCTAAGGACATACAAGTCCCTACTGTCGAATCAGAAGGAACTTCCTCTTCATTAGGAGAACCCAGTTCAATAGAGAAGCATTCCCCACCTGTGGCCTCGTACTCATCATCGCCCAACAATAACACCCTCAACTTCCCTTCCGGACACTTATGAGCAGGACCGTACTGTTGTCCGCAGCGAAAGCACAAACCCTTCTTACGCCGGTCTTCCCACTCTGTACGAGATAATGAGCGTAGACCCCGATCTCGTGAAAAAACGGATGAAGGATCCGATGGGGAAACTCCTGATTTCGGTGATGATTGAGAACGCTGTAAATCCCCACGGCCAAAAGAACTTCTATCTGAGCCTTTGGGCTGAGTAAACATCTTGGGCTCACTGCGGCCCACTGTATGAAGGCCATCTACAGGAGAGAAAGATGAAGACCCAAATCGGTGTGAATACCGAAATCGGGATGTGGAGTCGGAACCACCGTTTAACATCCTTCGAAATGAACATCGCATCTAACAATGTCCAAGGTCGGTGTAACCGAACCCACTTCTTCACTTCCGGTCGCAACCCCGCCACAAAATATCCCAACGATTGTGAATCCGGTAAACGTGGAACCAAGGATAAAAGATATTCGAAATCATCAATATAATCATAGATTGAATCTCCTTGCTGAATTGTAGCAAGTTGCTCATAAGGGTTATGAATGGACAACCCACTAAATCGGCGAAGAAGTTCATCTTCAAATGCAGGCCACGTTAAGGAATCCCGAACCTGAGTAAGAATGGTAAACCAGTGTTGCGCCACCCCCACCATGCTCAATTGCGCCAATCGGAGGCGAACATCTTCTGAGGTCTCATTCAAATCAAAATAGAGTTTCGCCTTTTGGATCCACCCTTGAGGGTCAAAACCGCTAAACTCAGGCAGTTTCACCTTCTTAACAGCCCAAGGAGAAGAAACAGGGGGATCCTTGGGAGAATCGGATGAGGTATACTGACTCGAAAACCCATCACCACTACTAACACCCGATCCCGAGGATTCGGTGTTCGGTTTCTTCTGTTGGTGTTTCATCCAATCCAAGACCACTTTGCGGAACTCCATTGATTCACCGCGATCAGCCTCCATGGACTGAAGTGTGGTTTTGATATCAGAAACATCGGATTGTAATTGTTTAATTTGGGTTTCTTGAGCATCTAAACGGGTATTTGTACGAGTTTCCATGGAAGAAGCAAGGAATTTGAAGAAGTCCGAACAGGTCGGTGGCAGGTCGGACCAATGATGGAGAATGGAATCACAAATAAGACAAGAACACCGCAGGAGATAACAAGTTAATGGAATTAACAATTCTATTAGATAGCTTGAGGAAGAAACAATAAGAAGCAAGAAGGAAGGTTCCAGGGATTCACCCTCTCTCCATGCACTATGGCAGGAGCCTACAAAATAGGATAGCTAACATAGACCTACCTCACAAAAAGTTATTCTTCGTTACTAAATACTACGTTTTCCCCTGATTGTTCCTTAGCCACTTTTAGAGTTCCCCTTTTTGCCCCTTCTAGAATATACTTTTAACAATTCAGGCATATCTTTGTTAATAATTTCATTTGCCTGTGTATCAATTAGCAACCCATTTGGCCTTTGTTAATCATTTGTACTTAAGAGGGTAGCCATTTTGATCCGTTTTGCTACAAATGGATAGGGTTGAGTTATGTTTTATCTCTAATGGATCAACCAGATAAAGTTTCACTTAAAGGAAAGGGATACACGGGAAAAAGTCGCAGAAAGTGAAGCGTTAACGCAAAAATCTTTTAATTACAAATTTTTTTTAACATTATTGAAGTAATATAAATTTTATTATCATACTTTACAGTATTACAAACTTAAACTTTAAATTAAAGTGTTCAATTTTATATACAAAAAAAGTAGCACTTTTTGATAAATCTAATTCTCTATGTATACTTATTTTTGAAAAAAAAAAAAAAAAAAGATAAATAAATAGGCATAGAAGAAAAGGCATAAAAGAGAATTATGTGTACCTTCTTTCCCCCTTTCATAAAGTCCCTCCAGCTAGAAACCTGAATAAATACAGAAGTCAAAGAAATTAGCAATTATCTTAAAGTGCTTGTAATTGTGTGCGGAAAAACGTATAATCATTTTGCATTTATTTAGCTTTTTGTATGATGAAATATATAAATAGAAAACTAATAAACTATCAAATCCACAAGCTTTTGCTGGCATGCATGATTTGGGTGTAGTAGAATGAAATATTGAATAAAACAAAAAATTAAAACCATAACAAATTTAAAAATCCCTTCCGTCCAGAAGAAAAGTAAGTCCACCTTTGCCTATTTAAATGTCAAAGGAAATACTTTACTGTTGTTACATTTTATAGTTTAATGTAGTTAAAGTATGTTGTTAATAAACAGATATATGGTACATTTTGCCATGGCATCAACCACATCAGCCATTAACAAGTAACATTAGTTAAAATATGGTTGGGTTCTAAACTGGTACTATATTCTAAGTTGGTTTCTATTTTGCGCCTAACTTTAAGTTGGTTGTTGAAATTGTGAACACGTGTAAAGTTTGTTTCTATTTGGTGCATTTTGCCTTATCAAAATCAATAAATCATGCATTAGCTGGAACGGGAAATCAAAAGATGCATTTAAATAGCAATAATAAAAATAAAAAAGTATATTAAAAATATAAATACAAACCCTGTTTTCCCTTGTTCCTTCCCATTGCTCTTCGTGTTCACGCTTTCGTTTCCACATCTCTTTGGATTCTTCCTCGTCTTTCTTTAATCTGCCTTCCTCTTCAGAAATCTACATAAATATTACAGGGGGGAGTTTATAGAAAATGAACTATAAATATCTTATGCTATAGTTTTGGTATTAACATGTTGTAAATAAAATCACAATAAAATAATATCTTACAAGTTACAACATACCCTCATCTGCATTTTCCTCCTTCGCCATTCTTGGTCGGTTAATATTTCCCGAACCTTCAACTTTAGCTGATGTTGAAATTCATCTGATTTTTCATATTCTTGCTCATATTTTCCCTGGAAGAAAAGGTGAATTGACAAAAGAATATCATAATCTGCTTGAAAATAGCCCCATAAGGACAGCAATAAGGCGTTCAATGGTGACAAAATATAAGCAGTAATACCTTTTAATTAAGTACAAAATAGCAAGTTTAACAGACTAACAGAGTGCATTAGTGGGAGCCACAAAATCTCAAATATGTTTTTGCATAAGAACACGTGTGTGTGTGTCCATCCAAAACTGTTATACTGAATTGGAGTAAGCCCCTGGTAATTTGTTGGGTTTTTTATAGCCATTTTTTTTCATAAATATAGATATGGTTCTATTTATATTAGTCCATCCAAAACTGTATGGTTCTCATATTTGTCGGTTCACTGGTTTTGGTATCAAACTACTCAGTTTATGTTAAACGCTTTAATAATCCAACTTTTTAAGAATAAAAAATCAGTTTTGTTTAAAGAAGATATAAATAAATGGTTGCTAAAATCAGTAATAAAATGTACGTTGGTTTCTATTATGTTGCCTAATTTGAAATTGGTTTCTAATATCAGGAAAAATTGTAAGGTTTAATTCTATTTCGTGCAGTTTAACCCCTACCAAAAAGTTTTAATTACAAAGTTTTGACCTAAAATAAGGCTTCAGATAACTTTCCACAAATTTGCACCATAGTGACACAATGCAGCTTCTTCCTAAAATTAGCGTTACTGTTCATGATATAAAAAATCAAATCACAACTTGATTACCTCATCCACTAGTGACTTCAGCTTAGATGCGGTGTCTTTCTTCAGTTGTTTTTTCCTCTTAGCTCGAAGTTCTTCTGCAAATGAATCAAGTACATATGTCATATGTGAATATTATACCAATTGAACAAATACAATAATTTGAGATATCATACAGTACTGATATCAGTAGCACACAAAGGTATCAATGCATCCTAACATTTCACAATCCAACCATGAATTAACGTGCTACATACAATCAAGGAAGATGACCTAGAAATTGTTATTTGGCACCGAAGTGTAAGAATTAGAATGCAAAAGCATCAGTTTGTTGAACAGTAAACACACACACGTATGTACGAAGGAAATTTGAGCTAGTCGCTGTTTGTGTTTTGAACTCTCTCTCTGTTTTCTTTTAAATATAATATTCACCTTGGGGGCTAATGGGCTATTAAGATAAAATAGGAACCTAGACTTATGGGCACTAGTTATATGTGGAATCTCCTAATTGATTTCTGATTTCCTACATCCAACTAGTTCCTAATTTCCTATTCAACATAAATAGGCTTATGAATCTCATATATTACATTATGGACCTCCATGTAACCAGAGTATAACATATTAACTGGTTCCTCAACTGATAACTATCAAACAAGCAAAGACTTCTTGTGCCTACAAACCAGAATTATTATTCAGTACAATGAAGTTTTTACTCCTAATTGTAACAAAGAAGTCTTAGCAAGAATCAAAACATACACAAAAATAAGGGGAAAAAAGGGTTAATTTAAACTTTCTGCTTCTTTTAAAGATATTGTGTTGACAACATTGGTTATCTATGTACATAGTATAATCCATATGTGGAAATAATCAACAATCATATAATATGGTATGTCATGAGGTAGCAGATACGATATAACATGAAGACAATGTTTTGGTCACACGACCAGATAGAATAAATGGCCTACTACAGTAGAAATAGATTGTAGCATTTGTACAAACCTCTTGCTGCATTAATTTGGTTTACAAGATACTCTCTTTCTTGTGGATCGAGTAATAGTTGTTGGGCTTTTGCTAGGGCTGCATAAAAGAGAGTCAAAATTTGTTATTGCAGTGCAAGATGTGTTAACATGCAATTATAAACTTACCCGTCAAGCAAAGAAGCATAAAAGATTTACCACAGATACATAATGAATTCCTGGTAAGTAGTTATGAAGGCAAACGATATCTATAATTCTATATGAATGTGCTATGTATACTAGGATGAAACCATAGTGAGTTAGTGACCAATATACTTGTATGTATAGCTTTATTATAAAGCCTCCATCTCAAATAAGTTCTTAGTTTTTGGATTCGCCACACTGTTAAATGAGCCTTCTGTAATATTCATCTCTTCAAATATACTTGCATTTTTTATGGTTTCTAAATGCTTATGGTACATGGAAATGTAGGTGACACAAGACTCGAGATGCACAAGAATAAACTAAACATGTACATAGAGTTTCAAGAATTCATCCTTAAAACGTCTAGCATTGAAAAAAACTCAAAAAACAACAGTTCTTTACAGTATACATGGAGTCCTTAATTCTTCATACAATGGAGTGTGAGTTTGCGCTTGGTTATGACGGCTCTTCTTTATTATTAAACTTTAATATGTAAAATTTTAATAGATATTCAATTTAAGAATTCACACAAGTACGAGCCAACAAGTCAAAAAAATGTTAATACGTACCAGAAAACGCTTCCTTTGCCTGGGGATGCTTGCATTTGTCAGGATGAACCAACAAGGATAACTGTGCATCATCGTTACAATATTAGAGGTATTATACATGGCCTTCTTAGTTCTTATGAAATAATCAAGCACCAAAATACAAATCCTAATGTACACTATAAAAGCAAAGGTATTACCTTACGATATTGCTTTTTCACATCTTCTGGAGATGAGTCGAATGGTAGATTAAGATACTCAAATGCATTTAGCTTAAAGCATGAAAGAATCCTGTGAAAATTATTATTCCAAAACCAATGTAATAAAAAATAAAACAAAATCTCATCCTCATATTCCCTATTACTCTTATTTTATATATAAACACAAATACATGACCAAAGAGACAAATAAAAACATTAAACTTCTTGAAGTTTCCATTAACACCCTTATCATCTCATGTAAATGAAAATAGTCATTAAAAAGTAACTCTCTGAAGAGTACAGTATTATAATGCTAATTCTAATACTAACCTGTATTAAAAATAACCAACTTTTACGTAAATGAACTGCTTATGCGTCCACTTAATTCCTGGGTAGATAGGTCATGAAAACCTACAGGTAGGTTTATAAGAACTCATTGATATATGGTCATCTAGTTCCTCTCACAAGTTATAAAAACTAAAATGGTAAGACCACTAAAGTTAACTCTTTATATATCTTTAAAAGATAACTAATTTTAAGGTTGTTAAACTTTTAAACAGCAAAAAACAATCAAATCATAAGCACCCTTTCCAAAACGCAAGAGCATAGTTATCTGATATAGAAACTTAACTGCCATATGACTGTTGTTATAAAATATATACCCTACTTGTTATCCCTTCCCCTTATGATAAATCCATCATTCTTAAAATCTATCTCAACTGAGGTAACAATCAAACAAAATTCTTCATACATAGTTGTAATTGTTGACATGTTGTGATAACTTCTCAGAAGCAACAAGCTATCAGTTGGAGCTCCGTTGAAACTTCCAACAGAATCAAGATCACCAAATTCAAACAAAAACCAAATTTGTTATCTATGTGCCAAATCCAGATAGAGGTCAAAAAAGATCGTATAGTGTTCAACCTAGGGTTATTAAGCAAGTAGTATATGCGATTGTGCATATGCAGTTTCTAGTGATATAAAATTAACACCACTACACAACACTTACTCCCTCCTTCAAAAACTTCGGGAGCATATCCTGAGAAAACCACTCCCTAGAGGATAAAGTTGCGAAAACCAGTCGCGATCAATCAAACTCATTGTTTTTATTGATAGAATAGCATTACTACACATATATAATATTATGATAATGTATATGTGTAAATTCACATGTGTTAAAAGAACTCATATGTGTAATTTGTAAGTTGTAACCACCGGCGAAGCTTCATAGGGGGTGGGGGGCGCCCGGCCCCCCTCTTTTTTCCGTCAATAGTATTAATTTTTGGCTCGACAGTGTAAATTTTCGGTCCGGTAGTGGAAACTTTTTAATATATATATACTTCGCCCCCCCCTAAAATAGTTTACTTTCGCCCCCTAAGCCGTGGTTCAAGCTCCGCCAATGGATGTAACTCCACACAACACATTAATTCTGTATAATGTTGTATGTACGTAATGATGTTATTTCAGTAATAAAATTAATGATTTTATTGATCTAAGCTGTTTTTTTTTCAATTTCACTCTTTATCTTTAAAATTAGTTAGCAAATGGTACTATCTCCATTTACCCTCGATTCTGAATACAACTTGATGACAATTTAGACGATTAACTAAATGAAGAGCAATTTAAAGCAAACAAAACAACAAATTCAAGTAATCAAACCAATAAATTGTATACCTAACGACTTCGTTATCGCGCTCAACTTCGCTCACTTCAGCGTAGAAGTTCTTGAGGAGCAAATCGTCATCGATTGATGATGTATTGGCTTCTCCCATCGTTACGATTTGCTCCTATGCCCTTTGTTTCGTCTTCAATCTCCGGCGATTATGGTCGTCTTCGTGTACATATGAGTAAATCGTTCACAGGGGTCTTAGAGACGAAGGTTGTTCAGTTTAAACCCTTTATTAAGCCCATGTTTGAGATTGCTTATTTATTAAAAAAATAACTTTTGAAAATTTACTTTTGAAAAATAAGTTCTATTAACTTATCAAAAGTAAATTATTTATCTATAAAAAACAATTTTCTAAACGTTACCCAAACATTTTTAAAAACTTATTGACTTTTTAAAAGTTAATAAGTTATAAGTTAGTGAAAAAGTCATTTTGCCAAACATGACCAAGATATGCGACAGAAGTCACCCTTGTATAAGGTTTCTTGATAAAGGCTGGAAGGTTATTTTCGGGCGTTATACTGATTTGATTTTCGTTAAAACTAATATTAAGTCTCTCGTGTTGCGGTGGTGAGCGTAAAATCATGTCAAGTAGCATCACTTTCACACCATTATCAACGATCAATAACACTACTAAAACTCATATTAAAAACGACATAAAAATGGGGAAAATAAACCGAGTGGAAAGTAGACTTAAGAACGTTTGAACCCCACACGTGAAACGTAAAATATTAAAAATGATAACTAAGTGGATCTAATAACCGCGAGTTCTAACGGACCCGTTAAACGAGAAAAATATAAGCGTAAAAACACTGAACCACGCACGTATGTTGCGACGTGTTAACTCATAAAATCTAAACCAGAACGTAAAAATAATTATTTGTAAAAGACAAAAGTATATGAAAACAAAGTTGAACTTGAAAAATTTTAAGAGTCATGTTGTAATGTAAAAGTATTGGGGTTAAAAATAAGAAAATAAAAATATATAAATAAACCAAAAGTGGTACAATCCGCTAAACCTTAGGTGCAAACCTAAAAACACAAATCATTTGATAATTAGTATTATATATAATTAACTAGCTTTAGTAAATAGGCGTATTACACATTTATCAAAAATACTAAATATAATAATTTTTTATTAATTATAAAATGATATTCTAAGATAATATATGATGAACTATTTATTATAAATATAATGAACATTTTGTTTTAAAACGAAAGTTTTAAAAAATATCAATTTTAAACTCTCAATTACCATTACTTTTTGTTTATTTTAATTTTTATAAAACATTAATTGATATAACATTAATCAAAAGATCTCTTTCTTAAGATATTTAAAAAACTATTTTATTCTAAAAAAGAATTACATGCGAGTGACTAGACTGAATGCGGATGAACAACTAATGCGAACAACTAATACGGGTAACCAACACCTAATCAATGCAGGTAATAGTGGCAAATGCAAATGAACAACTATTGCGGACAACCAATGTAGGTGACCAACACCTATTCAATGCAAGTGAAGCAACAAATGCGAGCAACCGATGCAGATAAAATGACAAATGCGCGTGAACATACTCAGTCAAATGCAAGTGAAATAACAAATGCAGGTGAACATACTTAGTCAAATGCAAGTGAAGTAACAAATGTGAGTGAACATACTTAGTCAAATGCGGGTGAATTAACATTTTGCCCATTACCATCCTTGGTGTTTGAAATTCTAATATGTAGATCTAAACCTCATTACGGATTATCACTAAACGCCCTATCCATGTAACACCATCACGACACATGTTAAACATATAATTTTCATCGTAAAAATATCACCTTTATGTAGTAAATCATAGGTTTAACAAGAGTTAATATGTGATATGTATATCAACCCTAAAAATAGGTAAAACATGTAAATAAAAGGATCTAGAACTCACCGATATAAAGCTTTCGAGCAAAACCATAAAACCTAGAACAAAAAGTTGAAATCTACACACATATACACGTAAAGTTTTTAAACTTTACACATAAAAACACATTGATATCATCATTGGAGCTTAGATATAGCTTAGGTTTATGAAGAAATATGATAAAAATCATAACTTTTGCAAGAACTTTGACTTTCTCTCTCTACAATCAAAATGCTCTTTCTCTCTCGATCTTGAAGAATGTTGTGTGTGCATGGAAGCGAGGGTGAAGAGCGGCCCTCCTCTTTTATACCCACACATGGACATATTTTTCTTTTGTTTATTTTTTAGTCTATCTACTTTATTAAAACTGTCCCCTTTATTAATTCTTCTTCTTTTTTTCCAAAGTTTCGGGTGTTACATGGAGTAAAGAATTGGAAGCATGTATGGGACCGTAATCCATTAGTCTTAAAAAAACTCAAATAGCTGGATTATTGCCTCAATTTACTCACGCATCTTCTCTCATTTGGGTATCCAATTCATCATTTTGACATATGTGTTTTGGTGGATGATGAACATGGGCAAATGGACTTCCCTCAAGTATTATTAGACACAAATTGGATAGTAGTCATTCCCTATCACAAAATTCAATATTCGAGTGGAATAATTGAGTTCAGAAAAAGATTAATATATTTAGTTGGAGAACAAAAATGTGAAGAGTTTATAAATTGTTGCCTTTGTCCTAAATGAGGGTTAATATTCCCTCGATCTCATGTTCCTGTGCCAAGAGCTTTTCTATTTGCACGAATACACTATCATACCAAGCCCCGTTGCTAATAAGGTACCTTTCAATATCGACTCCTAGGTTAAGTCTTTAATTTTTTACCTTTCTCTTCAAAGATCCATAGAGAGATCCATTGAGTTGGCACTAATCCTTTTTCGGGTGACAAGTTGTTAAAGAAGATATTGCACGCCATCATCCTCATTTCTTGCTATGTAATTTGGAGGTCTAGAAACACCACTATCCATAAAAAAATAATAAAAAAACAAACAAAGAGATCGTTATTGGAAGCATCATTGCCTCTATCAAATCTTTATATTTTCTGTGGATCAAGAACCGTTCGATAAAGAAACCAACGTCCTTGCTACAGTGGAATTATTTCTCTTTAAATCGGTGTTTTTAATGTTACTCAATGTTTTCATGTCTTTTGTTGCTACCTTGTTGCAACTTTGGAATCAAATTGATGTTAAAAAAAGATAAATATGATACACGCCGATAAAATCGCTCATGCTATAGATCACGTAGGAAATAAACGAACGTTTAATGTTACAAAGTATGATGATACGCGGCCAAAGATTCACATTCGACGAGCATTTATCGAGAGTTTTTAATCTAAAAGCGAGTTTTTAAATCTAAATTAGGTTTTCATGTTCAACAATTCACACCTATATTCGGAATGATTTAGTAGTTAATCCCTATGAAAATCATTTGCGCTCATGCCTCCACAGTCTCCCCTTTACCACCTCTACGTCATCACCGATCAACGCAAATACGATAATTTGCATTAAAAAAAACCCTAATCGTCAAAACCCCCAATCAGCACACTTCGATCATCGTCAGAAGCATTATCACACCAATTTTCATCTGTTGTTTGCATTCTTCATTCTGATTACAGCCTCTGGTGTTTAGAATTGTAAGTTTAAGGTATTCATTTGAGTCATTTGACCTAAATCTATCAACAATGTCCGAAGATGTGCTTCTACACCTCGCATCAAATTCCTCTAATCAATCGGACCAGTCGTTGCCATCTAAAATCGCGAAACTCGAAGCTCGAATGGTGGGTAAAACCTCCACTGCCGTGGTGTCTACACTCCAGGTTCCTGCTGCACAAGCCGCGGCGACGAGGTCGTCGGTTTCTTCTGCTGCTTCTGCGATTGCTGCTAAGTTTGGAGCTAATGCTGCTGGTGGAATTTGTGTTGAATCGTTGGATTCTAGTGATTCGGAAGAGGATGACAGTGTGAGTCTTTTGAAATTATGTCTTGGCTAGACGTATTTTTTGTTCTTAATTATGTTACTGCTTTTGCTGTTATTGAACTTCCTGTTTGCGATAGTTGAAGTGTGATTTGAGAACAATGTAGGTTAGTGATTCCAATTTAGAAGCCTGAAGAGGTCTATCAATTAGAAGCAATGCTAATGTTTCTTTAGTTTGATTCTCAGGTTTTTGGGAGTTTTATACATAAGAGGTTACATAGGTGCTAGTTTTAGAAAATTTTGTTCAATTTTTGGTATTGCCACCCAAATGCTGGTTCAAGCACAATTAGCTCCTTCATCATGTTAGTTAATGCTACTTACATACATGTTCATTAATGATTAATCCAAATAACATCAAGGAAAAGTGAATTATTACCTAGTTTCAATCAGTCATGTGCCCATTAAGGAAAATTGGCACAATAAGAATGAGTAGCGTGGCAGTATTCATGAAAAAGATTGTATTTTCACTTAATCACGTCACAATAATTCACATATGCACTTCAATTGTCGAATGCTCGCATTGGAAGCTAAATTTTGAAAGATATAGATGTATTAAATTCTTCATGCATTAATAATTTAATATGTTTTTAAAGTTAGACAATAAGAACCTCATTCTTTTTTAAGGAAATCAAAAGGCTATACATCTGGGTTTTAGGATTTGCTCACATGTCTGGTAAAGCTATATTTGTACAAAGGATGCCTAAGAAGGGCTGAATGTTGGGCAATTGGGGACTCCAACATCTTTTAATTGTCTATCTGTAGTAAAAAGTTACGAGCTTTGCCTTTTGGCTTTTTATTAAATTTTATTCAAGTACAAATGATTTTTCAATTTTTTTTTCTAGTCAATGGAAAACGATGAGTGCGATCTGATCATTGTCAAGATTCATGTCAACTACAAGGTCATGAACCTCAAGAAATTCTATGCATACTTGGTTTTCTTCACGGTTCCCCAAGTCTACAACTACAATAGATATTAACTACTTCTTTAGGCTTTTTTATGTACGTAGTACCAAACTGCTAGGATAACTTTTTATAGTTCTTGTCAATGTTGTTTACAAAAGCGAACACCTTGATTGTTGATACTCCTATTATATTGCCAAGTGCCAACTATGAAATACCTTTTCATCGAACATAGAGATGTCAGTACAACTTAAGCTTAACTTTTGTTTTTTGGGACCACTTTAAACCAAAGGTGAAGAGATTGACGAGGATGTTATTGATTGGACAAGAAGTACGTGGTTGATATGGCAAGCTACTAGAGTATTACGTGTCTATCTCCATTAGGATTGAAATATTAATCATATAGAATGATGACCAGACATGCGATGATTACAAAGTTAAAATTGAGCTTTAAAAGACATACGCTGGAGTATAGGAAATACAAATGGGGTCAAGGTGTGTGTTTGTGACCACCACGAGTACTCTGTTTTTCTTAATTAAAGCTTGCATATGAGCATATCTTCACATTGCCATTTTTAAATTTGTTTCTGTCACAATTTTCTTGTTTCATATATCTATTTCAGAAACTGTGATTCTAGAACAAAAGAATTCTACTTTAGTAGAGGATAGGATGCAGCAGAGGTCTAGACTTGCGTTGTTAGATTGACAAACCTTTTGTGCTAAAATAAAACATAATCCGGGACAAACAAAAATAAGCACAAACTTGTTGGAGATAGAAGTCTCTGATTTTACTCTTCTGCTGTCTGGCATTCTTAAAGTTTATGCTTCTCGTTTAATCTTTAATTTTCCTTTTTTGCCAGAATGGGAGGGAATATCTCATACAAGCCAACTTTCAGAAGCGTAGAAAGCTCACAGATGATGCTGACTCAACTGCAGCTGATCAAACTAAGGTTGATTTATGGCTTGAAATTTCTAAGATTAGATCACATAATGAGTCAATGACTAACGCTAGTTGTTCTATTACAAAATGCTTATTTTCAGTTCGTTTTTATTATCTTAAACTATCACGTTCTACTTTATTTATTTTACCCAGTTATTTGCGGTAGTAATTCGTTCTACATGCAAGCGTTTTTTCTTAGAATTGACTTCAGAGTATTTTCCCTAATTTTTCTATTTATTGAGAACAATCCAGGTAGTGGCAGATGAAAGGCAAAAAAATGTGGAAACTTTGGAGGTTAAGAGTGGCTCAGATGTAAATAGGAGAAAACAAACCCGGGGTAAGGGAAATTCTACTCCAGCCAGAGGACGTGGGTCCCTAGTTAATGATCAAACGATGATACAAAATTCTACCTCAAACGGTCTTCTTGAGAGCTCACATCAACAGGTATCATTTCTGTGCAAACATTTTGTTGCTCATGTCTACGTAGCAAGAGTATAGACCTCTTAGTTTCATTAGTTTATGTTGATATGTTTTGTGAACTATGGTTGCATCACAGTCGAATAAGTGGTAGCCATTCTTGTGCTGTTAGCAGACTTTAACTGTGTTTCATGAAATAATATCTTCTTGTTTTTATTCAAAAGCAAATGTATGTTACTTGAAAGTGCATGTATGCTTGCTTGAATTGCTTCACGCATCACATTGAAGTAAATACCGATTTAGTGTATACATTTTAATATTAGTATGTAATTGTGGTGTCATAAATCTATAACTTCAGATTATTCACATGAAGTATACTAGATGGTTAAAAATAAAAAATTTTGGTGTCATTTTTGTTCATTTTTCATGTCATGTTAGATGTACAACGTTCTAGTTCAGAAAGATCATCAATGGACAAAATATTATGCATACAGCTTAAGTGACAAACGGTTGACGTAAATTTGTTGTCCTAGATGGGCATGAGTGCTTGGCTGACATTTTAACCTTGAATGCTGCAAATATAACTGAAGAAAGCATTCTTAAAACCAACGAACTGGTACATATATAGGAAAATTATAAGCACTAGAGAATTTGGATATGTTATAAACACCTGAGCATTCACGTTCGCTAGTTGCTACCATAAACTAGCACTGATACAATGACAAAAAAGTTACTTATCTTATGGAGTTATGGGGATATGCAAGTTAAGTTTTTTAAAATTTATTAATATTAAATTATTAATATTTTTTTCTTGCCTACAAAACTACATACCTAATGGGACTGTGCAAGTCTGTAATAAAATGTTATTTTCCTTTTTTAATTATACTATGTGTGGTTAGTCTTATTCTTATCAAGCGTGGATCCTTTCCCTTTTTATATTGTGCATTGATATCCTCTTTCTCTCAATATATTTCAGGAGGGTGGCAAAACAAAAGAACAATTGAGACAAAACGAACGTGCTTCATTAGAGGTATCTTGCCTACCGACCCTGCCACACTTCTAACGTGCAACCAATTATTTCTCCATGTGGGCTAGTCATTATTTTGAAGTGTATTTCAAATCCAGTTTCATAATAGTATACCTTAAGGAAGACCACGATAATACAATTACATACAATTATACATCTGAATTTGCGATAAGTATCGTACAGGAGCCATTTTATGAAATGGGAAAAATAGGATGAAGGTTGTTAATCGATAAAATTTAGATATCAATAGGGAAAATGAAGGCTGATATTAAAGTTTTGCTTAATAAGTTAGTATATAGAGGTGGCAAAATTTGTTTGGGTTAAACATACTATTTTTTAATACGTTACAAAATTTGATGCATAATTATGGTTGCAAAAACTGTTTTATTACAATGTTAATTTAAATCTTTGAGTAAAATGGTTTAATAGGCTGTATGAATCATAAATAGATTTCGGGGAACTAAACCTGTTTGGGATTAAACACAACCCAAATCGATTCAAAATAAGTAAATGGGTAGAAATTGCCACCTCTAGTTATATATATCAAGTTTAAATGCTATACATCTTATAGCATGTTTATATATCAATGCCATTTACTTCTTTTGCTCTTACCTAATGTATTCTTTCCCTTTATCAAAAAAAAAAAAAAAAAAACAGGAGGAAATCACATCATTGCGTGCCAAAATAACGACACTGGAAGAGGACTTGAGGAAAGCTCGCCAAGAGGCTTCAGAGTATCAACATTTATGTCACCAGTTGGAAAAGGTGTAGTGGCTATCAAGTGTTATTTAAAATTCAGAAATCATATTGTATACTTGGTGCAATTGTTTCAGTCAAGAATCAGTATTTATATCTGTCTTGTACAGGAACTTAAGGAGCTTAAAAATAATGAACAGCAAGTGAAACCAAAAGTGAGTTTTTTTTTCTGCTCCCATTTCACTTTTATCAGCTAGCATTTCTACAAGGATAGATTAACTTACATAAAAGTTCATTTTTTCCCGTGGGCTGCATTGAAGATTTAAAATACTAGCATATGGACAAATTCAAATTTAGTAGTATGGGTTTTTTCTACTCTGCTAATAATATCATCAAAATATGTCTTTATTGCAGAGAATGAAAGTCATATCTGATTTGCTGATATCTGTGTCTAAAGCTGAGAGACAAGAAGCAAGAATGAAAGTGAGGCATGATTCCTTGAGACTTGGAAATGTGGGTGTTATCAGGTAAAAACATCCAATCATATTAGTTCAGTTTAGTTGATTACTCGATTAGTTGTCGACTTATTGGTTGACCAACATACAATGTAGAAACTAAAATCTTTTACCTAAATTAGTTAAATAGCATCATATAATCTATCCATTAGACTTAGTGTTTGGCAAACATACATCTTCTGTCTTTTATCTTTTTAGATGCACTGATATTTGAATTTCCTGGCTTTTGGTTAAATTGAAGGGCTGGAACAGTCATATCTGAGACCTGGGAAGATGGTCAAGCAATTAAGGATCTTAATGCTCAACTGGTGTGTGCTATTTGATGTTCCATCTAATTTGAATGCTTTCTTTATGTTTATGTTAAGTTTCTAGGAGAACATAACCATAAAGGCTGGAAATTGTTATTGCTGCAGAATTTATAATAATTGGTAAGGGATCAATTTAAACCTCTCAAATTGAAATCCATAAACCTAGGAAATAATTGAAACTTAAAGGCAATTAAACTTTACTCATGCCTAAATTTTGGTGAAAACTAAAGCCTAATCGTAAATAGTTCGATTAATGCTTAATGTGACCTGAGGTCAAGGACAATAGATGATGTGAATTACCAAGTTATGTCTCTGTTGCTAATAGTTTAACTATTGGTGCACATTTAGAAATGGTCAAGCAACTCAATAATGCTGCACTCAGAGTCTATGTATTTTTCATCTTTGAACACCCATTAGAAATTTATTGATGTATAGAAGTTTAAAAAGTTACTGCTTATTCTTTCACGTGCATAAATGGACTGTGACATGCACATTGCTTACATTACGTTTTCTGCTTTGTAGAAGCGTTTGTTAGAACTAAGGGAGGCTGTTGAGAGACAGCGGAAGTCACTAAAGAAAAAACAGCCAGGTAAATATATATCAAATTTATAATTATTTAATTAAGTTACTTTTCACAAATAACCCAAATAAGAAATTAATAAATTTTAATAGAGTGAGGGTTTGGTCTAATCTCTTACACCAAATTCTGTCAACTCTTAGTGAGAAATACATGCTGCATGTATTATGTTCTGAAGTTGCTAATTTGTTATTTTTGTAGCATAAAAATATTATTTCTGTTCTGACCAAGTTTGAAATTCGTTAATTTCTTTATAAAGATAAGGGTGATGGTACAGAAGCCGAATTAGGAGTCTCAGAAGAAGATGTCATCATTCAGGATGAAATTTACAAATCCCGTCTAGCCAGCATCAAGCGTGTAAGTTTCTTTATTCTGTGCAAGATGCCAATATGATTTAAATTTTTTGAGTTTGAAAAATATAATCAAGTTTAATGTAACAGGAGGAGGAAACCTATGTGCGTGAACGGGATCGGTATGAACTAGAAAAAGGGCGGCTTATACGTGAAATGAAACGTATTAGGGATGAAGACGGTTCTCGTTTCAATAATTATCAGATCTTGAATCATCGATATGCCCTCTTAAATCTCCTTGGGAAAGGAGGGTTTAGTGAGGTGTACAAGGTCAAAATTTTCTTTTGTTTTAAATTTCTTTAGTGTCTTGAATTGTTATTTAATTTCAACACATTCCCACAAGTTGCCAACTTATGAAACGACAATCACTTTTCTTTTTAAATTGATATTTAAAAAAAAGGCAGGTCTGACCTATGTACTTATGAATGGGTCTATTTGGGTTATGTTATATCTCTAATGGGTCAAACGAAATCCAAACTATACATTAGAAGGAAAGTGTTCAAACAAATTGAAGATTGCTTGAACGTTACCTCTAATGCGTAAAGCCTCCCAAATAACTTTATTTAAAAAAACATGGATCATTCTTGAAATAATATAGTTTTTGTATTCATATTTTAAAAAAATGTTTGGAGATAAGTATTGCGGGTCAACCCAGCTAATACGAACTGCGGCTAAAAGTTTATTTAATATTTTAATGCGCATTAAAAAGTTTCATAGTTATTGAAATAATATAGTTTTCTAATCATATTCGATGCTTAAATTGTTAATCAAAAATTTAAAAGGTTTGAACAAAAAGTGTCTCAACCTGACCAACCTGCATCCTTTGCCACCTTTAGTCTTCAATCCTCTGTATTATTTGTTACACATCTTCAACATGGGAGTATACCTATCTGCTGTGATTTTAATCAATATCTTTATTCAGGCATTTGATTTGGTGGAGTATAGATATGTTGCATGTAAGCTTCATGGCTTAAATGCCAATTGGAGTGAGGACAAAAAGCAAAGTTACATACGTCATGCTATACGGGAATATAATATTCATAAGACCTTAGTACATCATCACATTGTTCGGTTATGGGACATCTTTGAGATAGATCAAAATACTTTTTGCACAATTTTGGAGTATTGCAGTGGTATATATTCTATACTTTTCTGACATTTGAACACATGATTTAGTAAAGGTGGGAATTTTGGCCATTTACTTATAAATGGGTTGATCTTGGTTATGTTTAACATGTCAAATGGGCAAAAAAAGCTATAGCTAAAAAAGGGTTGGACTGTTTTTGAAGTCGTCCAAAGTGTATTTTTGATGCATTGAATCTCTTAAATCATCTATTCAAAAAATTTGTTCTTCTCAAAATATATAATATATACATTTTGTAATCTTATATGACACTCATAGTTTCTTCATTCATCCTAAACAAACAAGAAAAAACAAAATACAAGACATCTGAAGTTAATGCATTTTTCTGTAATAGAACATCAGTTATTCCCTCAATGGCTTATGCATTTAAGATACCATTGACTTCCAATGTTGATGATATAGGTTACGAATAAAATGTAAATAATAACCATGCATTTTCAAACGTGGACAATCTTTTGGGACAGACGAAAATAGTATTGTGGATTTCACTTTTGGGACGGAAGCGTTTAAAAACTTTTGACAGAGTGTTTGAGGTCAACCTAACCAAACCTGAAGAGTAATCACCCATTTTGAATTGTTATCCAACCCTTGGACCTGATTGATTTGCTACCTTTATCATTCAGTTAACAACAAATGTTCAAAATATATTCCACCCTGATTGATTTGTATCATTTCATTGTTCATTGTTAATGCAGGTAAAGATCTTGATGCTGTTCTTAAAGCAACACCTATATTGCCAGAAAAAGAAGCTAGGATAATTATTTTTCAGATATTTCAAGGACTTATTTACTTGAACAAAAGAAACCAGAAGATCATTCATTATGATTTGAAGCCTGGGAATGTGCTTTTTGATGAATTTGGTGTTGCAAAAGTAACTGATTTTGGTCTTAGCAAGATTGTTGAAGATGATGTTGGATCCCAAGGCATGGAACTTACTTCTCAGGGAGCTGGAACATATTGGTGAGTGTTAATCATTATACCTAAATATTCTCTTTCTTTGCTTTTTGATTGTCAAATCTAGTATGAACTTTTTTCTTTTTATCATTATTATTATTATCTAGAGGTAATTTCATATATATCATACAAAAAGTTGATACAATATTTTCATGTGTATTCTTCTAAGTTTCTTTGCATCGTCACGTTCATCCTTTCAACATACTAATACCATATTTACATGTTCCATAGTAAATAAAATAGAAATCAGTAGTAATAACAATCTTTAACTTGAATAAACAAAGAAAACGTTGTGTTCAGATGATTTAAACTTCGAAGTAACAATGCTGTTTTCCTATATGTTTATTCTATTAAACATACTTTATAAGTAACTAACTTTTACTTTATGGCAAATTGGATTTTAATAATCCAAACTATTACCTATTGGCTAATAATAATCCATGCTATTAATTTGGCCGGTAACACTCCCAACTTTCATTTTTATTACCAATAACAGTCCCAATGATATAATTTTCAATTTTTCACGTTTGATTTGGACTCGATTCCAGTTGCAATAATGATTATGAACAAAATGAAGAAACATACAAGTTAAATTGAGCCTAAAATAAATAAAAATCGAATGTAAAAAATTAAAAATTATGTCACTAAGACTGTTGTTGGTAAAAAAAGTGAAAGTTGGGAGTGTTGCTGGCTAAATTGATAGTATGGGTTGTTATTGGCCAATAGGTAATAGTTTGGATTATTAAAATCCAATTTGCCTTACTTTATTACAATGGAACTCATGAATAGGATATTTTGAAAAAGATATATGATATTATATGGTTCAAATTTATATATATGAAATATCAAATGTCAAGAAAGATGTATATAAAATTTATTCTATTATCAATGTTATTATCCCTTTTTACATGCTCAGGTACCTCCCTCCAGAATGCTTTGAGCTAAGCAAGATCCCTCTCATTTCTTCAAAGGTCAGTGATACAAATTCAACTTTATTTTAATTTTACAACTTAAATTACCAAAAAAACAAATCAATTTGTTTATTTTTATTTGTGTAGAAATGGTACATGTTAGGTTTTTATAGCATCTCCAAAACGCACATGTACGAACAATGGCCTTTCAGATCATCCAGATTTTTAGACTAAGCAACAATTTATTTATTTCTTAAATAGGTTGATGTCTGGTCAGCCGGTATCCTATTGTACCAAATGCTTTTCGGAAGACGCCCTTTCGGGCACGATCAAACACAGGAACGAATATTGCGTGAAGACACCATAATTAAAGCCCGAAAAGTCGAGTTTCCTACTAGACCTTCTGTCTCAAATGAAGCAAAAGTAAGTTCTTCAACCCATTTTCTTTATTATTTTTTTCTTTTACTGTTTTCTTCCATAATATTATTTTTATTTGCAGGAGTTTATTAGGAGATGCTTAACTTATAACCAGGAAGAAAGACCAGATGTGTTAACTATTGCTCAAGATCCCTACCTCGTATATTCCAAGAAATAAACAACAGGTAAAACCTAAAAGTTTTTTTAGCAACTACCGGCCCAAAGATTTGCTACTAGGGTCCAGTGGGCTGCTAAACTACCACAGCCCACTAATTTGTGTAGCCCAGGCTCAAAGAACTGGAAATATGACAATGGGAAGCTTTCTTGAAGTAATTGTGAAGTGTTCAGTTTTTCTTTTGTCACCCAGAAGTTGGGTTCTTTCTTAATTTGCCCAAACAATTGTACTCTGTTGTATGGGTTTCATGAACATTTTGTGTGTAAATATGAGGATATGAAGCTTCTTAAAACATGATTGGCGTTATGATATTTATTTTTTGAAATGAAATATATTTTAAGAAGTTTCTTGATCTTATCTATAATATCGCTATGGATGAAATTTACTGGGTTTGGTTGTGGTTATATTTTTAAAAGTTTACACTTTTGTCATAATATTAGATTTATCCTTAATATATAAAATAATACTTTATCTATTCATTCAATAGTTTCATTTTAAAACATTTTTGAAATCTCAATGAGATTGTTTTAATATGTTGTGTCATTTATTTTTATATGTGTATTTAATATTATCAAATTTAATCAAATTATCAAAATGTTAGAAAAGAAAATAAAATCATACAAAAGTGTTAAAATGAGGTTTCAAAATTTTTGACGTGATTAATTATTTCGGTTAAATAAAATTTGTCTTGGAAGAAAGAATTTTCTTTAAAAATTTTATTAAATATCATATTTTGATGCGCTAATGTTTTTTACGTGATGCATTATAAGCTAAGAAAGTAAGAAACCATAAAAACAGCATGTACATATATGGCCATTGCCTCAAAGTTGATACGCGAATATGTTTTAACTTCGCTTCAAAGTGATACGCGAGTATGTTTTAACTGTTTTTCTCCTCTTTTACTACATGTGATAATCTTTCATTCGTGAGATTTTTGTAATTCTCTAGTTTGTTTCTGCATTAAACATTTAATGCGTGCCATTATTAAACATACTTGTATTAACGAACTCGTACTATAATTTTAGTCGAATAATGAAGTGATGAGAAGCGTACCTCAATAGCAACGCAACGTTTGCTTCTTTATCACATGGTGGGTGAAAGCAGTTGGTCATCAATCGCACTCCTCTTTATGTTAAACCATTTTCACTTTTCATATTTTCTCCTTTTACTTTCTTATGTTTACTCTACATTCCCTCCAACAACTTCCTTCGAGTGGTTAATTTTTTCAATTATTGTTAGTTTTATTTAAATTTTGACATTTTAAGTAAGATTCATCTTTTTAACGGCACTAACTATTCCTGCTTAAGTAAGATTCACCATCTGAATTTGGAGAAAGTTTGCAACTGTAATATATATAGTAAATAAAATAATTATTTTCACAATTTTCTAAAAAAATAATAAAGATATGCTTTTATAGTCTATAATAACTTTTTTTTTTGAACGGCAAATGTGCGACCCTGCTTCGGAGAATAGATGTTATCTTAATCGGGCCCATCCATTCTTTTTCCAGCCGAGACCGCACCCCCAACCCCCTTAGAAGGAAACCTATTGATGAGAAAACTCTCTGGCTCAACTCTAAGTATTTTTGCCCAGGGTGAGACTTGAACCCATGACCTCCCAATATTTACATGTCATGTGCATCTCACCTTAACCAGTTGTATAGTCTATAATAACTCACCCAGATAAATCGACCCCACCCCCTATACACCGCGTATGGGTCCATACGCGACGTATAGGATCGAATGCACTGAAAACAAGGAAAAAAGGTAAAAGCAACCCCTTTCGCTTTTAGCAAGTTCCAAAGATAAACATAGTATACCTTGTTTTCCTTAAATAGTATTATTTCAGTTTAACTGATTTTCTATTAATAAACTATTTTGTAATTTATATATATTTTTTAAATATTAACTTCGAGAAACATTCTCATACTCATTAAATCTACTTCTAAATTTACATTACTTGATTACATCAAAACTTAACTTTTCAACCTATTTAAAAATGACACTATGAAATACACCTGAGTATGGTTACATCAAATTTTAGAGGTAAGCATGGTCGGTTTCATTTGGTTTTATCCTAATAGCTAAACTAAAAATTGACATTCTTGTTTATTTATTTTTGAAACTTGTTCGGTTTTGGTGTATCAGTTTATAGTCACCAAAACTAAAAATTCTGGTTTTGATAAAAGCTTCAACCCAAACAACTAGTTTTTTCTCGGATGCGGTTTTTTTTAGGTTAGCTATTTTGATTACGGTTCTATTAATTTATTTTCATGCACAACCCTAAGGCCCCATTTGATTTACAGAATTTCAGGAATTGAAATTGAAAAATTTTCTATGTAAAATCCTGTTTGGTTGATCAATAGATGAAATTCAAATTGAAAATTTTCTCACATTAATTGGAATTCACATTCCTACCAATTACTCATGGAATGTTTAACAATCTAATTAAATGTTCAAAATTAACATTTCAATTTCATTTTAAAATTGACCAACCAAACACGTTATCAGATTTCAATTCCAATTCCAATTCTATTTCCAATTTCAATTCTTGTGACAAAATTTTTTGCGAACCAAACAACCCATTTTTGTAACACTATACCATCATCATGTATTACACATATTATATACTTCTCAATATCACCTCTCCTTTCACCAAAAGCTTACCAACAGTTCAAACCACTACTCACCGGAACCCCTTCCTCCTCCTCCACCGGAGCTCACAACCACCATGTCCGCCAAAGACCACCGCCACCACCACCGTCACCGCCACCACAAATTCTATCACCATGTAACAATATCCATCATCACCATAATCATCATCCTCTTACTCATCCTTCTCATCTACCTTATCCTCCACCCCTCTAAACCTACCTTCACCCTCCAAGACGTCACCGTTTTCACCTTCAACACCACCACCACCACCACCACCATCACCACCACCTTTCAAACCACCATCTCCTCCCATAACCCTAACTCCCGCATCGGAATCTTCTACGACAAACTCGAAGCCTACGCCACCTATCGCAACCAACGGATCACACTACCGACGATGATCCCACCGGCGTACCAAGGACCTAAGGAGGGGACCGTTTGGTCCCCGTACCTGTACGGAACTGGAGTTCCGTTGGCACCGTCCCTCGCGGTCTCGTTGGCGGAAGACGAGACCGCTGGGACGGTGTTGGTGGATGTTAGAGGTGCCGGAAGAGTGAGGTGGAAGGTCGGAAGTTTTGTCTCAGGTGGATACCGGTTGAAGGTTAACTGTCCGGTGTATATTACGTTTGGGGATAATAAAGGTGGTTATGCCGTTAAGTATCAGTTAGTTGAAGGGTGTAATGTGGATGTTTAAGGTTATGTGTACTAACGCCGTTAAATCTTTACCACGAGGTCATCGCAATCTAGTTATAGGGTGCTGCTAAACGTATTTTTTTTAATTGATGGGCCCTTTCGTGTTTATAAAAGTAACTAGTAACAGACCCCCACGTTGCTGCGGGGAATATACTCAAAAGAAAAAGCAAGTTCAAAATGTTTTCGTCAACCCGTGAGTTGAAGGGGGCTAGGGGCTTAAGACCATGCAAGAAACTAATATTGAATTGTTGCCGCTAACTGGCGAGTTGAAGGTGCAAGGGGCAAGTTATAGGGAGCGTTTTATCGTCCGAATGTCAATAAGGCTAAACGTGTCGCAACCAAAAAAACGTAACGTTTTATATTGTAGGATGAAGAGAGAGAAAATAAAAAAAATAATAAAAGCTTAAATCAACTTTAACAACTTATATGTTTGTGTTTTGATAACTTCTATATTATGACGCACAATAACGTTTTAAATAAAAGTCACACCGTAACATACATAATAATAGGCACGCTACAACGACATATTCAAAATTCACAAAATATTGAATTAAACTTATAAAAGGAAAACACAAACTTTAAAACCATGAATATGTTAAAAAAACACATAAATAAAGGATAGAAAGAGTATATATTGATAATCTAAGGGGCAAAAAAAAAAAAAGCACATGTTCTAAAAGCCAAAATAAGGTTTACATTAGAAACTTGTACTCTAAAAGCTTAGTTAAAGTTTATTATGATTTTTTAAGTATATATAATGTCTCTCATAGGAGAGTATGTATATGAAAGGTACGTTCATTTCTGGTTTATGATATGCGGAATATGAAAGATGTAAACACTAACGAACTCTTATTTTTGGCGGTCAATTATAGTTTGAGAAATTTGTTGACTTTGGATAATTTGAATTAATATATTAAATAGTGAATATATTTGCGTGTTGTCACGGTGCCGTACGTGACGTGATAAGTATAGACTACAATTATTCCGATTTGTTTTCGAATTAAATTTATGTTGAAATTTGAGGTTACTCGAATTTATATTATCAAACGTAAACATATTATATTTGATCTCACTCGTTTCCGAATGAAATCTACGCCGAAACATAAAACAACTCAAAACGTACGTAAAAGTAGCACGAAAGTGTTTTTTATTTGACTCAGCTCGTGTTCGAACAAAATTTAGGTTAAAACATAGACTAACGCAATTTTACACCGACATGAACGTAAATTAAGGACGTAATAAAAATAGTTCTGTTAAGTAAAAATGTACAAGAAAACCCGAGGCTTTAGAAACTCGAGGGTGCCGAATGACATTTTTCAAAGTGTTACAAAAAGTTCTGGGGTTAGGTTTCAATATAAGAAACTTGAGGGGGGGGGGGGGGGGGGGGGGGGGGGGGTTGGATTTGGCCACCCACCTTTTCTAATTACGGATTTAGTAACAAGGGATATAAAATGTTGGTAGAAAGGTTTATAAGGAAATCATATAGATGAAAACTATATAATTAACTATTTTAATGAAATAATATAGAGGCAAGTCTTGTAATATGACAAATTAATGGTAACAAATAGCAGCAGTGATCCATTTGGTGCAGAAATACAAACACTGATTATTGACAATTTCCAATGATACCAGCCTCATCACTCATTAACATGTATATAAACATACAATTACATAAAATGAATCAAATTTCTTATAGTACACATTAAAAATCCTCATGGGAAAGGGTTAAGAACATGTTATTAGCATTTACATAAACAAAACATTCTCAGCTTTTTAACCCATTGCTAAGGTTATGACTTTATGATATGGTTTACTTTAGTCGTTATTGCCTCAAGAATTGGCAAACGATTAACTTGCTCAATGCCTCAAGAATTGGCGGACGATCAACTTGCTATATGCAGCAGCTCGGGCACTAACAAAATAAGAAAATATGTGAGGGGACACCAACATGGTTCATGAAATTATAATGTTGCAAACTAACTAACTAACAAACAGAAGTCAATGAGCGAAAAGGGTTGCTTCAATGATACTAGATTCAACATAAACATCATGTGATGAACAAATAGATTATGCTATAATAATGATACAAGTATAAAATAATATGGGATGTGTACATGTATGTGTGACGTGTGTGTGTAAATCTGAATCCTGGCTAGTAAATAAAAAAAGTTATTTCGTTGCTCGACAACTATACATGTAAGATAAATACACACTATAACACAAGACATACCATATTTGTCCATACTATTGCAAATTTTCATAAAAACACCTAGTAGGAGTTTGTTTTTGGATATTCAAATTTTGAAAATTGTGACTTCTCATTTCCTCTTGGTAAAAGAAAACCGAAAGTGTTACTTTGCTTAGTAAATCCTAGCTCACTAATCAACCGTAGCATGTCTCTAGATATCCATTTTATTCAAAAACTCGTAGCAAACTGTTGTTTTTAGACTGCTGTTAACTAGTATTAAGGAAGCATAAATCCCAACGGCTTTGACCCGTCACCATAGATCAACACACTAGTATGATCCTGCATAGGTTCTGCATTTACAACTAGCAATAATAAACATATGCAGCTGAAACAGTTAAAACTTGAATCCTGTCAATTCTTATTTCAACAATTAGTAAACGCTTTACAAGATTCACGATTGATCACAGAGATCAACAATGTAATAGAACTTACAAGCAAACAATCAACAACAACATCAAGCAACTCAAGAATATGCAATTGGTCAGCAATCAAATATACCAAAAACCTAGGGTTTATTCTATTCACGTCAATCATACCACTTCCAAATCAGCAATTTACAGTAATTAAGTTGAATTAACACAAGAACATACCTTTAAATCCTTCATCACAAACCCACACTGCATTGCTTCGAACCACTGGTTAAAGATCCATTATTACTACTTGCAGAAACCCTAATTGACAAATCAGGGCAATAAACCCTCAAAATCCTTCTTCTAGCCCACCAAGAACCAGCTTGAAATCGAACCCTAGTAATCATCCTCAAATTGAAATTAACAGTCCCACGATCCCTCTCACTATTGATGCTATCTCTATCATCAATATACGCCGACAATGAAGCAAATGTTGCCCTAACTGTAGTCTCATTCTTCGTCTTCTGCACAAACGGCGGAACTGTAGTCTCCGAAATCGAATCCGATTTGTAGAAGATAGCCGCTTCGATTTGATCGTAGTAAAGCGTGATTTTGGAATTAGGGTTCCGAGCGGTGAATCGAGCGTCCCAATCGCCGGAGATCATCGAATTCGAAGAGACATTGAAGTTGGATAGGGTTAGGGTTTCGACGCGAAACTGCGGGATCTGTGGACGGAGGATGAGCCACATGATGAAGATGATGACGCCGGTGATTAATATAGAGCCGATGAGGAAGGCGAAGAAGCGGTGGACGAAGGTGGCGCGTGGCGGAGGCGCGTAGGGGGTGGTGTAGTAGGGGTTACCGGCGACGTGAAAGTATGAGGCTTGGTTCTGTGGGGCGGCGTAAGGGTAGGCGGTGGCGGTGGCGGTGGCGGTGGTGGTGGGGGTGGTTGTGGCGGTGGCGGTGGCGGTGGTGGTGGGGTAGCCGTTGGGGTGGTGGCCGGCGGTGGAGTAAGCTGGGTAGCCGGTGACGGGCCTTGATTGATCGGCCATTGAAGAGATGAATAAAATTGTTGCAGATCGATGATGATTGATTGTTGGGTGAAGTGTGTAAGATCAAATTTGGGGAAGAATTGTTATCAGTTATCAATGTTTATCTGTGATTCGAATCTTGAAGATGAACTTTTACTAGATAGCTGCAAGGTTTTCTAATAACCAAAGTTGAGCTTTAATGCTTATTATCTTAACATTTGTGTCATTGGTGTATAATATGTATACCCCTTTAACAAAATGTACAGGTTGTAAACGAGTAAAGTCGAGTTGAACTGGATGGACGCTAGATAGTTTGTTTATTTTCATGAGCTTAAATCGTAGGCTTAGATTCGACTTGTTTATAGAGTTAACGTGTTTATATGTTTTAATTAAAATGTAATACGCTTGTATATAAAAACTACGTATATTTGTTTATCTTTAAGTCATTAAAAAGTGATACTGGATTAGTATTTCATTAATTATTATTATCCTATATATTTTTATATTTAGGTTTTTAATTAGAAATGTGAAATATACTATTTTTCATGTCTGTTTAAATAATATAGCATAAATTTGATTTATAATTTATAAAAAGAATATAAGTTAGGTTTTAATTCAAACGAGACAACAAATGAGACCACGTGTGAGCCAATGAGCCAGGTAACGAGCGACCTTCAAGTTGAGTTGAACTTGACTTGCGCTCGGCTCGTTTATACATGAGTTGAATTCAAACAAACTATTTTTCAAACGACATTCGAGTGAACTACGAGCCACGATCTTTGTGAAAAGCCTCGACCTTCTTGATTTATTGAACTCTTTTAAACTTTTCAGGTTCTTTAGGTAGCAATTAACTTAATAACTTGTCTTTTGTTATGGGAAAAATGTATGCTAAAAAAATTCTATTGTGCTCTTCTGCACGTTTTCTTGTTGATTTAATGTTTAAACAAAATATATTTGTAACATTAATTATAAATATTAAAATTAAAAGCTAAGAAACATATACAAATATACGACATATAGAAACAAACTAAAATTCAAAAAAGAAATAAGGTTCGCGTTGGTCAAAACGAGCTGGGATTGGGTTGGTTAGAAGCACTGTCCTTGTTTTTCGTAAATAATTATACGTCTATATTAATCTATTTTTAAATAAGATGATTTACAAGATTTTGTTTACTATTTTTTTTCTTTTTATATATTTTACATGTTAAAAAATAAAACATCACATGAACAACTCATCATAATTAAGTAGAAGGATTAATTATCACGAGTAATGAACATAAAAAGATTATTTGTACAATTGTACGCATGGTGAAATTGGGAGCTCAATTAATCATATTGAGCAGATTGAAAACCTTCAAATGATAAATGATGGTTTGATAAATAGTTAATGTGTCGAATATGAGTACAAAAATATATGATAATGATCCAAATCTTTTGATCAAATGATTCAAGATATTGTATGCATTGAAAGTGCATTTTAGGTGACTTTTCACTTTACTTGTAACTCTAAATTGAGACGTCTAACATAACTAATTAGCTGTATGAATGTATTGATTGTTTTTTGCTTGCTTTATGTTGTAGGATCCACAAATAACACACACGATATTAGTTTTGGGCAGACTAGTAGTTTCATTGTTAGAGATTTACTGAACACCACAATATTAAAAATTCAGGGATGCACAACAAAACTAGCATTTTAATCCCTTTGTAATACTATAATCAATGTCAACTATCATATGCTATTCATATCATAGGGTAGGAGCTTTATGCAAACACACCACCAGCACCAACAGAGATCGTCCACAAGTTGCAAATGATCATGCCTCTAGCATGAATTTAGTTGAAGTTTCATATCATACCGTGTACTTTCTATGTAGTTTTGGTGATCACAAAACACGCACTAAATGCATGTTAGGAAACCCCTTTGTACATTGACAAAAACATGGAGGTTAGAGCTATTGGTAGTGTTGGCTCTTTCATTGCTTATTTACATGCCTTTTGCTACTTGGTTAGGTATATCATTTGTTTTTTTTTCTTTTTGTAAAAAGATAGAATGAGATGATATTATGTATACTGTAATTTTTGTGCCAAGTATAACAACATTCTTTTTATTAAAACTTCATATTTACTTGCTCGATCCATCTACAAACCATATTATTACCCTCTTAATGTTGCTTTCTTCCGGTAAAAAAAGTAGAAAGATTGTATGCTTTTTTATTTTATCTTCAATTAAGCAACCCTATATATGTATTATTTTACGCAATATGTTTACTTTATGTTTATCTGTTTTGAATTACAAAGAAGTCATGCTTTCTAATATTTCTTGAATTATTGCCAGATAAACCAAAGGCCAAATGTTGCATTAGGTTAAAGCAACAAGCATGAAGCATCCATTCTGTTGGAAGATGATGAATCGCACAATTTATCATCTTTATGCTTCCACCAGATGCAATTCCAAAGGTAATTCCATCACAAACTTCTTCCTCCTTCATTCTAAGTTAAAAACCCCTCTTTCATCTTCCCAATTAGCTTCTATTCACTCGAATTCCCCTTCAAATGGCGATCGTCCTCGATCTAATGTTCAAAAAGTTACCAACTTGGATGATGCATTGAACCTGTTCGATGAAATGACACAGAGAAGACCGCCGCCATCTGTTGTTAAGTTTAATCAGTTGTTGAATGCTGTTACCAAAATGAAACATTTTTCTTCAACCCTTTATCTTTATAAACGAATGTGTGCTGTTGGAGTTCCAGTTGACGCGTACTCTTTGAGTATTGCAATCAGGTGTTGTTGTCAGTTGCATCGCACCAGTGACGGTTTTGCACTTTTAGGTTGCTGCTTCAGGCGAGCTATTGTACCAAATGTGTTCATATTTAGTTCACTCTTAGATGGGCTTGTGCTAGAAGATAGGATTATTGAGGCTGAGAGATTGTTCAAGAAGCTCATTAAGCAGAAGCATTGTGAACCTGATGTAGTTATGTATAACACAATGATTAAAGGGCTTTGCAAGTTTGGCAATAATGTTATGGCCATTGGTTTGCTCAGGCTAATGGATGAAAGAGGCTGTAAGCCTGATATTGTTGCATATAATACCATCATTGATAGTCTCTGCAAGGACAAGATGATAGATGATGCTTTCATGCTTTTCAAAGAGATGATGGTATCTGGCAAAGGCACTCTACCTGATGTCATCACATACAACTCTCTGATTTATGGCCTTTGTAGCTTAGGTCGTTGGAACGAGGTCTCTAAGATGCTAAAAGAGATGGAGGATGCAACGATCCCTCCTGATTTGCGAACCTTTAGCATATTAGTTGATGCTTTTTGTAAGGAAGGTATGGTGGATGAAGCAGAGGCTGTTATAGGCATCATGGCTGAGAGAGGTGAAGTTCCTAACATAGTTACATATAATTCACTAATAGACGGTTACTGTCTGCGCGGTGAAATGAGCAAAGCGAAGACAGTTTTTGATATAATTACGTCCAGAGGTCTCATCCCCGATGTTATTACTTATAACAGTTTTGTAAATGGGTATTGCAAGAATTTGAAACTAGAAGAGGCCATGCATATGTTTCAGGAGATAACAAGAAAAGGTTTGAAACCCAATAGAGTCACTTACAACACCATTATACAAGGGTTATTTAGGGTTGGACGTTGTGAAGCTGCACTCAAACTCTTTGATGAGATGCGAGCACAAGGTCTAATTCCTGATGAATACACTTACGGAATAATTTTAGATGGCCTTTGCAACAATCATAAAGTTGAAGAGGCGCTCTCTTTGTTTCATTTGGTGGGTGATAGCAAGTTAAATTCAAATATTGTTATGTACACTATCCTTATTGATGGTGCAACCAAATGTGGGAAGATTCATATTGCAAGGGATCTTTTCGATAACCTTAGTGTAAAGGTTTGGAGCCTAATGTTTGGACGTATAACGCGATGATTAGTGGCTTATGTAGGGAGGGTCTACTAAAGGAAGCAAAGCACTTGTTTTTTAAAATGAATGAGAGTGCGTGCCCGCCAGATAATGTGACTTACCGTGTTCTTCTCCAAGGATTTCTTAAGAACCAAACGTACAATGACGTAGAGATGCTCTTACAGCAAATGGATATAAGAAGTTACTCGCTTGATGCTACAACTTTATCGTTGTTAATAGATCAGGTCGCAGTTGGTGCAATAGATAGAAGTATGCTTAAGTTGATAGGTAGACTTGTGCCAAAAGAATTGATGGGTACTCCTTCCTAGATAATAGTCCGCGAGATGGACTAAAATAGTGATTGCGCATTTTGCATTTAATGAGTTCAAAACCTGTACATGTTTGCATTTCTTTCAGTTAAATGTTGTTTTATTAATTTCATGGATACTAACAGCATGTTCTTTGTGATTTATATTATGCTTCTAGAGATATGATGCCTTACACTTTAGGGCTTTTATATGTCAGTTATAGTTTGATATATACAAAGTGAATGATGCAAATCCAGCAGGATGAAAGGTGTCCAGATCAGTTTGCTGGTGTTATAATGGAGGTATGTCAAATCTAGTGTCACTTTTGAAAGGTACATTTTAGATATTTCACTAATGGTAAAAGATTGAAAGTTTATAAATTTATTGATTTCTGGACAATGTAACATTTGTGTAAAGCTAACAAGGGTGAGAGATGGTATCTGAAATAATTCAAATGGTTATCACTTGCAGCCTTAATTGAGAAAAAGATTATATGTATGTATGGTGGAATTGGGAGATAGTTACAATGGAAGCTTGTTTAAGCTAGTTTACATTTGAACTTGGTAGTGCACATGTTCTAACAGTTTATCTTTCTGAATAGGTCTGACCCAACAAAAAATGACTGTTGCAATGATTGAGACCAAAGGCGAAAGCACAAGGAGCGGCTTAGGATGATGTGGTGTGGGTTTATATACCCAATCACAATTAAAATCATTCACTTCCAATTTAAACATTTACACACTCAAAATGAGGCTTGTTTTGTGAAACCATCTTCGTGAAGAAGATTCAAGAAAGCACAAGAAGTGACTAAGGAGGATATGACACATGCTTTTGGTGTGCTTGAAGCTAGTTTTGCTATCGCTTGAGACCCAGCACGACCAATGCATCTAACAAGAATTAGATGAAACATGTATGGTTGCATCATAGTATATAATATGATTATAAAGGACGATGGTAATGCTTTATGTATGTTTTCTAGATATAAACCCCTACACTTGTAGAGAATTGCAATCCAAACAAACCTTTCACAACATTTGAGGGATCTTGTTGAGTATATTTCTAGAGTCAACATACCGGCATTAGACGGACAACCATGAATATATTTTTTGAATATTTTTATTCATTCATGTATTCTTTCTGTACCTGCTTATTTTTAATTTGTATTATAGTATCTCTAAAGTAAATGTATTTTATATTAAATTAGATGTTTATTTATTTTATTATTTGTTAAAAATGGAGAAGTGTGAGAAGAGTGGGAAACCAAAAGAAAGGTTTATAGAGAGGAAATAGAAAACTAAGAAAACTAATGTGACGTTGATGTGATAATGTGAAAAGAGTGGGACGACTCCTTCCACCTAATAACTTTAACAAAGATTTTTTAATGGTTTGTTAAATGATTTTGGTTTTGTTTTCATCTAACTCCTATGTATTTATTAGTGTCATTAATTTTTTTTTGAACAACAAATCTATCCTATCATTACTCTTATATACATCAAGTAACACTATGTCTAGGTTTGAATCCAAGACCTCCCCTTTAATAGACAAAGTATTTACCAAGTGGGCTAGCAATCCGGTGTCGTTAATTATATGAGGTATATTAAATTAAAAATTAAAGTCAATGAAGTGATTACATTAGTGATTTTTTTTAAATTTTGGATAATATGCAATATTTACAGGATTTCAGATTTCTTATATTGGTTTTAGCTTTATACTAAATCGGCTATAATAATTCAATGGGTGTTGATTTCATATGATTATAAAATGAGTTTTCAATTAAAACTTCCTTGTGGTTATGTTCAAGTAATGTGGGTGTTATGTATGATTTATCAATAGGTTAACATGAACATTTTATAAGATCTAATGCAATATTTATTAAACCACATAACAATTTATACAAATAAGTCTAATAATAAATAGTAACGACGACAAGAATATTAATAGTTACATCAACAATAACATTGTTATTTTATAGAAACTTTAACATGACAAGGCCTATTTGATATTATGCATAGTGTTGTAATGTGCTATTAGCCTATTACGTACACCAGTGTCATGCTTTTGAATTCTGTGATCTTGAAGAAAACACCATGAAATAAAGGGCAATAACAGAAAACACCTCAATTGATTAAAAAAGAAGCAAAATACTCCAAATTGTTCTAGGTTTATAACCAATAAGCAGAAGAGAAAAAAAAAAAAAAAGAAAAAGAAACTAACTCAAGCTACTCAACAAAATACAGAGAAACCAAATGCACCCAAACAAACACTAAACACAGGAAAATGAACCAAAACCACAAACAGATTCATGTTCTTTTTTCTTCATCTTTTTTAAAAATCCAACTTCCGGATTAAACATCATCACTTAGCCATCATGACTTTGACAAATTCCTCATAGTTGATCTGGCCGTCACCGTCCACATCAGCCTCACGAATCATTTCATCGACTTCTTCGTCTGTCAGCTTCTCACCAAGATTGGTCATCACGTGGCGGAGCTCGGCTGCAGAAATGAAACCGTTTTGGTCCTTATCAAAAACCCTAAAGGCTTCCTTTAGTTCCTCCTCAGAATCAGTGTCTTTCATCTTGCGGGCCATCAGATTAAGAAACTCTGGGAAATCAATAGTCCCGTTGCCATCAGCATCCACCTCGTTGATCATGTCTTGAAGTTCAGCTTCTGTTGGGTTTTGTCCAAGAGATCTCATAACAGTTCCAAGTTCCTTGGTGGTGATGCAACCTGCTCAAAAATGGAGATTAATATGTGATAATTTAATTTATTTACTTATAAATGAGTTAAGTTGGGTTGCTTTTTAACTTAAATGACTCGAATAAAAAATATAATTAGCTAAAAAATATAACAGGTCAAATGGATTTTAAGAACTTAACATCCTACCCAGCACATTAGATGCATAAATATTACCATATAACAGCATAGTACAATATGCGGTTAATTCAATTTATTATTATTGAACTTGATTTATAGGCTGTGTTTTGACTTAATCGGGCCAAACAAAACAGATTTAGCTAAAACGACAACATATCAAATCAATGGGTCAAATTTACTATTCGGACTGTGTTTTAGCCTATGGGATGCATTAATCCAACGCATTACACCTTGAAAGGTCACTTTTGAGTTTTGATAACATTATAAAAAAAAATAATGATAATTCAACCAGATGAACATTAATATTAGCTTACAACTCATACAAATATTCATAATTCTTGCCCGAAGCCAATGCTAAAAAAGTTGTCACACTACTTTTTTCTAGAACAGCTAACTCACACTCTTTAAACCTACTCCTAAATCTACACAATGTCCACCATAGAACTAGAAACCTCAAACACTTGGGAAGGAACATCTTTATTACACACCATGATAAACCCGCTGGCATTTGTCACACTACCAATAACAAATTACGGAGTCGTAAAACAGCATTAGGAGTCCAAAACACAATCAGAGATCAAATTCAACTGATCTTTTCTAGCTTATACAGTCCTAAAACAAGCATTTTCAAAAACAAAACAGATCTGACAAATACCAATTACAAACCATTTTCTCCTCTGATTTCATTCACAGGAAACACCTAAAATCTAAGAAATCACCCATCCTACAAGATCTGTAAATATGCTAGAAACTAGTCATTCTACTAATATATCAACAAGAACATAAACAACATACAAGTTTCGAAACAGCATCCAGAGTCCAGACCACGATAAGTGATCAGTTAAATTGCTCTTTTCTAGTGCATACATTCCTAAACAAGAATTTACAGAAACCAAACAGATCTGACAAGATACCAATATAAAACAATTTTCTCCTTTGATTTCATACTTCATACAAAGTACACACTTAAATCTTAAAAGATCATCCATCCTACAACAAATCAGAAACAATTTACGAACGAATAGATACTGATCTTTAACCTAAAACTGCTCGAGAAACCTAAAAGTCAAACAAAATAGATATCGAAAATCAAGCAATCAGAAACCAGATCTGGAAAGATGCAAAAGTGAAACACATTATAGCAATCCAAAAACCGCTTTTTGCAACGTACGCATTCGATCATGAGTATATAATCAATAATAACTGATAATATACAACAAACATGATAACTCACCAACTAAAACCTGCTTTAGTTAATATTAGCCTACAACTCATCCAAGCATTCATAATTCTTGCCCAAAACTGATACTAAAAAACTTGTCACCCTACTTATTAGAACAACTAACTCACATAGTCGCTAAACCTACACCAATGTCTACCATAGAACCAGAACCCTAAACCACTTGAAAATGAACATCTTTACCACACACCATAATTCCCCTAAGCTACAAACCTAAAGCGGCTATCACACTACCAATAAACAAAATACAGTTATAAAACAGCATCAGATATCCAGACCACAATCAGAGATCAAATTCAACTTTATCCAACAAGTGATACCATACCGCTAGCGGATACAGTCCAGAAACAAGCATTTCTAAAAAACCAAACAGATCTGACCACATAACAGCAAATTTCTCCTATGATCTCATTCACACTCAACACTTAAATTCCAACAAATCACCCATCCTACAAGATCAAAACTGCAAAATATCAACCAAAGAATCGAGATTCACCCTCAAAACCACAAAACTATTCAAAAAACCAAAAGTCAAACACCACAAACACCAAAAATCAACCAATCAGAAGCCAGATCTGGAAAAACACGAGCATCAAACCACACCACAACGATCCTACAACCGCTTTTCTCGATGCAACACATTCAATCACACAAGTTGATAAACAAATCATCTGATAACACACAACAATCATAACAAAATTCGATCGAAAAAACAGAGTGCTCACCGTCTCCATCCTTATCGAACAAGCTGAAAGCCTCTTTGAACTCTGAGATCTGATCGTCGGTAAGCTGATCGGCCATTGTTGACGAACGAAGGTGTTGAGAGAATGATGAGAATATACAGCTCAGAGTATGGTGATGGGGGTGTGTGTGGAGTATATATAATAGAGTGGTCTGCGAAGCATCAGATTCTTCCTCCCTTCATCGTGAAATGATATTATTAGTTTCCTTTTGTGTGTGATGGGTCCGAATGGCCCTCCAAGTTTACTAGCTATTTCACTTTTGACCCTAATGACATTCCTTTTGATTGTTACATGTTTTTGACTTTTGTAGATATATAATTAAGGATGTATGGTTTAGCAATACTAATATGTGTTGTAAGAGTATGTGTTATTAGTATTGGCATAAAGTGATAGTTTTTTTAATTATTAGTTAATTATCATCATAAATTATAATAATAATAATATTATTATTAAACATAAAATTATATAGTGATGTTTTCTTTTGTTTCCTTGTTAATGCTTAAATTTCATAGGGCATGTATGCAAGTTAGGTTAAAATTACGATGATAAAATAATAGTTTTGGAATGTTAGCCACCCATGTATTACACAAGTTGATAAAAATACTAAATTAATAATTGTTAATTAATATTTAAAAATTATAGAGTAATGCTTTCAGATAAAATACGAGAGAAATTACGTATATTAACTACTTTAGATGTTGTTCAAAAACAAAAACTTTAGATAATAAAACAAAAACATTTTTTCAAACTTGCGTATTTTAAACTTTGTAATTTTTTATAGAAAGTTGTTTATTAAATAGTTCTTTTTGAAAAAGTTCTTTCTACTAAAAAAACTTCATTTTCATAAAATTTTGATTTTTAAAAATATTTATGATTTTAACAACAAAAACGTTTTAATTTATTAAAAAATCTATTTTATATTTTGAAAGAATATCAATAATATTATAAGCATTTAATATGATTATTAAATGATTAAATTACTATGCTAGTGAGAATGTGAGATGTGACAAAATGATTATAAGAAGATAGCATGTGGTATATAGAAATTTTATTTTATTAGAATAGATTGATTAAACATTATTTTTTTTATAAAAACAGAAAAGTTAAATTTGTGAATCTATACAGGCTAGAGTTTAATTTTATTTTATATAAATATTCTTATAAAACCATTAATTCTTAATATTTGTTATGTTTGAAAAAAATTGAGAATATCATCACAAGGTCCTTTGTTTAGGTCGTATGTGACATCCTCAAATATGGGCGGGGACCAATATGATAAGTCAATAGTTTCGTTCTAGCATAAACTCATTATATACTTATACACAATTATAAACGTCGGGGCATATGTTATCACCAGCCACAATCCCTCCTCAAGTTTTTTGAATAGATATTTTTAACCCCTAATTTTTTTAAACTTAAATATATCACACTAATTCCCTTAAGTTTCCAAAATATTGAGCTTACCTTTCGTACATTTTTACTTAAATAAACTAATTTATTACGTTCTTATTTTTATTTTTATGTAAGTATCGGTTTAAATTCGAGTTCATTTATGTATTGACATAAATTTTGTTTGAACACGAATTGAACTAGATCAATTATAAAACGCTTTCATGCTAATTTATTATATATATATATATATTGAGATGGTCTATTTTTCGACGTATATTCTATTTGTTAATGAGTAAGGTCAAATATTATATGTTTTCATTCGATAATATAAATTTGAGTAACTTTATGTTTCGACAAAAATTTTAATTCGGAAACAAGTTGGGACAATTGTAGTTTATACTTACCATACCGTTGCAATACGCACGTTAAAATACTAGTTAGAGTATAAAATAGAACATGTATAGAGGCTCAATGGTGACTATTATATATAATATAATATAATTCCAAATGGTACGTACAACATACTTTTAAGGTTTTATAATTGTACCACTAAAGTCTTATGATTTGTAAAAACACCCCTCCCTGAACAGATATATATCTCTACCTCCTCTCTATTTTCTCTTTCTCACTCACTCTTCTCTTTGTACCTAATATGTTTAACATCACCACCACCAGATCCTTTCATCGGTGATTGCGAGTCATTGGCCTCCTCTACCTAACCTTAAATTCAGCTCTGTGTGTCTACAGTGGGAGGAGACAACTCCGTCGCACTACCGTTGCCGCCATTACCGTCGTTTGCTTTCAATTGAAGGTCAGATGTCGAGCCTATTTGATATTTCTAGTGGATGAACACTTGCTATCTACATATGCAAGGTTGCATGTGATGATTTCGGGAAGCGATCACCACTATCGGTTTATTTGATTTTAAGTCATTAACTTCGGTGCTCCTTAATTATTTTGAGTGTTTGCTTCTAGATCCTACTAAATATGAAATTTTACTATGATTTATTTTCATGATTTAATTACTTTAAAATATTTATGTTTTCTGTTGTAAAAATGTTACACCTTTGAGTGTTATGTTTGACTTTGTTTCTTTACTATAGCTTAGAAGTACCTATTTAAGAGTATATGATGAGTGTTTTTAAAGTAGTTATTATGATTATAAGAACATATTCATGTTTTTCTGAATGTAGCATTTCAAATGTATTGCATTATAGGACTTTCCCATGGGTTTGTTCTTGGTCATCTGCAATCAATTGGGTTGGGTGTAGGTTGCAGGAAAAGAGAAGATGCCTAGATTAAAAAAACATTGTTTAAGATACCAACAGGTAAAGATGTGGGGTGTATAAGATCATTACTGTTGACACGTATACTCTACAGTACCTACTTAATAGATATCTTAATGATTACAAGCCTAAAGGCTCAAGACCTTTTTAAGCATGATGTCCCATGTTAATAAGAGTTTATTAATTTTGCAATTGATTCCTTTGAGACTTAAAGAAAACTGAAAGAGGTTTTTTATCCTTAGTTTAACCTTTTAGTTTGATTTGGTGTTATGAGAAGAACCCCGTGGCGGCGCACGGGTTCCAATCTAGTTAAATGAAGTAAACGAAACATATACGAATTTGGTTATTTATATAATACTAATTATCAACTTAGTTATGCATTATGATATGTATTTTATGTTTTATAAGTTGTACCTCGTTTTGTTTTTTTTTTAAATTTTAACCCTATTGTTTTCATCTTTTACATTTTACCTAATAACTTTTTTATTTTTAACTTTGGTCTCAATACTTTTTATCTTTTACAGTTTTTTTTTTGTTTTGTTTTTTGTCTCGGACTAAAATTTTCGAGTTAATATACAAGCACATGCGTATGTGGTTTAACGGTTTTACATCTATTTATTTTTGTTTCACGACCGTGTTGTGTAATACACTTCGTTCTAATTTATACACATTAACACGCCACAACGCACATGCATGGTTTAAAGTTTTTACGTCTATATTTCATTCGGTTTTATTTCTTTTGTTTTACGAGCTTTTTTGGTGTTGGTGGATGCTAGAGATGGTGTGACATTGATGTTATTTGACACGGTTTTACGGGTGTTCAAACCGGTTTTTCCGGCCAAACCGGTTCGGGTTCAAAACCGGACCGGTTTTTTTGTGGTAGAGTCAAACCGGTTTTTCTTCAAACCGGTTCGGGTTACAAACCGGTTTGGCTCACCGAATACTCGAACCTGTCAAACCGATTCGGACCGGTTTGAAACCGGTTTTTTTACCGAAACCGGTTTTTCTTACCGGTTTAACCGGTTTTTAACTTTTAAACCGGTTTATAAACCGGTTTTGAGTTTGGGGCTACCAAACCGGTATAGAAACCGGCGGTTTGGGTCGGTTCGGGACCAGTTTGGGCCAAACTGGTTTTTCTTTGAAACCGGTTCCGGTTTTTCTGGCCGAACCGGTTCGGGAACCGGTTTTTTTGCCCATCTCTGGTACTTTTACGCCCCCAACGCAACGCGTAGGGTTAAATACTAGTTACATGTAAGGACACTGTTGCATGTGAATAGCGGTATATTGTTTTTAAAGTAGATTACTCTGTCATTATCTCATTATTTTTTTTATTGTGATTAACATGAATTTTAGAATGTGTAATATAAAGCTTACAAAAACATTAATTAAATACATCTTTTGTTTTGTTCATCTCCATAAAAAAGATAGTCTATCGTAATTTTCTTATATTAATGTTACATTTAGAAATATAGGCGTATTATAACCTCTAATGCTTTATTATCTAAAACTATTTATAATTAGGTATATCAATGTATATATGTTTCTAAATTATGAAGCTTGTTCTTTTTGATGTATCACCTTGTTTTTTTAACAACATTTTTTTTTCCTATGCCACACAATTATACATTTGTAAAAATTTAAATCTACATCACATTTATAAGGAATTTATAAGGAATTGTCACCAATATTATTAGATTACAAGAGCATGGGTAATGTATCACCTTCTTAAGCTCTCAGTGCAAAATATTACAAAACGTAGAGAGTGGCAAGAATCACATTTTAGACTACGGATGATCGATAAAACATATGCCTTTGCATGTATATACGGCAAAAGGATCCTGCTTATCTTAACCTTCTAGTATAGTCAAAAATAGATAATTAAGTATATGACAACATAAAAACCTCTAGTAATAAAACAACAGAACAATAAATTGTTATAAACTTAAATTCATGAGTAGCATCAAACTCAATGATTAATTAATATATCGTTTATTAATGTATTTTATTCAAACCAAGTCTTTGTCATGTAGATATGAGTGGTTATTCTTGTTTTTGTCCGAATAGGGTATTAAACCAAATCTTTGTTAGATGTAACAAAATAATATTACATATTATAATTAGGGGTGTTCAAAAATATTCGAATCCGAGAATCCAATCGAAAATCCAAATCCAAAAATTCAAATTTGGATTTGGATAGTAATTTTGAAAAGTTCCGGATATTCGGATATCCGATTATCTAAAAACTAAAAAATATTATTTAAATGTTAAACATTTTTATTTTTAGGTTTGGACTTTTTAGTTTATATTGGAACTTTTATAATATAAGTTGTTTTTCATTTTATTTTCATAATAGCATATATCTAACTAATGTAAAAAAATATTAAAAAAATAAAATTAAAAAATAAATAAAAAATAAATTTCAAATATACGAATCACTATTCGTATCCATATATCCAAAATTTTGTATACAGATACGAATAATGATATTTACTATCTGAAGATTACGGATATTCAAAATTCGAAAATCCTAATCTTTGAATATCCGACTTTAAACACCACTCATCAAAATAATTTATCTTTCTTTTGGTTGTTATTGATCAATAGGTCATCTGGTGTGTGGATTTATGGCTTGTACTTAGTCCATGTAAAATTGATTTATTATAATAAAAAAGTTTTGAGTGAACAATTATTATAATTCTAGATTTTTTCTAATTTTTTCGCTTCTATTGCCTACTAAATAACTACATTAATTATTAATGATATTATTTAATTATTTTATAGATTAAAACTAGTTTCTAATAAATTAATAAAAACATCTTTTTATAAATGCAATTTCTAGAGAATTTTTTTATAGAATAATAAATTTTTCTAAAACATCAAACTTTAAAAAAAAAAAAGAAATGATTAAAAATATGTGTTTTTGAAAAATAAAATTTCTATAAGATGAAATAATAAAAAATAAAAGTTATAATAATAAAATATTTAAAAGTAATAATATTTATATAATTGTTTGTTCTAAAATAAAATGTTCGTATTGAAAGAAAAAACAACAAATGTTTAAAAAAAGTTTAAAAACCTATATCATTGTTTTATTAATTATAGTATTTATTCATATGTAATGTCAACTATATCTTATCTCAATGTATTGTTTTATGTCACACCCTCAAATTCTGCTGACAGTGTATAACCGCGAGAGTGTGATAAACCAGGATCTCGGCCATTAGTCACACCAAACGACTCTATATGAGTTTAAAGAAAAACCATATGTAAAGGAAATCGTAAACCAAATCAAAGTTCAAGATTTAAAAAAAAAATGCGAAAGCAAAATGAAAATGCAAAGAAAATACAAACAGTTATCTTATAATAAATTATTGCGCAAAACACGCACGCAAAACAAAACTTTAGAAGCATGTAAAAAGTAAATATGTCTTTTCAAAAACCAAATATGCGATGAGATGCCCTATGTGCTCTTAATCCTGATAACCTGTGAGAAAACATGCTAAAGTCTGTCAACGTAAAGTTGGTGAGTTCATAAGTTTTCAAAACCATAAAATAAAGTTTATGCGGATTCAGTAAACAAAGTATATCAAGTAGTTAGCTAGACTACTATACATGTTACACTAGTGTGCGAATCATGCGCGACCGAAGCTCACAGTAATGTATGTACGGTGTGCCTTGGCCAATGCCTCCCAGGCATGGTAAAAATAATTAATCACCCGTTTGACTTCCGTGGTGCTGGCGCGACCAGCCCGAGTGGGGTTTGTCAGACCCAGTACTACTACTAAAAATTTTCTCTCTAAGTAATGTAATTAATGGTCCGAATAGTAAGGCAGAAAAGTGACACTAGGTACCCATGTGATCGTACAGTTTTACTAATCCGTAAATAAAAATACAGCATGTTATCCCTCCCGAAGGAGTAAGTTTAAGTAAAGTAGTGACACTCACCTTCGGGTGCACATCAAATACAATATGCAGCAACCTATACAACAATAGGTCCTAAGAGTGTAAGTTCATATAGGTTTATCAAAACCCTAAGCATCCAAACAATCCCATTGCTTATTTGTGTATGAAAAGTTTGATCTGTTTGACCAACTTTTACCAAGTTCAACTTTTGTTGACCGAACTTGACCCGGCGACTCGTTGGTGACCCATTAAGTGTATTAATGTTTGTTTATAATCAAGTTGTAAAAATAAGCAAGTTAAGTTTATCACATAACACGTATGGTTCACGTTTAAACTTTATTACCGATAAAGTTTCTCTTTTTAGCAAGTCATGGTCAAGAAACAACCCTTTTAGTAACCTAACCTTACTAACATGTTTAGGTGACTAATTTAACATATCGTAAACCATCACAACACATGTTACACGTCTAGAACACAATATGTAATTCACAAGTCCAATAAAGTCTCTAACTTTATTAAGCTATGAACCCTTCAAGTTTTAATAACTGAAGGTCAGGCGTATGCTTTCAACACATTAACATTTTAACATACTTGCATATTCATTACAACACATAATCAACCATCATCTTTCATCTAACATATATAGATTTCACTTTATAGATTCCAAAACCAATATAGTTTATACTTTTTAGAAACCCTAAGAAACTTTTAGTAATCAAGCTTCGTTTATGAGATTTAATTAATCAATCCACTTTTATATGATTCAATTAGCATGTACCTAACCACACAATCCATCAAACATGTCTAACATGTAATCTAAATCATAACTATAACAATAAAGACAATATATGAACACAAGGCTTTATTTCTATTAATTAACCACATATTACCCATCATTTACATGTTCCCAACATGTATATATATTCATTTCTAAACATAGTCAATCATCACATCTCATTTAACATGTCTAGAATTCAATATCAATTTTGAAAAACCTAAAAAGTTACTATTTTAAGTAAACCGTGAACAATACATGTGATTTTCATAAATCAACCCTTTACATCATGTTAATACGTTTTAACTAACATATTCTTACCATCAATAATCAACAATCACGCATAGAACTCAAACCATAAAACATTCAAAATCAATGAAGTTACTATATTTAGTAACATAAGAACTAACATGAATCTTAGAACTTCTAATCACAATTGAATCCATATAAAAGCTAAAAACATCATGGCAAAGAATAATAACAATTCACTTTTACATCTTTGTTTGATTTGACACTTTTTTGGATAAACTAGGGTTTCGAATGGGCATTAGAAATCACATGAAAGAGGTATAAGAATCATTAAAACTTACGAATTAGTGTAAGTCTTTATTAGTGGATGAATCCTCGTTGCTCGAAACATCCACGAATCATACCCGAATTGTACTAAATACGAATGGAGGTCGAAACCATATCAAACGAACTCGGAATTGAGTGATTCAAGCGGCCACACGTCCGTATTTCAGAGCTCTACCATCATCTCTACTTGCCATCGTCGGTCTCCGCCGTAACTGCCTCCGGAAAGCTCAGCAGTCGCCGGAAAACTTCCCGGTGCACTGCTCTGTTCGGAAAATTTTAAACCAGACCTCTAGGCCTTAAAATCAAAATCCCAACGGTGAATACCTTCGCCTATTTGTCTAAAAGCTCCTGTAAAATTGGGGTCGATTCAACGGTTAGATCTTCGGGGATCGTTAGATCTCTGCTGCAACGTTTTTGAAAACGGGAATGGAGGTGTGGTGGATGATTTTTGGGTGAGTGGGGGTTAGGGTTGGGTATTTTGTTTACTAAATAGTATACTTGAAACTTAGGTGGGCTTTTATTGCGCTTCGAGTCGGGCTTTTAATATTTTATAGGAATCGAACTAACTAACGAGTTCTAAAATTTTGAATTTAATAAACGAGCATTCATGACGTCTTCTTATACATATATTTAATGCACAATGTATCACAAAATCACGTATTATATAATTTCATCGAATAACGATACATATAACTTTGCATAAAAAACATATAAATTCATAAAATTATATTTAATTAACTGCTCATAATATTATATTTAATTTTGATCACCAACGTTCGAGAACATACTTTTGTGTGAAGACATATGACTTGCATGCAGGATTTCACTGAACTAACTGGATTAACGAAATGTTACTGATACAGGTAACTGGTTTAACTTGAGATTACCAGGTGTCACATTTTATAATTAGAAAAATGTTTCAATAAAAGTATTTAAAAGCTAGAAAGTGTATGAAGAATTACGACATTAACACATGTCTATATAATTAAGATTAGTTTGAGGGCAAAATTGATAATTTTCCACTTTTAAACGCCTATAACTTTTACATACAATAATATTTTTATAAAAAATTAAAAAAACAAGCATTTTTATCTTTAAAATGAGTATTATGTTGAAATAATAAAGCAGTTTTTTTTCACTTTTTTTAGCTCATTATGTAATTTTGTCTTGATTTATAATCAAAACTAGCATCAGACATCATGCAACATCAGACATCATGCAACATTTGCCATCAAATCTAGAAAAATGTCTCTAGCAAAAATCTCAGCTTTAAATCCAGCTCCCAATAGCTTATAGTTTATATCTTTAACTCTTAAAGGCTGTATGCCTATCACAACCCTAGTTTTACCAACCTATGATTTTTTTGGTGATGGATTCATACAGTTAAAAAAAAAAAAGACTCCAAGTCAAGAGTTGCAATATCAACAATTTTAGGAACCATTTTCTATCTCCATAAGAACAAACATGACTTCGACTGCTAAAACGAATGTCTAATCACTACCATTCAAAGATAAAAAAAAAGTTCATATGCAACAAAGCTCAAGTGTCTAATGTCTTTATGCATCATTGCACCCAATAGTTAAGCCAGAAGTATAAAAATGCATAAAAGACCATTTACAAACACTTTATAGAAAGTTTTAAATTTTATAAAAAAAGTCTAATAATTAAAAAAAAACATTTTATGAGATTTGGGCTTAAACCGAATATGAAATACCCATTATGCCATTGATGTATTAGTGATCCATTAGTCAATTACCAAATAACATAAAAACCCAAAATACACATTACTCATTAGTCAATACTCAATGCAATAATAAGCCCAAAATAAAAAATATAAAACATAAAAAAAGGCAAGATCGAGCAACAACAGCGTCCAGCAACTCAACAAGTATCACCTACGCCAGCAGCGCCACCGCCCACCTACCGCCTACGCTCTACCCACCTACCGCCTACGCACTGCCCACCTATGCCACCGTCCACCAGACCACCCACCTGCGCCACTCATTCACTCAAGGTAATAATTTTTACTCTATTAAACTATGAAATTGAGGATTTAGAGTATATGATATTTAATTTCTAATATTTTGTGTTATTTGTTATAAAAATTAGGGATTTGAAATTAGGGATATGACTTAAGGATTTGATTTTGAACTTAGGGATTTGAATTGTATTATTTCTAAGTGCAATTTGTAATCTTTTTATGTTATTTGTTATAAAATTAGTGATTTGAAAGATGAAAAAACAAATTTTTATTGGCAAGTTTTTTAAAAGAAAATTTCAGATCCCAAATGAATTTGATTTGAATGATATTTCTTTGGACCCCTTTATTATCATGTTTTTTTTCTATTATTTATATAAATGTACGGTAATTTTTTTTACGTTACCACTGAACTTGTCTTCTAGATTTGTCACTGGACTCGAACTCATGACCTCCACCATCCCCACCCTTCTCGAAGCTGTTAATGGTCATAGTCGCCTTCGTATTACTCAAACCCGCGTGCATAGATGGTATAAATAAGGCAGAGAAGAGAACAACGAAGATAACCACAACTTGCTTCATGTTTTCTCTTTATATTACGATATGTTGGATGGGTTTTGGTACACAATTTGGTTGAAGGGTGTTGAATATATAGTGATATGATTTTTGTCTTGTTTTAAGTGGTTATATCATATATGTCAATGTAAGTTAAGAGGTTAAAAATACAATGTCGATGTAACAATGCAAGTTATGTAAATACATTTTTTTATATCAATTGTATCTCAATTCTAAAAAGTAAAGTTAAAAACAAGAATCTATTTCTTATAGTAAATATATGTTTAGTATAGAACGCCTAAAGTAATAACTTTTATTATGTTTTACATTAAAGACAATCTATTCACTATTGACTTTTATAGTCAACTTAATATAACCAACTTATAAAGGACAATAGTAAGCTTTCGGATGATATGGTTTTGTTAGTAGGTTACGTTACACCTATTTGATTTGGTACTTCAGGACAGAGTTATCACATAAAAACCACTAAAAGTAGTACTACAACTATGGGTGTAAAGTAAGTAGTTTCATTACTTTATGATACATTACTATTCAAGTCCATCAAGACAATTAAAGGTGATTAGGTGGTGTAACAATAAGGCTTTTCACATTTAGATTTAGGATTCGTGTATTTTTCCTATCATTTATGGTTCATTATGTATACTTTTTAAACATAAGTTATTTACTTTAGGTGTTCCATTCACAATGCAAAGTATAAGCAAGGTATGCATAATTTATGCAAGCAACTTCAGCTGTAAGTCACTTGTTTTTTCGAAGGCCAACAACTTGATGGACATATTAGACTTCATGGATCGTCATGTTAATGTTGTACTTTCCACTAACAGAGGAAGCGTGCTCAAGCATACTATCATCTACAATTTCAAAGGAGATTATAAATCTTCTACGGATGTTTTATATGATAAAACCTACAAGCCTATTGAGACTTATGTGGTTGCACAACCTAAAACTTATTAATCTATCTTCCATTTAACATGTTCTATTATAGTTTGTGTTCCTTTCACAATGGTGTTTTTTTTCTTGTGACTTTTATTTTATTGAGTGATTTCTAAATAATTGTGTATGACTAACGGTATATTCTTTGTGTATTCCTAATGTTAACTCGACTCTAGATCCTGTCTAATGGTTCCTACAGCGCGACATCTCCACCACTGACTTTGTAAAAGAGATGATAAATCTTCCTTAAATGTTCAATATATGAGAAAACATACAAGGCTATCGAGGCATATGTGGTTGCACATCTTAATACTTATTTATCTATCTTTCATTTTTCATTTAATGTGTTCTGTTATGGTTTGAGTTCCTATCGCCATGGTATTTATTACTTTGACTTCTATATTATTGATTGATTTCTAGATAATTGTTTATGACTAACAGCATTCACAGCCCGTACCCCATATATGTGAGTGGTGTTCTATATTATGGGAGATAGTTGTAAGTGAATGTAAGTGGAAGATGTAGAATATGTATGAGGATTGTACCGTGTTTTCTAATATTTGGGGAAACACGGTACAACCCCCATAATTTTTTTAATATTTTTAAAAGTGGTTGTGAGTAGATGAGAGAGACAATGTAATGATAAATGTATGAAAAAATATTATTCAATTGAAAAGAAGAGAGAAAAAAATAGTGATGTTTAATGTAATTACAAAGATAAAGATGAAAGATAGTGAATGCTCTAACAGTGTATTATTTGTGCATTCCTAAAGTTAACTCGACTTTAGATAATTACCTAATTTTCTTTTAAAAGAACGCTGATTTATCTGATCGCATTTTTAATAGAGTATTATTGATGGAAAAGGAAAACCTTGGGAACTGGGTTGGTTTTCTAAGCCGTTGATCTGAACTTTTGGTAGAGACCTTTCATATAAATATTGTGCAAGTTGTTAACAAACTATTGTGACAGTCCGCAAGAACTTTAACAATTGCCTATATGCCACCAAATAAGGTACCAATAATTTTAATATCTAGATTTATATATAGTTTTTTTCCTATTAAATTATGTGTATATAATAAACTAACTATTAAAAATATGGTACTTTAGTTCGCTGCATTTTCGTCTTTTAAAATCATATTAATATTGAACTACCCCCAATGAGCTTCTAGCAGGATGCATTTTCTAAGGGGGTGTTTGTTTTTCTGAAAAATACATGCGCAGGTTCTTTTGTCTGCGCTGCGTAGACCACGCTCAGACATTGCCATCTGCAGACTGTTTGTTTTTTCTAATACATTTCATTAAAAAAGGTCTGCACGAGTTCTTTTTGGTGCAGACTTGGTCCAACCACTTCTTAAAGTTTGCAGAGCTCTTCTTAAACACCACCACCCACCAACACCCACCACGACCACCACCGGCCACCGCCACCATCGTCCACCTCCGCCACCAGCCACCGGCCACCGCCACCACCGTCCTCCACCACCAGCCACCGTCCGCCGCCAGCACCGTCCGCCGCCACCAGCCACCGTCCGCCGCCACCAGCCACCGTCCGCCGCCACCAGCCACCGTTCGCCGCCACCACCTTCCACCTCTGCCACCACCCAGCGTCCGCCACCACCACCCACCGTCTGCGACCACCCACCGTCCGCCACCACCCACCACCACCATCCAGCGCCGCCGTCCACCACCATCACCACCATCCGTATACCACCACTAGTTTATTTTAATAATCTACAGACGTTAAAAAACAAACAGTCTTCTTCTTGCAAACTGCAGAGATTTGGTCCACCTCTTCTGCTACAGATGTCTGCAAATTTGGTCGCAGACTGCAGACATTTTACCTCTTTAAAAACAAACACCACCTAAATTTCTTAGGGCTGAAATTTGAGAGAGAATGACTAAAAAATTAAAAATGATTTGAAAAATCTACCTATGTTAAATGGTACACATAAAGGTCGGGTTTATTGATTAAAAAGACAAAAAAAAAACTAGCCGTTGAAGTAGTCGTTCAGCCTTCATAAGCGGGTTGGCCTGCGGGAAAGATTCACTACACGAGGGTGATTCTTGCGGTACAAATGGCCCGTGACGGTGTCCCCACCGGTACCGTGTCCCCACCGGTTTCGATAGATCCCGCTACCATTGTCATCCTCTGCTTCCACTCAGTCCCTTTGTCTTAAACCCACATTTTTTTTTATTTGTCAGATCCTTGACCCCCGAAGAGCAGGGTTATTTTGAATACCTCAACGGAAGGATATAAGAGCATTCACACTAACAATCTCATCCCCATTCTCATATTTACACTAAAAGCATTACCTTTTTACTTCATCTTTCAATTAAATAATACTTTTTAATATCTTTATTATTATATTTTCTCTCTCCTTTACTCACAACCATTTTTAAAAATATTAAAAAATTACGGGGGTTGTATCGTGTTTCCCCAAATATGGGGAAATACGGTAAAATCCCCATATATTTTCTTTTTTCTTCACTCACGACCACTAACAATCATCTCTCATAATATAGGGTACACACTCATATCAAAATAGGAAATCTACTGTGAATGCTCTAACAATGTAGACTGAAAAGTAAGATGTCGAGAAAATAAGGAAAAAAAAAAAAAGTTAAGCAACGCTATTGTTTTTTAAGTTCTTATTGATGTGAAGAAAGTATTAAAGATTGTCAATTGGAAGAAAAAAAACATTGAATAATTATAAAATTAGAAATGATTGATAAGTTTAATGGAATCAATTATTTTATAAAGTTTTATCATTTGAAAAATGGCGAATTATTTTTTCTTAATGTATGGTAGCTACATTTGATAGACTTAGTCAGAGTGTCATATGTACATAAAATAGAACTGAATTCTTGTTTGTAAGAACTTATATGACCTGTAACATGACAAATATATTTGGTAAAATATCATCGATACAGAGCTATTGATAGGATTTGAGTAAATATGATGAGGATCGATAAACCTTTTACATGTCCCGACGAATATTAGTAAGAGACCCCGACTCCAGAAATCTTCATGTTTAATAAATGGTTAAAATATGACAAATGCTCGGTTCTAGGTTTCTCTTCTAGATATAAATACTCAAGAAGTATATGAACTACATGGTACAAACAATTACCGTACGTTCATATATTGGCTTGAAATACTAACTAGTTTCATAAATATAAATTATTTATCAAATTTTGTTGAGATTAAGTAGTTTTATTAGTTCATGATACATTAGCTTCATTTGTGTAAAATCCATCTTTCACGACACTTTTGAGTTGAATAAATGGTAATTGTTCATTACTAGATAAAAACTCTCGTGCATTGCGGCGAGTTTTATCATCCGTAAACCCTACGAGCGATTGATCTTTTTCTAGAAAAACATTAAAAACGAATCGTAGATGTAGAAATAAATGACAAAATAAATAAATAAACAAAAAGATTATTCTACAAAAAGTAAATCTATGATAATAAAAAAATAAATTAATAAAATTGTTATAAAGAAGGAAATAAAATAATAATATAATAAAAATTAAAATAATATATATATATGCTATGTTACACTATTCTTTCTAAAATACATTCAACAAAATAAATCTAAAAACGAAAAAAACTTTTCTTTTTCTTATTTTCTCTAACGTTGTTCAAACTAATTAAATATAGATTAAAGGTTTTCAGATTTTTAAGACAATTATTGAACTTCAAGGTGTGTATATATTTGTGTGTGTATATATTAGTATTGTATAAAAGTAAAATAAATAAACAAAAATAATAAATAATATTGATAAACTTATTTTTATGGATGTACATATGATTTTTTAACTCCCTTTTGAAATTTCTTTAAATGAAATGGAATCAATAGTAGTTTCAATTAATTTAATAGTAAATATATGAAAAAGAGAAAAGGAGGAGAGTAGGTGATAGAGGATATAAGTTTACATTAATATACTTAGAGTAACCTACATGTGATCCTACCTCAAGCATTTTAGAGTTGTAATTTGCTGCCTAAAAAATTTGAACAACACTATTAACAAAAACTTCTAAATGTAATATAGATAACTAGTGGGTTATGCTGCGCAAGGGCTAACAACATTTAAATAGAATCGTAGACGTAATGGTTAAATAACATGAAAAAAATAAACTTGAAACTAAAACTAACAACATTTAAATGGAAACTAAAAAGCAATCTTTTAATAAGATAATACCTCTTATTGAATCACACATTTTAATGGTTAAACATAAAATTGTGAACAACCCTTTAAAAACTTAACAAAAAAAAAAAAAAAAAAAAAAAAAAAAAAAAAAAAGGCTGTATTGTGAACCAATGACATTCTGACTACTGTTCACGCAACTTGTAAATTGAATTATTAGAATATTAGAATTAACGACTTCATATTTTAATTTGATGGAATAAATGTTACTATATGAGAGTTCATTTATCAATTTACAACTAGCTCCACCTACCATAAATTACTTCCAAGTTGAAGATTAATAATTGGCAGCTACCAAGTACCTAACTGTGATTGTAGTTTCTTCGCACCCGATTGAGTCTACTCTTAGTCAAAGTCAACTAATTGGTCAACGCATCTGTGATCTTGAAGCTTATAAGTCTTCCCACAGCTCATGCTCCCTTAGCACTACAATCTTAGCGTGCATCTAATGGCAAGCAATTCCTTTTCTGTGATTGGTTCGGAGTTCATTGCACGTAATCCACTTGAAGTTATAGTCGATAAGTATCCGTCTAATGATCTTGTGATTACTGACATCAACCATAAAATCCTGCTAAAAGTAAAACCGTGTAACACAACACTCCATCGTCAGCGGATGCTAGTTGACGCTAATGACAATCCCATCGCGACACTCAGGGAAAAGGTAAAATCATATATGTTTCTATTATTTTGAGTTCTCTATTATAAACAAAAGTTATGGTTTTTTTTTTTTTTTTTTTTTTTTTTTTTTTTTTTTTTTTGGATTTTGCTGCTAAAATCAACCTTAATGGTTTATATTTGATTTATTTTCAGAACATAAGTATGCATAGTAGATGGAATGTGTACAAGGGTAACAGTAAAGCGGATTCAGACATTATATTGAGCGCAAAAACTGAACACTTGATCCAGCGTAAGACCAATGTTAGCGTGACGTTGGCTAACAATAATGATGGTTGTGATTTGAAGATCAAAGGGAAATGGTCGGAAGGAAGCTGCAATATTTATTTGGGAGATTCTTCAAGAGAAATAGCCCAAGTAATTTTCATATACCTTTTACTTAGTTTATGTGTGTGTGTATATATAATTTTGTAAAGTCCTGAATAATCTAAATAATGCAAGCATTATCAGATTGAAGTATTTTGATGGGCATTAAATCTTAATCGGATAATTCCGAAAAACCAAGAACAAGTATGTGTTTGTCATTAGGAAAACTGTACTTGAAATAGACCAAAGATTTTCATTTTATAGGTATGAAACATCAAAATATTTTGTTGAAATGACTCATAGTGTAAGTGTCAGTTTCATGGTAATAGTAGTTGGCAGTTAATTCCGGTAATCGGTTCTGTCGGTAGTAATTTAGTTACTATTTCAATAGATAGATTCTGTTTCATCTAGTAACTCCTTTTAATAGTAAGTTGTTTACTACTAATAGTTGGTCGGTAGCCTCACACTACTTCCTACAAAATACTTAGTTACTATTGTTGATTGCATGGTCCCTACTTCAAACTAATAGATCATTTTTGATTGATATGTGCTACCAAACCGCCAGGGGTGTTGCCCTCTTGAACTCATTTGGCTCGTCGGAGCCGAAACCTATATTAATCTCCAATGAGCTTGCACACCTTCTAACTTGTAACTATGTTTACTTGAATTTCTTTTTGGTATTGAGTGTATACTAGTTGCATACAATAATATATAACATTATAATTACCAACAGTTTGGTTGAAATATGCTGACAATTTCATTACTTAAGAACTCAACTGAACGTAACTAATGTGACTTGTTGACCTTGTAGATACATAAACCACAAACGTTGACGTATGCTAATGACAAATTCACGGTGACAATTCAACCTAACATGGACTATGCGTGTGTGGTCGCGCTTTTAGCAATTGTTGATGCTATGGAAAATCCTGATGAGAAACAAGGCTCCGGTGCTCTAGCAGCGCTTAATGTTGTTGGTGCAATTTTATCTTCCTAGTCGAACTAGCTCCATTATTATCCATTCATAAACTCACGTCTGTATCATTATGAACTTTACTTTTAACATCTTGCAGTTGAAGATTGGTGTTTTCAAGTGAAATCTTTTGTACTCTGTTGAATTTAAAATCATCACTAAGCCTTGTTTTTTGTGACAACTTGTATTTGTTCATAATTCTTTGATTGTTCCATCATTGATACCCAGTTATCTAGTTGTGAAGTAGCCAGGTTTACATAAAGTTAACTTGGAGCCATGTTTTTTAAGTTATGATATAGTGTTTTGAAAACTAACTTGCGAGTTTAATAATATTATAATTAATCACATATATGAAAGTAAATAACAAAAAGTTAACGAGGAAAACACAAGAAACGAGTCAGTTTAGGCTGTGTTTCATTTGATTACTTGTATAAACTAAACCTCTACTCAGAAAAATAAGATTAAGAAACATGAAACAACATTATTTGTCTAGCACAACCAAATATAAAGATGCAATAAGCCGGTAGCAATGACATAAACACAAGTTTCATATCAAAATCGAGGTAATTAACCAGATTTTTAGTTATATACCTTGTTTGTAATAGCTTTCAATTGGAACGCCACATATGTGGTATAAACCAACACAAACCTATTACATTTTTATAACCAACAACAACCATTGATCTCGATGAGCGACTCAAATACTTGCTAATGAAGCCACCCGTCTGCAAAAGGTTTCTCAAATCAACATTTGTTTTAATGCCAAGCCCGTTAAGCATGCACACAAACATCTTTAGTGGCAACGTTGTCCGAAGCCCCCCTATCATACGGGCACCTACCTAGTCGTGCTACAAAAGAATCCACCACACTTATTTGCATATGTCATTAGTTAAAATGTTCTTAGAAAAGAACTGATTATTCCGTGGAATTATAGATCACAACATTTTAGTAAGCAGTAAGCTTACTTGAAGGGAGACTAATATGTTTGCAAGAGATTGACCATAAGTGTCACTTATTATTAGAATTAACGAATTTATATTTAATTAGGTTAGTGATCCGTGTGTTACACGGGTTGACAAATACTTAAATGACATATTGGTAAATAAATTCATAGTAATATATATATATATATATGATGTTGAAGATATAAATTAAAATAAGAAGGTTATCATAATATAACAATATCAAAAATTTATGTCGTGTCACAATAGAAACAAATGATGAAAGAATGGTTGAACAAAAAAATAAAATAAAAAATACTAACTAATGAATAAATTCTATAAATTTTATAAAAGTATGTAACAATTATAAACAAACTAAGAAAATAAACAATTAAAATTAAAAGCTAATTGGCCGATATAAATACTTTTTTGTGTAATGGTATCAAATGTTATATCAATGAAAGGTATTAAAAAATAAACATTATAGAAAATATGAATAGTGTCATGAATTTTAAAATTTATTAAGAGGAAAATATTATTTCAAAAGAAATTATGACAGAAACTTTTATTTCAATAAAATAGAAAATTGTTAACAATAATATTAAAATTAATAACTTAATTATTAGTTGTTAACATAATTAGCAATCTCTTATAACTTTTAGAAAGAAGTCAAATATTTTAAAAGTAATAAGTGATCATAAATATAATATTTATTATAATTGATAGAAGTTAATATTTATCAAATTTATTGTAACTTAATATTGTAAGATATAACGACATGTGACAATGCAGATGTTACAATTAGGTGGATAGACTAAATAGAAACCATGTCTACCCATATTTTTATAGGTTATAAATTTGATGAGATAATTGTGATATATGAGATTTCATTATCATTTTCTAATTACAACTAGCCCCACCTTACCATAAATTACATCAAGTTGAAGAATGAAGATAATAATTGGCAGCGACCCTATGCCAAAATGTGGTTGTAATTTCTTCACGCACGAGTCTACTCTTGGTCAAAGTCAACTAATTGGTCAACAAATTTGTCATTTTAAAGCTTAAAAATCTTCCCATAGCTCATGCTCCCTTAGAACTACAATCTTAGGGTGCATTTAGTTTGTGAGATTTGTTGGAATTGTTATTGATTTCAATTAGAATTTAAAGAATTCATTTGAAAATCAAAATGTGTTTGTTTGGTACATTCGTTATGGGAATGGAATGTAAAAATACATAAAATGATAAAACTACCCCTTAAAATTTAATAAATATAAAACAATGATTTATAGTAGGAGTGAGCGAATGGGTTTGACCCGGGCTGGCCCAGAACCAGGAACCGATAATGATCAATCAAAGAACCGGAACCGGACCTTGTAGTACGTTGATGGTTCGGGTGTTTGACTGGTATTGACGTGCCGGTTCTAAACAATTCCAGTGGAATCGAAAAAATAAATTTGAGGCTATTGTTCAACGTTTAGGTAGCAAATACAAACCGTACAAATTCACCTATATATTTAACTGGATTTTATTATAAAAGTTGGCTTGAAGTACAACCAATAATTTTAAAATTCATGTGTTATATATATTCATATTATCATACACATGACTACATGAACGTATTACGTATTATCATATATCACTCACACACACATTATATATAACACACATTATCATAGGTACATATTATTACAAAGAATAATACACACAGATTGCATATTAAATCACTCACACACATATTATAACACACATTATCATGTACACATATACAACACAGACACATCATACACACGTATATTATCTTTTTTCCTTGTTACGAATCACGTAACTGATTTTGATAATTTGTAAAAGAATAGGTTTTATGGTTTTAACGGTTCAAAATTTGTTTACGTGTCGGTCGGTTGGTGGGAAATGGTGGCTGCTGAGGCGACGATTGGTGGCTGGAGCGTCTAAAACTGCAGTGCCAAGCAGTATCGATGGCAAGGGTGTCGGTGGGTGGCGGGTGACGTGGCAACTGCGTTTGTTGGTGACAATCGACGTGGCGGGTCGGTCGGTAGTGTTGGTTAGGGTACGGCTATTGGAGGTTGGTAGTTTGGGTGGGGTTATATATAATTACTAGCTTTATTAAACTCGTGTATTACACGGGATAAATAAATAAAATATTAAATAAAATAAAAATTTATCTATTATAAAACAATATAAGATATGTTGAAACTACGTATAAGTAAAAAAAATATAAACAATAAAACAATGATATTATTTTTTAAACTTTTTTATTTTTTCTAAAAAAATTAAACATTTTGTTTAAAAAAAACCGTTTTAAAAATATAGCATATTTAAAATTTTTTCATATTATAACTTCCAATTTTAATTATTTTTGTTACTTTTTAAAAACCTAATTCTAAAATATTTTGTATTTAAAAATTTTGAGGTTTTAGAAAATTTTATTATTTTATAACAATTTATTTCTTTAAAAGTCAAATTAATAAAAAGATCTCTTTCATAATTTATTAAAAAAATATTATTAATCTAAAAAAGATTTGAATAATATTATTAGTAATTAATGTGGTTATTTAATAATAGAGAAAAGCGAAAAATTTTTGGTGGGGATCAATGTGATGCTGACACATGTCATCTTAGTTATCTTTTTATTAAAGTAGGTTCATTTCCTTTAGAACATGAAAGGATTATGAATTCCATTAAGTGTGGAATTTGATTGGAATTAATCCGATTCTAATTTTTTCTATTAGTCAACCAAACACACAAAGAAAGAGAAATTAAATTTAAATTTCATTCAATTCTATTGAATTCCGACCAATTAAACAGCCCCTTAGTATGCATTTGTGATGATAGCATCTGCTTCGTTTTCTGTAATTGGTTCGGAGTTCATTGCATTGAATCCAGTTGATGTTATAGTTGATAATTAAGCATCCTTGTAGAGATTTTGTGATCATTGATATTAACCATAAAATCATGCTAAAAGTAAAACAGCATGACACAATACTTAATTATCAGCGGGTGCTACTTGATTTTCATGACAAACCCATCGCGATGCTTAGAAAAGTTTTTTAAGTACACGTATCAATTTCTAAACTTTTATTTTTTTGTCTTTCTCTATTATTAAATAAAAATGATTGTAAAAAAATAAACTAAATAATTAAAAAACAAAAATATGATACGATTAATGAACCGCTAAAGATGGTACAAGAGCTCCAACTTTTCAAGAAACACAAGAAAATTACTCACTCTATTTTCCTAATGACACTTGAGAGGCTGTGGATCCTAAGGAACGACAAGGCTTTTAAAGGGTATTATGCTTCAACTCGTAAGGTGATGGTGGAAGAGATTAAGGAGAATTTCTTAATTTCTGTGTATCAAATATAGAGCTAATATGCAGAATCTCACATGGGAGAAATGGAAGGTTTTCAATGTCTTGGATGTAATATAAAAACCATCTTGTGTCTCGATCGAGTGACTTGCTGGGTTGCATATGAATGTAATAATAGTTTGTGCTTGGTTTTAATATAATGCTTCCTTTCCTATGTTTAAGAAAAACCCAAAATATAAAATTTTTTATTCTAATAAATTATTAAAAGATATTAAATTATAAAATTTCAATTAAGTTTTATCGTAAAATATAATTTTTTAATTATTCATTTTTATTATTTGTTAGTTATAATTTCTTAATATTTATTATTTCGTAAATAATTTTATCTTAATATAATTTTTATTAATTCTTGAATTTTATTATTGTATAATTAACTTTGTTAATATTTTTATAATATCTTAATTTTTTATTCATTATTTAATTAATCGTTAATGACATGTAACATGCAAAATATTAATATTAATATTTTGTATATTTTCTTAATTTTTTTATTTTTTTATTTCTTTAATGGTTAATAACATATATCATAAATATTAATAAAGTCTAATGATTTTAATATGTTGAATTTCATGTATCCATATAATACATGAGTTTTAAACTAGTTAGAGTTGAGTATAAAATAAAACATCTCAATGGTGACCATTATATATCGACACTCTTGAATATGAATAGGTATATTTTGTTAAAGTAGATTACTCTTACATGTCATTATCTCGTTTATTTTTTTTATTGTGATTAACAAAAATTTTAGAATGTGTAATATAAAACTTACAAAAAAAGTAAATTATATCCATGTCTTGTTTTTGTTCATCTCCATACAAAGATAATATGTCTTAATTTTCTAGTATTAATGTTACATTTAAAAATACAAGCGTTATACAATCTCTAATGCATTTTCATCTAAAACTATTTATAATTAGCCATACCAATTTATATATGTTTTTACATTATGAAGCTCGTTCTTTTTAATGCATCCCCTTGTTTTATAACAACAATTATTTTTTCTTTCTTAATTCCACATAATTTTATACTTGTAAAGATTTGAATCCTTATCACATTTATATGGGATAATCACCAATGTCATTAAGTTATAAGATCATGGGTTAATATATCACCCTCTTAAGCTCTCAGCGCAAGATATTACGAAACCTAGGGAGAGGGAAGAATCACATTTTAAACTATGTATGCTCGATAACACATATGCCTTCTCATGTATAGACGGCAAAAAGATTCTCATGATGTTAACCTTCTAGTATTAACGTCTAAGATAGATATATAAGTGTATGACGACATAAAAACCTCTAGTAATAAAACAACAAAAGATTGAATTATTATAAACTTAAATTCATCGATCAGTAGCATCTAACTCAATGATTAATATATCGCTATACTGTGTTTTATTTAGACCAAGTCTTTGACATGTAGATGAGTTGTTATTCTTGTTTTGGTCCGAGAAGGGTATTAAACAAAATCTTTGTTAGATGTAACAAAAACATATTACATATTATAATGATTTTTCATTATTTGGTATTGATGAATGGGTAATTTGGTGTGTGGGTTTATGGCTAGCTTGTACTTGGTTCACATAAAATGATTATTATATTAACCTAGTTATATTTACTCGTACTGTGCGGGACGATTTCTAATAAACATAGATGATAATAATTAGAATGTTGGACTCAATTGTTTTTGTAAATATACGAGGGTATTGAACATAAGAGTATCATGGATGTTTAAGAAGACATTTTATTTTTAAAACTTATAATGTGCCGTTGGTAAAATTAAATAAACGGGTAGAAAAACGGAAAAGTTTCAAATAAAAAAGATGATAAAATATAAAAAGTGTATAAAGTAATCTTAACCATTAATATTTTTAATCAATGGTTAAGATTAAATTGTAAGAAATAAATTTGTTAAAATGATATTTTAAGCATAAAAGTTAAAGAATCATATAAAAACTAAAATAATAATAATAATAATAATAATTTTCTAACAAACTTTTTCCATAGAATTTAATTTAAATTATTGACTATGAAAATTATTGGTTAGAAATTCATTCGCTTGTCTTTAACTTGATCTTCACTTTGATTTGATTTCTCGAGCCTCTAGGTTCAACCCTTACATAAACATTTTTATTTTTAGGTTTGGACTTTTTAGTTTATATTGGAACTTTTATAATATAAGTTGTTTTTCATTTTATTTTTATAATAGCATATATCTAACTAATGTAAAAAAGTATTAAAAAAATAAAAATAAATAAAAAATAAATTTCAAATATATGAATCACTATTCGTATCCATATATCCAAAATTTTGTATACGGATACGAATAATGATATTTACCATCTGAAGATTACGGATATTCAAACCATATCAAATGAACTCAGAATTGAGTGATTCAAGCGGCCACACGTCCGTATTTCAGAGCTCTACCATCACCTCTACTTGCTGCCATCAGTCTCCGCCGTATCTGCCTCCGAAAAGCTCAGCAGTCGCCGGAAAACTTTCCGCTGCACTGCTCTGTTCGGAAAATTAAAAACCAGACCTCTAGGGCTTAAAATCAAAATCCCAACGGTGAAGACCTTCGCCTATTTGTCTAAAAGCTCCTGTAAACTTGGCGTCGATTCGACGGTTAGATCTTCGGGGATCGTCAAATCTCTGCTGCAACGTTTTTGAAAACGGGGATGGAGGTGTGGTGGATGATTTTTGGGTGAGTGGGGTTAGGGTTGGGTATTTTGTTTACTAAATAGTATACTTGGAACTTAGGTGGGCTTTTATTGGGCTTCGAGTCGGGCTTTTACTATTTTATAAGAATCGAACTAACTAACGAGATCTAAAATTTTGAATTTAATAAACGAACATTCATGACGTCTTCTTATACATATATTTAATGCACAATGTATCACAAAATCACGTATTATATAATTTCATCGAATAACGATACATATAACTTTGCAGAAAAAAACATATAAATTCATAAAATTATATTTAATTAACTGCTCATAATATTATATTTAATTTTGATCACCAACGTTCGAGAACATACTTTTGTGTGAAGACATATGACTTGCATGCAGGATTTCACTGAACTAACTGGATTAACGAAATGTTACTGATACAGGTAACTGGTTTAACTTGAGATTACCAGGTGTCATATTTTATAATTAGAAAAATATTTCAATAAAAGTATTTAAAAGCTAGAAAGTGTATGAAGAATTACGACATTAACACATGTCTATATAATTAAGATTAGTTTGAGGGCAAAATTGATAATTTTCCTTTTTAAACGCCCATAACTTTTACATACAACAATATTTTTATAAAAAATTAAAAAAAAAAGTATTTTTATCTTTAAAATGAGTATTATGTTTAACTAATAATGCAGTTTTTTTTTTTTACTTTTTTTAGCTCATTATGTAATTTTGTCTTGATTTATTATCAAAACTAGCATCAGACATCATGCAACATCAGACATCATGCAACATCAGACATCAAATCTAGAAAAATGTCTCTAGCAAAAATCTCAGCTTTAAATCCAGCTCCCAATAGCTTATAGTTTTCTATCTTTAACTCTTAAAGGCTATATGCCTATCACAACCCTAGTTTTACCAACCTATGATTTTTATGGTGATGGATTCATACAGTTAAAAAAAAAGACTCCAAGTCAAGAGTTGCAATATCAACAATTTTAGGAACCATTTTCTATCTCCATAAGAACAAACATGACTTCGACTGCTAAAACGAATGTCTAATCACTACCATTCAAAGATAAAAAAAAAGTTCATATGCAACAAAGCTCAAAATGTCTTTATGCATCATTGCACCCAATAGTTAAGCCAGAAGTATAAAAATGCATAAAAGACCATTTACAAACACTTTATAGAAAGTTTTAAATTTTATAAAAAAAGTCTAATAATTAAAAAAACATTTTATGAGATTTGGGCTTAAACCGAATATTAAATACCCATTATGCCATTGATGTATTAGTGATCCATTAGTCAATTACCAAATAACATAAAAACCCAAAATACACATTACCCATTACTCAATACTCAATGCAATAATAAGCCCAAAATAAAAAATATAAAACATAAAAAAGGCAAGATCGAGCAACAACAGCGCCCCGCAACTCAACAAGTATCACCTACGCCAGTAGTGCCACCGCCCACCTACCGCCTACGCACTGCCCACCTATGCCACCGGCCACCAGACCACCCACCTGCGCCACTCATTCACTCTAGGTAATAATTTTTACTCTATTAAACTATGAAATTAGGGATTTAGAGTATATGATATTTAATTTCTAATATTTTTGTGTTATTTGTTATAAAAATTAGGGATTTGAAATTAGGGATATGACTCAAGGATTTGATTTTGAACTTAGGGATTTGAATTGTATTATTTCTAAGTGCAATTTGTAATCTTTTTATGTTATTTGTTATAAAATTAGTGATTTGAAAGATGAAAAAACAAATTTTTATTGGCAAGTTTTTTAAAAGAAAATTTCAGATCCCAAATGAATTTGATTTGAATGATATTTCTTTGGACCCCTTTATTATCATGTTTTTTTTCTATTATTTATATAAATGTACGATAATTATTTTTTACGTTACCACTGAACTTGTCTTCTAGATTCGTCACTGGACTCGAACTCATGACCTTCACTTTTAAAAATTATAAGATGTCTACTCCCAAACAAATTGATCTAGAAATTATTGGCAAGCGTGATTATTTCATATACCATAGGTTTTGAAACTAAGTTGGAGTTGTGAAAGATAATAAACCAAAAAGTATTACAGATTAAATAAGTCTATGTTAGCGTTGACGTCTACATGTAAATACGCGACTTGTGTCTTTTTTTTTTTTTAAGGTTTGCGTCATGTTTGAAAACAAGACTAGTAGTTCAAAATATGGGCTACATATTGGGCTCAATGAACAATTATTACTTTACTTTAGACGGGGTTTGATACAATACGTTATATATTACATCATGAGTACAAACACTTTCAAGAAAATGAAATACAAAGAGCATCTTCTCACGCAATCAAGCAAAATGCACGACTACGTAGAAGGACATTATAGCAACACCAGCCGATAATTGAATTTTCCGCGTCGGTCACTTTATTCAATGTGATTTTATAGTGAAACTCAACTCTTTAATCTTATGGATTAAAGTATGATCATGCATCAGACCAAGTAACTGTGGTCTCACCCCATTCACTTTTAGGCACATGAAGGGCCTTCCAAACAGCTTTAGATGCGTCCACAATATTATTTTTACATCTTCTAGTCGAGTCACACTCGTCAACAACCTTAGCTTTTACACTTTTACCTTTGTAATGTATATTGATAAACTTAAAACATCTTTGCCCGTGATTGTACCAACGGGTGGATAATGCCACAATGAGTGTGTTATCTGAATGATACTTGCCATCACACTCGGATGGACCTCCACCATCCCCACCCTTCTCGAAGCTGTTGATGGTCATAGTCGCCTTCATATTACTCAAACCCGCGTGCATAGATGGTATAAATAAGGCAGAGAAGAGAACAACGAAGATAACCACAACTTGCTTCATGTTTTCTCTTTATATTACGATATGTTAGATGGGTTTTGGTATACAATTTGGTTGAAGGGTGTTGAATATATAGTGATATGATTTTTGTCTTGTTTTAAGTGGTTATATCATATATGTCAATGTAAGTTAAGAGGTTAAAATTACAATGTCGATGTAACAATGCAAGTTATGTAAATACATTTTTTTTATATCAATAGTATCTCAATTCTAAAAAGTAAAGTTAAAAACAAGAATCTATTTCTTATAGTAAATATATGTTTAGTATAGGACGCCTAAAGTAATAACTTTTATTATGTTTTACATTAAAGACAATCTATTCACTATTGACTATTATAGTCAACTTAATATAACCAACTTATAAAGGACAATAGTAAGCTTTCGGATGATATGGTTTTGTTAGTAGGTTACGTTACACCTATTTGATTTGGTACTTCAGTACAGAGTTATCACATAAAAACCACTAAAAGTAGTAACTACAACTATGGGTGTAAAGTAAGTAGTTTCATTACTTTATGATACATTACTATTCAAGTCCATCAAGACAATTAAAGGTGATTAGGTGGTGTAACAATAAGGCTTTTCACATTTAGATTTAGGATTCGCGTATTTTTCCTATCATTTATGGTTCATTATGTATACTTTTTAAACATAAGTCATTTACTTTAGGTGTTCTATTCACAATGCAAAGTATAAGCAAGGTATGCATAATTTATGCAAGCAACTTCAGCTGTAAGTCACTTGTTTTTTCGAAGGCCAACAACTTGATGGACATATTAGACTTCATGGATCGTCATGTTAATGTTGTACTTTCCACTAATAGAGGAAGTGTGCTTAAGCATACTATCATCTACAATTGCAAAGGAGATTGTAAATCTTCTACGGATGTTTTATATGATAAAACCTACAAGCCTATTGAGACTTATGTGGTTGCACAACTAAAACTTATTAATCTATCTTCCATTTAACATGTTTTATTATAATGGAGCATGTTCTATTATAGTTTGTGTTCCTTTCACAATGTTGTTTTTTTTTCTTGTGACTTTTATTTTATTGAGTGATTTCTAAATAATTATGTATGACTAACGGTATATTCTTTGTGTATTCCTAATGTTAACTCGACTCTAGATCCTGTCTAATGGTTCCTACAACGCGACATTCCACCACTGACTTTGTAAAAGAGATGATAAATCTTCCCTAAATGTTCAATATATGAGAAAACTTACAAGGCTATCGAGGCATATGTGGTTGCACATCTTAATACTTATTTATCTATCTTTCATTTTTCATTTAATGTGTTCTGTTATGGTTTGAGTTCCTATTACCATGGTATTTATTACTTTGACTTTTATATTATTGATTGATTTCTAGATAACTGTTTATGACTAACAGCATTCACAGCCCGTACCCCATAAATGTGAATGGGTGTTCTATATTATGGGAGATGGTTGTAAGTGAATGTAAGTGGAAGATGTAGAATATGTATGAGGATTGTACCGTGTTTTCTCATATTTGGGGAAACACAGTATAACCCCCATAAATTTTTTAATATTTTTAAAAGTGATTGTGAGTAGATGAGAGAGACAATGTAATGATAAATGTATGAAAAAATATTATTCAATTGAAAAGAAGAGAGAAAAAAAATAGTGATGTTTAGTGTAATTACAAAGATAAAGATGAGAGATAGTGAATGCTCTAACAATGTATTATTTGTGCATTCCTAAAGTTAACTCGACTTTAGATAATTACCTAATTTTCTTTTAAAAGAACGCTGATTTATCTGATCGCGTTTTTAATAGAGTATTATTGATGGAAAAGGAAAACCTTGGGAACTGGGTTGGTTTTCTAAGCCGTTGATCTGAACTTTTGGTAGAGACCTTTCATATAAATATAGTGCAAGTTGTTAACAAACTATTGAGACAGTCCGCAAGAACTTTAACAATTGCCTATATGCCACCAAATATGGTACCAATAATTTTAATATCTAGATTTATATATAGTTTTTTTCCTATTAAATTATGCGTATATAATAAACTAACTATTAAAAATATGGTACCTTTGTTCGCTGCATTTTCGTTCTTTAAAATCATATTAATGTTGAACTACCCCAGTGAGCTTCTAGCAGGATGCATTTTCTAAGGGGGTGTTTGTTTTTCTGAAAAATGTCTGCGCAGGCTCTTTTGTCAGCGCCGCACACTCGCGTAGACCACGCGCAGACATTGCCATCTGCAGACTGTTTGTTTTTTCGAAGACATTTCATTAAAAAACGTCTGCACGAGCTTTTTTTGGTGCAGACTTGGTCCAACCACTTCTAAAGTCTGCAGAGCTCTTCTTAAACACCATCACCCACCAACACCCACCACCACCATCGGCCACCGCCACCGCCGTCCATGTCACACCCCCACTTTTCAGCACACAGCGGAAGCAACGGGGGTGCGACTGGACTGAATATCAAGAACAACATTGTTTACAAGAGAATAATAAAACTTTTATTACATCGAATATATTCTTAAATGCTCCGTAGTCTGAGTTTCTAGAACTTGCTACAACTGCTACGTGAGGTTCTTCAAATTATATAACTAGCCAAGATATCTTTGGTTTTCGGTTCCTGAAAAACATACTAAAAGTGTCAACTAAAAATAGTTGGTGAGTTCGTAGGTTTAACGAAAACCAAGTTTAACACGTATGATGTCAATTAAGTAAGTCCACAACCAACCCTGTACCCCGGTTATCCAATCCCCATCTAATATGGATTGAATCCCCGAATAGCAACACCCGAACTGTCAAATAATAAGCATGTGCAGATAATATGCCGCGTAGACACTACAGGCTCAGCGGCACTGTATGTCTCAGTGTTTGTTTGCCTATCAATAAGACACACTGTGCGTGGGGGATTCCCCAAGTAGTACTACCCATACGTCCGTCGGTTCTATCCAGAATTAATGGTTGTGTAAAACGACAGTCGGTGCATGTGCATAATAGCAAAAGAAAGTCTTAAATAATTGCACATCATATAAAAACGAGCATGCTTTTCACCCCAAAAGTGAATAAAAAGGGCTGCGAACACTCACCTGGGTTATCTTATAAGTATTTGTATATCACTGTTGGAAGCTCACAACTATGTGTAGGAACTCACCATTTCAATCCTAATTGTACATTTAACGTCAGTTCTTAGTAATACAATAACTCTATCACATGTGCGGTTGAGCTCTTTGTATTAGCTTAGGTGAGATGATCTTTCAATATTATTATTAAGATGTATGTTGTTCAATGATATTAATGTTACCCAATAATTATTTTGATTTACTAAATTATTTAGGTTTTATATGTATTTAATATATATAGATGTATGCACATAGTTATTTTCTTGTTATTTTTATATGCAATTATTGTTATTAGAACTTATTTAATCATAATTTAATTAGACTTACTTGACTCGGTCATCCATTGGTTTTTTGAAGATTCTATTCGTACAAATAGTTTATGTATTCTTTTTAATTCACATTGTGAGTATGTATATATTGTATTTATATAATTAAGTTTTAGTATATTGTTCATATGATAAAAGTATTACTAATAAATCTAATAACAATAGTAATTATTATAATAATATTAAATAAACTATTTATCATATTTTTTTAGGTATTGAACAATATTATCAAAACTAAATATTAGTAATACTACCAGTAGCAGTATTAATAATAAAACAGGTGTTAATTATTATAATACTTATAATTATGCCTTCTAACAGATGACAATGATATTTGTAGAATAATATTTTTGAATAATAATAATAATAATAATAATGATGATAATAATAATAATAATAATAATTTCTTATGGTGGTTTGGAAGTAAATAGAATAATTTACTTTTTGTTAATTAGTTGACCTAAACAATTATATTTGTATCGTAGTTTTATTTTTAATAACGTGAAGCTTATGTGAAATTTTTCTGTAAAGCTTATGTTAAAATTATCGATCTTGATCAACTATTACTTATAACTTATTTAGTAATAAAAAAAATAAATTCTAAAAAGCATAAAGATGTTATAATAAGCTAGTTTTATTATTTTTAATTTAAAATAGTTATCTTTAAAGTTTCTTACACGTTTTTAATTATTATTTTCAAATTAAAGTTAAATAATTATTAAATAAATTTCAAACATTATAAAAATTTAGTTTTAGCATTCATATTATATTACTTTTTGGAGTATTTAATATGATTTACCTGTCGGATCTTATAAACCAGTTTTTATTATAATTTTGAATATAAATTACATATTAATATATTCAAGTTTTTAATCATTTTGACACCATAATTTACTCATTATTAATATAAAAATAATTCATGCCTATACTGTATTAATGTTGTTAAATAAATTTATAAAACATGATTTTTAAATAAGCATATACGTAAAAAAATACAAATATAAAACTCGATAAGTTATTATACTACCTTCGATTTTCTCAGAATGTGAAGTAATATTCAATACTCGTTTCCCCGAGTGTTACGTAACCAATTTTTAGAGAGAGAGAAGTCGTTGGTTTTAGAAAGAGGAAAGGTGGTGGAGGGTTCGTATGGTAAAACGGTTGTGCAACGGTGGTTCCGGGTGGTACCGCGGTGGTATAGGGTGGTTGTAGAAGGCAAGATAGGGGGTGGAAGGTGGTAGTTAACATTAGTTTTAGTAGTTTGTTTAAAGTTTATAGAGAGAGAGTTGTATGTGTGTGATTGTGTAGAGTGAGAGGGAGCCGAGGGGTGGGTCATTTGGGTGGTGCTGCGGTGGTGTTGGAGTGGTGTTTATGGCGGCAGGAAAGGTAGCGAAGGGATGGGGTGATGGTAGCTATGATGTATGTATGGTACGTATGCATGGATGTTGTGGGTTTCACGGGCATTTAAAGGGGGATCGATATGGGTGTGGTTGGTGGAAATTAACAGCAAGGGTGAGGGTGGTGGATGGTGGTAATGATTGCAAGTTGGTGATGAGATGGTGAGGTGGTGGCCTTGGAGTTTCTCTCGGATTGATGGCTGCAAGGTGTGAAGATGCATGCAAGTGTGAACATTCATGCAACCTTATCTCCTATTTTTATTATATTATGGGATTAGTTTTTAGATTAGTAGGTTTAAAGCAAGTATTTGATTGAGTTTAGGTAGATATACGAGTGTCTTAATTAGTTTTAATTTAGTAAATGTTAATTTAGTATAATAAGAGTAGGTTTTGTAAGAGTTTAGGTTAAGGCTAGGGTTGTTTAAGTTTTTACCAAAGCTTAGTAGTCTAACTTTGAACCTTGGGCATACGTTGTACTGATAGGTGAATTTATTTTTTAAACTTATAGTTTAACGAGAATACATATATATATATATGTATATATATATATTAAAAACCTAATAATAATAACTGGTGTAAAATATATTTTAACACGTTGAGTTTCATGGTTATCACAGTCCACCTCCGCCACCAGCCACCGTCCGCCACCAGCACCGTCCGCCGCCACCCCCGTCCACCTCCGCCACCAGCCACCGTTCGCCGCCACCACCTTCCACCTCGGCCACCACCCACCGTCCGCCACCACCCACCACCACCATCCAGCGCCGCCGTCCACCACCATCACCACCATCCGTATACCACCACTAGTTTATTTTAATAATCTACAGACGTTAAAAAACAAACAGTCTTCTTCTTGCAAACTGCAGAGGTTTGGTCCACCTCTTCTGCTACAGATGTCTGCAAATTTGGTCCGCAGACTGCAGACATTTACCTCTTCAAAAACAAACACCACCTAAATTTCTTAGGGCTGAAATTTGAGAGAGAATGACTAAAAAATTAAAAATGATTTGGAAAATCTACCTATGTTAAATGGTACACATAAAGGTCGGGTTTATTGATTAAAAAGACAAAAAAAACTAGCTGTTGAAGTAGTCGTTCAGCCTTCATAAGCGGGTTGGCTTGCGGGAAAGATTCACTACACGAGAGTGATTCTTGCGGTACAAATGGCCCGTGACGGTGTCCCCACCGGTACCGATAGATCCCGCTACCATTGTCATCCTCTGCTTCCACTCAGTCCCTTTGTCTTAAACCCACATTTTTTTTTATTTTTCAGATCCTTGACCCCCCGAATAGCAGGGTTATTTTGAATACCTCAACCGAAGGATATAAGAGCATTCACACTAACAATCCCATCCACATCCCAATATTTACACTAAAAGCATTACCTTTTTACTCCATCTTTTAATTAAATAATACTTTTTAATATTTTTATTATTATATTTTCTCTCTCCTCTACTCACAATCATTTTTAAAAATATTAAAAAATTACGGAGGTTGTACCGTGTTTCCCCAAATATGAGGAATTAAGATAAAATCCCCATATATTTTCTCTTTTCTTCACTTACGACCACTAACAACCATCACTCATAATATAAGGTACACACTCATATCAAAATAGGAAATCTACTGTGAATACTCTAACAATGTGGACTGAAAAGTAAGATGTCGAGAAAATAAGGAAAAAAAAGTTAAGCAACGCTATTGTTTTTTAAGTTTTTATTGATGTGAAGAAAGTATTAAAGATTGTCAATTGGAAGAAAAAAAACATTGAATAATTATAAAATTAGAAATGATTGATAAGTTTAATGGAATCAATTATTTTATAAAGTTTTATCATTTGAAAAATGGCGAATTATTTTTTCTTAATGTATGGTAGCTACATTTGATAGACTTAGTCAAAGTGTCATATGTGCATAAAATAGAACTGAATTCTTGTTTGTAAGAACTTATATGACCTGTAACATGACAAATATATTTGGTAAAATATCATCGATACAGAGCTATTGATAGGATTTGAGTAAATATGATGAGGATCGATAAACCTTTTACATGTCCCGACGAATATTAGTAAGAGACCCCGACTCCAAAAATCTTCATGTTTAATAAATGGTTAAAATATGACAAATGCTCGGTTCTAGGTTTCTCTTCTAGATATAAATACTCAAGAAGTATATGAACTACATGGTACAAACAATTACCGTACGTTCATATATTGGCTTGAAATACTAACTAGTTTCATAAATATAAATTATTTATCAAATTTTGTTGAGATTAAGTAGTTTTATTAGTTCATGATACATTAGCTTCATTTGTGTAAAATCCATCTTTCACGACACTTTTGAGTTGAATAAATGGTAATTGTTCATTACTAGATAAAAACTCTCGTGCATTGCGGCGAGTTTTATCATCCGTAAACCCTACGAGCTATTGATCTTTTTCTAGAAAAACATTAAAAACGAATCGTAGATGTAGAAATAAATGACAAAATAAATAAATAAACAAAAAGATTATTCTACAAAAAGTAAATCTATGATAATAAAAAAATAAATTAATAAAATTGTTATAAAGAAGGAAATAAAATAATAATATAATAAAAATAATATATATATATATATATATATATATATATATATATATAGCTATGTTACACTATTCTTTCTAAAATACATTCAACAAAATAAATCTAAAAACGAAAAAACTTTTCTTTTTCTTATTTTCTCTAACGTTGTTCAAACTAATTAAATATAGATTAAAGGTTTTCAGATTTTTAAGACAATTATTGAACTTCAAGGTGTGTATATATTTGTGTGTGTATATATTAGTATTGTATAAAAGTAAAATAAATAAACAAAAATAATAAATAATATTGATAAACTTATTTTTATGGATGTACATATGATTTTTTAACTCCCTTTTGAAATTTCTTTAAATGAAATGGAATCAATAGTAGTTTCAATTAATTTAATAGTAAATATATGAAAAAGAGAAAAGGTGGAGAGTAGGTGATAGAGGATATAAGTTTACATTAATATACTTAGAGTAACCTACATGTGATCCTACCTCAAGCATTTTAGAGTTGTAATTTGCTGCCTAAAAAATTTGAACAACACTATTAACAAAAACTTCTAAATGTAATATAGATAACTAGTGGGTTATGCTGCGCAAGGGCTAACAACATTTAAATAGAATCGTAGACGTAATGGTTAAATAACATGAAAAAAAGAATCTTGAAACTAAAACTAACAACATTTAAGTGGAAACTAAAAAACAATCCTTTATTGTTTTTTGTTGTAAACATATTAATATAATTAAAAATTTTAAAGGCTCTTTGGTAGTCTCTTATTCCATTGAGAGGCTATAATTGAATTTGTCAGAAGTAAATCGTGCTTGTTTCATTTAAAAGACACTTTAGTGGTTCATGAAACCTTTTAATAGTTAAGTTTCAGAAACATATTAAATGATAAAGATAATACCTCTTATTAAATCACACATTTTAATGGTTAAACATAAAATTGTGAACAACCCTTTAAAAACTTAACAAAAAAAAACAAAAAAACAAAAGGCTGTAATGTGAACCAATGACATTCTGACTACTGTTCACGCAACTTGTAAATTGAATTATTAGAATATTAGAATTAACGACTTCATATTTTAATTTGTTGGAATAAATGTTACTATATGAGAGTTCATTTATCAATTTACAACTAGCTCCACCTACCATAAATTACTTCCAAGTTGAAGATTAATAATTGGCAGCTACCAAGTACCTAACTGTGACTGTAGTTTCTTCGCACCCGATTGAGTCTACTCTTAGTCAAAGTCAACTAATTGGTCAACGCATCTGTGATCTTGAAGCTTATAAGTCTTCCCACATCTCATGCTCCCTTAGCACTACAATCTTAGGGTGCATCTAATGGCATGCAATTCCTTTTCTGTGATTGGTTCGAAGTTCATTGCACGTAATCCACTTGAAGTTATAGTCAATAAGTATCCTTCTAATGATCTTGTGATTACTGACATCAACCATAAAATCCTGCTAAAAGTAAAACCGTGTAACACAACACTCCATCGTCAGCGGATGCTAGTTGACGCTAATGACAATCCCATCGCGACACTCAGGGAAAAGGTAAAATCATATATGTTTCTATTATTTTGAGTTCTCTATTATAAACAAAAGTTATGGTTTTTTTTTTTTTTGGATTTTGCTGCTAAAATCAACCTTAATGGTTTATATTTGATTTATTTTCAGAACATAAGTATGCATAGTAGATGGAATGTGTACAAGGGTAACAGTAAAGCGGATTCAGACATTATATTGAGCGTAAAAACTGAACACATGATCCAGCGTAAGACCAATGTTAGCGTGACGTTGGCTAACAATAATGATGGTTGTGATTTGAGGATCAAAGGGAAATGGTTGGAAGGAAACTGCAATATTTATTTGGGAGATTCTTCAAGAGAAATAGCCCAAGTAATTTTCATATACCTTTTACTTAGTTTATGTGTGTGTATATATATAATTTTGTAAAGTCCTGAATAATCTAAATAATGCAAGCATTATCAGATTGAAGTATTTTGATGGGCATTAAATCTTAATCGGATAATTCCGAAAAACCAAGAACAAGAATGTGTTTGTCATTAGGAAAACTGTACTTGAAATAGACCAAAGATTTTCATTTTATAGGTATGAAACATCAAAATATTTTGTTGAAATGACTCATAGTGTAAGTGTCAGTTTCATGGTAATAGTAGTTGGCAGTTAATTCCGGTAATCGGTTCTGTCGGTAGTAATTTAGTTACTATTTCAATAGATTAATTCTGTTTCATCTAGTAACTCCTTTTAATAGTAAGTTGTTTACTACTAATAGTTGGTCGGTAGCCTCACACTACTTCCTACAAAATACTTAGTTACTATTGTTGATTGCATGGTCCCTACTTCAAACTAATAGATCATTTTTTATTGATATGTGCTACCAAACCGCCAGGGGTGTTGCCCTCTTGAACTCATTTGGCTCGTCGGAGCTGAAACCTATATTAATCTCCAATGAGCTTGCACACCTTCTAGCTTGTAACTATGTTTACTTGAATTTCTTTTTGGTATTGAGTGTATGCTAGTTGCATACAACAATATATAACATTATAATTACCAACAGTTTGATTGAAATATGCTGACAATTTCATTACTTAAGAACTCAACTGAACGTAACTAATGTGACTTGTTGACCTTGTTGATACATAAACCACAAACGTTGACGTATGCTAATGACAAATTCACGGTGACAATTCAACCTAACATGGACTATGCGTGTGTGGTCGCGCTTTTAGCAATTGTTGATGCTATGGAAAATCCTGATGAGAAACAAGGCTCCGGTGCTCTAGCGGTGCTTAATGTTGTTGGTGCAATTTTATCTTCCTAGTCGAACTAGCTCCATTATTATCCATTCATAAACTCACGTCTGTATCATTATGAACTTTACTTTTAACATCTTGCAGTTGAAGATTGGTGTTTTCAAGTGAAATCTTTTGTACTCTGATGAATTTAAAATCATCACTAAGCCTTGTTTTTTGTGACAACTTGTATTTTTTTCATAGGTCTTTGATTGTTCCATCATTGATACCCAGTTATCTAGTTGTGAAGTAGCCAGGTTTACATAAAGTTAACTTGGAGCCATGTTTTTTAAGTTATGATATAGTGTTTTGAAAACTAACTTGAGGGTTTAATAATATTATAATTAATCACATATATGAAAGTAAATAACAAAAAGTTAACGAGGAAAACACAAGAAACGAGTCAGTTTAGGCTGTGTTTCATTTGATTACTTGTATAAACTAAACCTCTACTCAGAAAAATAAGATTAAGAAACATGAAACAACATTATTTGTCTAGCACAACCAAATATAAAGATGCAATAAGAGCAATGACATAAACACAAGTTAATCAAAATCAGGTATTAACCAGATTTTTAGTTATATACCTTGTTTGTAATAGCTTTCAATTGGAACGCCACATATGTGGTATAAACCAACACAAACCTATTACATTTTTATGGCCAACAACAACAATTGATCTCGATGAGCGACTCAAATACTTGCTAATGAAGCACCTTATTCCTTCAATTTGTTTCTAACAGCATTATCTCCATTTTTTTTGTACCATTCCACCTAATACCATTTTGAACAGAAAATATTTGCTGATATTCAGCAACTTAACACAATAAACTGTATTTTGGTAGGGTGCATTGTTTGTCAATACCTTCAAGGTAGGATCAACTTCATTAAATATCATTTCAGCAATTGCAATCCCTGCAACAATCCCATCATCCTTTGCCACAAAATAAGCTTCAACTTCCATCTCAGATGGTATGGTAGCCAAACAAGTGACATCCCCTACATTAATGAGCCCAAAATATAAGTAAATAAAATTGTTTAACGACATTGTAGGCAATTTTTTGGAAAGTTCAGAAGTAACATGACATTAAAAAATATATAACAAAAATCAAACCTTTATCTCTAGAATCTTCAGAAAGAGCTAGCTTTATAACACCCTTCAAATCATAAGTTGGGTGAACAGGAGGCTTTACAATAACTGACTCAATTGATTTTTCATAGTTGGCATTTGCAATAGCTGTCATTTTAACAACCACTTTGTTTCTAGAGCAACACCTATACCACCCAAGAAAAACCCTAGTTTCACACACATACTCATATCACATAATTTTGCATTTACATACATGAATGAAAGAAATTATTGGATTAAATGATATCAATCAAACCTCGAAGAAGCTATAAGCAGATTATTAGGTGCAACTAATTGCGTAAAAGAAACTCCAAACATCTATCAAATCTATAAATATGCCCTCACTTTCCTGCGAGTAATAGAGTAAAGTTGGATTGCAGCATGTTCCAAAATAACAAATCAAATTTGCAATTTTGATCTCATTGCTACAAACAATGGATTATTGCTTAACTTGATAACTTACTAAACCAGTGCTAATTTTGCCACAACAAGTCGTGATTTTGGTATCGAAATGAAGCGCTCAATCACCACAATTGAACTGATTAGGTTAAAAGGAGTTGTAGCCTTTACCTGCCTGAAATATATGACGACGAACCACCAAAATAACAGATCTAACAGATTCTGAGGTGAAGAAATCATCATCTTTACCGAATAATATTTGTGTTCTAGATCTGAAACATTGATAACCAACCAAACCAACTGTTGATCACCTTCGTTTATTCATATATAGGAGAAGAAGGAGCAACAAAAGTGGTCATACCGTCACAGCCAAGACCACCACCATCAAAAGGCCCACCATCAAGAGCACCACCGTGAAGACCCCCACCGTCAACACCAGTGCCGTGAAGACCCCCACCATCAACACCACGGCCGTCAACACCACCACCGTCAAGACCCCCACCACCAACACCACCACCGTCAAGACCCCCACCACCAACACCACCACCGTGAAGACCCTCAACATCAACACCACCACTGTGAAGACCACCACTGGGAAACGGTTGATTCATGTTGTAGATCGGGAAAGAAGGAGGTGCCCGGAGTGTAAAACCACCGCCGTCATGGCTAACCTTTTAAGGTATCGCCGGTAGCGGTGGAGAGCACTAACGACGGGTTGTAACAGTGGCGATGGGTAACGGCGGCGGAGGTATCGGTGCTACTAATCATGAGATCAAGAACATCACCACCACCACAAAACCCTAACCCCCCCCCCCCCCCCCCCCCGGTCGCCGCCTTTGGTACAACTGGCGACAAGACCACCGCCACAACAACCGTATGACGGAGGAGAGGCGGAACGGGAAGAGAAGTCCGGCGACCCCCAACACACCCACACCTTTGCAGACGGCTGCTAGACAGGCAACAACCGGAGGCTCAACCACCGCCATTCAACCACGGAGACGGCTAGAGCCGGTAGCTCCACCGCACTGAAAAACCACAAATCAGGAGAGGACTACTTTTTTGTCTATAAAGGTGATTTGGGGGAGGGGCAGATTGCAAAAACATAGAACTGTGGTGTCCAAACTACAAAAGCCCACAACAACACTATTTATGCCTTTACTTTTTTAATATATATATAATAGAATTACTATTCATCAAGTTGCAAAATTAACATAATATAATTTTTTTTTTTTTGTCAAAAGCAGAAAAGTTAAAGTTTGTGTCTATGCATGCTAGAGATCAATTTTTTACTCATATAAAACCATAAAATCTTAATATTTGTTAAGTTTGCAAAAAAAAAAAAAACAAAAAAAACAAAAAGAAAAATAAGAAATTGTGTACAATGTCACAAGGTCGTCTTCCCAGCTAGGCCGTATGTGACATCCTCAATTATGGTCGGGGATCAGTCTATTCATCCCACTTATGATTATTAGTCGGTAGTGTTGTTCTAACATAAACTCATCCCACATGTATCTAATGAAACCTAAATTTTTATTTTTTGTCTTTCTTTTCTATTAAATAAAAATGATTATAAAAAAGTAAACTAAATAATTAAATAACAAAAATATTATACGATTAATTAACCGCTAAAGATGGTACAAGAGCTCCAACTTTTCAAGAAACACAAGAAAATTATTCACTCTATTTTCCTAATGACACTTTAGAGGCTGTGGATCCTGAGGAACGACAAGGCTTTTAAAGGGTATAATGCTTCCTTTCTGTGTATCAAATATAGAGTTAATATGCAGAATCTCAAATGGGATAAGTGGAAGGTTTTCAATGTCTTGGATTTAATAAAATGCTTCCTTTCCTATGTTTAAGAAAAATCCAAAATATAAATATTTTTATTCTAATAAATTTTCAAAACGTATTAAATTATAAGATTTCAATTAAGTTTAATCGTAAAATATATTTTTGTGATTCTTTATTTTTAGTATTTGTTAGTTATAATTTCTTAATATTTATTATTTCATAAATAACTTTATCTTAATATAATTTTTATTAATTCTTGAATTTTATTAATGTATAATTAACTTTATTAATATTTTATAATTTCTTAATTTTTTATTTATTATTTCATTAATGGTTAATGGCATGGAACATACAAAATATTAATATTAATATTTTGTATAATTTCTTAATTTTTTATTTTTTATTTCGTTAATGGTTAATAACAAATATCATAAATATTAATAAAGTCTAATGATTTTAATACGTTGAATTTCTTCTCCATATAATACATAAGTTTTAACGTAGTTAGAGCTGAGTATAAAATAAAACATTTAGAGAGGCTCAATGGTGACCATTATGTATCGACACTCTTGAATATGAATAGGTATATTTTGTTAAAGTAGATTACTCTTACATGTCATTATAATCTCGTTTATTTATTTTTTATTTCTTTTTTGTGATTAACAAAAATTTTAGAATGTGTAATATAAAACTTACAAAAAAAGTAAATTATATCCATGTCTTGTTTTTGTTCATCTCCATACAAAGATAATCTGTCTTAATTTTCTAGTATCCTTAATCAATAACAAAGTTAAAGGCCAAATGCATAAGTTAGATGTTTCCACAATCTCTTTAAGTCTGTGAAATGATTTGAAACTCTAACACAAGGTATTTATATAATAACAAAACAATTTTAGTTATTTTTTACATTCTAAACAAAACTATATTGTTTAAGACCAAAGTACAACTCGTTAATATAAGTTGTCAATAAATGACAGACTACAATAGGCAATCACAAAACAATGATGATAAATAATTGCTAAACAACTTAGACATAATAAGGCAGATAATCAAGAAAAATAAAAATATTAATTAATGTTCAAGGTGATGTTGGTGGATCCGTTCGTATGTTTGCCTTTGTGAGCGATTGCATGAACCTGCATGGTCAAGAAAACATACTTTCAGTAAAACTATAGGAAATACAACTCGAGAGATACATATAAATGAATAAGCTGCCATTCATACATACACCTACTAAAAATTGATTCATTCAGTGAGACAACATAACATAGCACACAAATATCAATAAGTTTACAAAATCAAAAGCAAATGTAAGCATCTTACGTAATTACATCGCATATTTAACTTATAATAATCATATACATATGGATGTTCTAAAACTTAAAAGTGTTGAAACCTTACACTACTTTTTGCATTCAAGATATCATTCTGCCACTATTAGTGCATTTTTTTCTCATAAACTGCATAAAAGTGAAACCAAACATGGTCAATATAAACAACCTAAATGCTACCTAGAAACCAGAAATGGATAAAGTAAAGTTAGATCAATAATCAATTGGCATCTGCATAAATTTCAAGATACCAAATTCCTTTGGATATAGAAAAAGGCCAAAAAGACAAGAAAACAATGGCAGAAAATTAATATTCAAGGCTTTACATCACCAACCTTTTTTGCAATTTAGGGATTTGCATTTCCAATTCAAAGTAGTTTTAGGCAAAAAAATATATTAATTAGACTTTTACTAATAGTTACAAACAATTAAGTAATAACCAAATAACAAAACAACAATCTTCTTCAACTGCTATACCATGTATCAAGAGATGCGATTCTTTAGTTACTTTACACAAATTTCCTCATATGCTGGCATAAAACTAAATATAAGCATGAAATGCACCAATGTGATCTAAACCTAAAAAGTCAAAAAATGATAACGTATAGTGCAATCTATAGACAATTTGAATTCAGTTAATTGCTTATGTTGCATATATGATAAGGAGAAGGTGATGACTACAAAGAGGATGATATTTCAGTTGACCAACGTCAAACTTTCAAACAAATTCGACATGCTAAGTGGTAGTTACAACTCGAATAATGCAGTCATGTGATGTAGAAGCAAGAAATGCTTTGGTGAACCTAACAGCAAGTCGTTAGGTCTGTTCCCAACATAATATGAACAACAATCAAACAATCAAACAATCAAAGGAGTGTGGCAAATTAAAATTCAACAACTGTTTCAACAACTTCACTAAGCAATCCTTATCTATGTGAGGATGCCTAATTAAACACAAATTCAACAAAACCCAGATCACTGACAACAATAATGTTTAGCAAATAATTTGTGCACTATATTCATTATATATGAATTTTTATAAATTGAAAAAGTTAGATACCTTCCCACCAACTTATTGTAGCGAAATGGGAATGACATCCTGTCATCATTTTCATCCCCACTTGGAACGCCATTTCTTAAGAATGCCATTGTGAATGATTATATGTCGCTTAACAAAATGTACGTGAATGCCAAGTAGAGACATACCAACTTACAAACAGAGCCAAGTGTTGTTTTTAAAAAAGGATTAAGATATAATAATTGATATTTGATTGTGGATACTTAATGACTGGAAGTTATTATAACATCATCAACAATCAACTTCCCCTGCGATTTATTAGAAGCACGACCCCTTCGCCTTACGATCAAGTGGCCAACTGTAAGAATCACTAAACAAAATAATGTCACATGTATATGCTCTTGGTAATATTTTCTTGTTGTAAAGATACCAAAAAAAGAAATAGAATAATAGCAGCCAAGCTTTGAATAAAATCCATAATCTCACATGTTAGGATTCATACCCACTGGTGATGAAACAATGGCTTTCTCTAGTTCTTCAGGGCTGTATAATTAAAGTGAAAGTCTGAATATTTGATCAACATATTAATGAAGCAAATTCTTAGGTAGAAAACATTAAATCAAATGGAAGTAGCCTAAACACCAAATTCATGATGAACTAAAAGCATGTTTCTCATTAGAATCATGAAGCCAGGAAACCCGATCGCCCAGTCAAACCAAAGAAAAAGTCAAAATAACAAATCTATTGTAAACAATCCAGCACAGATGTAACTCAAAAGAAGAAATTGAAGAAATTGAAGAAATTGAAAAAGTCAAAATAACAAATTCATGTTTATTTTTGTTAACTCGCCATCGTGGATTCATCCGCCGGATTTACAATCTCCAACCTATCTTGCAGTCACCGGCCTTCTTGATTGAGGGGGTTATAAGACCTACGGGATGAAGCGACGTCGGAGGGAATATCGGATGAGAGCGTGTAACCGACGGTGCCAACCACACCTCCGCATAAGACGGATCGTTGAGAAAAAAACCGAGCAACTTAAGCTAACCGCCGTAGCAGTGCACAACTGCTCAATTAACACGGCTAGGATTAAAAGAACGTGGGAATCAACGGCCATGATCAACGCAATCTCCATAACTGTTTAGCAACATCCATTTATATATATAACTAGTTATTTACTCGCCGCGCGTTGCAGCGGCATCGTCGCGGCGTAATAAAGTATAGGTTACAGTCGATAGAACTCGTCTGTGAGCAAAATTAATGTCGAAACGTAAACTTACTCGAATTTATATGTTGAATGCAAAGGTATTATATTTGATCCAACTTTTTTCCGGCCGAATTATGTCGATATGTGAACAAATTAAAAAGGTAATAAAAAAGGACGTTCAATTGCGGCCATTGTGATTTATCACATATTATTTAGGCTATAAATAAGATCATAATTCAAAAATATATATATATATAAAAAACAATGTAATTTTAAAATATAAAACAAAACATACTTTATACAATTACAAAAGTCTAATTATATTAATTTTTAACATGCTTAAATGGAAAGGTATTTTATTTTTTTAAAAGTTTTTAAACAGAAATATTATATAAAATGTCAATGGAATGTCCTGTAAAAAATTCTAAAAAATTCTTACAGCAATACCGATCCCTTAAATAATAAAGATTTATCTAAGAGAGAAAATAATTTTACCTCATTACGTGTCATTAAATTAATTCTAGTATTTAATTAATTAAAATTTCAGATTATAAAAACTTATAAGCCATATTCAGTTGCATTACCATGAGAATGACTTTTGGAAGAATTTAATGAACATTAAATTTAACTATAATAAAACGTAATTGAAATATAGATACCCATTGAACATTTGAACTTGGGGATTTAATAATAAATATTTGATTAATAATAATATAATAAGCACAATATCATCTTCACTTTCATTACCCATCTTCCCTAAATCAAAAATGTTCCCAACAACCCTTCGAAGACCACCACTGCCACCCATAGGGCCGTCACCGTCGATGTTCCGACGACCACCGCCGCGATGCCGTTGCATGCATCAACCACTACCACCACCGCACAACGCCCTCCCTCTCTCTCTCTCAGATCTGCAGGCTGCCGCCACCACCAAGACAGGACCATCATCACACCCAACACCGTCGCCGACAATAGTACCACAACCGCCCACTATGAAACCTGACCACAAACACCCTTGTTGCTCACCATCACCACCGTAAATCGCCACTGGTCATCATCACCACCATATCCCACCACCACCGCTTTCCTCCTCCGCAGTTCACCGTCGCTGCCACTAACCAAAAGGAAGGGTACGGGGGTGGAGATGTGGTACCCGGTAGTGGAGAACAAACACTAAACGAAGAAATGCTCAGATGTTGAAGGCAAAAGATGAGCTCTACCTCAGATCTCCCCAACTTTAACAACCGAACACCACATCCAAGATCATCACTACTTCCTACGGGCACCACCGCCAAAACCTTCCACCATAAAACCCATGCCGGCGAAGGGCACCACTACACCGACCTTCTCTCCCACCTCGGCCACCAGCCGCCACAAGCTCCCACTGCTCTCTCTCTCTCTCTCTAAAGTTGAAATTCCAATTTTACCCTTATTTACTGTTCATCGCGTTACTTTTTTCATATATAGTGTAATGTAATTAGGCATACCAATTTATATATGTTTTTACATTATGAATCTCATTTTTTTAATGTATCACCTTGTTTTGTAACAGCAATTATTTTTTCTTTCTTAATTCCACATAATTTTATAGTTGTAAAGATTTGAATCCTTATCACATTTATAAGGGATAATCACCAATATCATTAAGTTATAAGATCATGTCTTTTCAAAAGAAAGATCGATAAGACGGTAAATCCAAAGAGGCACGAGTTAACCTTGTGAGCTCCCCATCTTACGATAAAACTTAAACAAAATATTTCATCTATATATTCTATTTAATAAAAAACATATTATATAACACCTGAAACAAATTTCGCATCCGACTAATATTGCATTTATTCAACCCGTGTAATACACGGGATACTAACCTAGTATGAAATAAACAAAAGACATAACCCTATAAAAACTATCGCACTATGGTGTGTTAAACCAAATAGCTTTCGTAGCGGCTTTCGCTTGGTTCTCGAGTGCTCGTACTAGGGTTGGGGGAGTCTTCTCGGTTCGGTGCAACACCTTTATCGATTCTCTTATCGATCAAGTCGAGCGCAAGATATTACGAAACTTAGGGAGAGGGAATAATCACCTTTTAGACTATGTATGCTCGATAATACATGTCTTCTCATGTATAGACGGCAAAAAGATTCTTATGATGTTAACCTTCTAGTATTAACGTCTAAAATAGATAAGTGTATGACGACATAAAAACCTCTAGTAATAAAACAACAAAAGAGTGAACTATTATAAACTTAAATTCATCAGTAGCATCTAACTCACTGATTATATATCGTTTATTACTGTGTTTTATTTAGACCAAGTCTTTGTCATGTAGATGAGTTGTTATTCTTTTTTTGGTCCGAGTAGGGTATTAAACAAAATCTTTGTTAGATGTAACAAAAACATATTACATATTATAATGATTTTTCTTTTTTTAGTATTGATGAATGGGTAACTTGGTGTGTGGGTTTATGGCTAGCTTGTAATTAATTAGTTCACATAAAATGATTATTATATTAACCTAGTTATATTTACTCGTGCTGTGCGGGACGATTTCTAATAAACATAGATGATAATAATTAGAATGTTGGACTCAATTGTTTCTATAAATACGCGAGGGTACGTATTGAACATAAGAGTATCATGGATGTTTGAGAACACATTTTATTTTTAAAACTTATGATGTGCCGTTGATAAAATTAAATAAACGGTTAGAAAAACGGAAAAGTTTCAAATAAAAAAGATGATAAAATATAAAAAGTGTATAAAGTAATCTTAACCATTAATATTTTTAATCAATGATTAAGATTAAATTGTAAGAAATAAATTTGTTAAAATGATATTTTAAGCATAAAAGTTAAAGAATCATATAAAAACTAAAAAAATATATAAAATAATAATAATTCTCTAACAAACTTTTTCCATAGAATTTAATTTAAATTATTGACTATGAAAATTATTGGTTAGAAATTCATTCTCACACTTTTTAAATTTATTTTTTTATTTCTACACTTACCTAATAGTAATACCATCTTCTAGTTTTTATCCACAAAAGGAAAATCTTTAAATAATTTTTCTTGTCGTTTTCATTTTGTTTTATTCATTCTTGTTATTTGATGTCACATTTCTTGTGTGAATCCATTACTCTCTATATATAATCAATCATTTTGGATGGACTATTTTTAACTTTAAAGAAATTTATACCATTTGAGAAATTTAATCACATATAATGGTTAATCGGCTTATTTTTACTTGATGATAATTCATCAACTAGAAAACCACATTATCTATATTTGTTGTATGTTAACCTGTCTTTTATTCAACAAAGTACATTATTTTTCTGATCAACTAGAAAATCACATTGTCTTCTGTTGTTGTAGGTTAACCTACCTTTTATTCATAAAAGTACATTATTTTTTTGATAACTCGAATAGCAATAGGAAGGCTAGGGGCATACATGATATCTTCTTAATTGAAAGAGAGACTGAACCACAGAAACAACCATATTGTTTAAAGTCAGAGAGGACTAACAATCAGACAGAATGCAAGAACTCCCCAAAAGTTCATGCATCAGACCAAGTTACCGAGGTTTCACCCCATTGACTCGGAGGCACTGCAAGGGCTTTCCATACAGCTTTAGATGCATCAACAATATTATCTTTGCACCCCCTAGTTGAGTCACACTCATCTACCACCATAGCTTGTACACTTCTGTCATTGTAATTTATATTAATAAGCTTAAAACACTTTTGTCCACTATTGTACCACCTTGTTGACAATGCTACTATTAGTGTATCATCTGAGTGATATTGACCATCACACTCAGATGGCCCGCCACCACTTCCACCCTTCTCAAAGCTATTAAGTGTCATAGTTGCTTGTGTATTACCGGATTGAGCATTTGTGCATGATACGAACAAGGTAACAAGTAGGAAATAAGAATGAGAAAGACAACTATGGATTGCTTCATTATCTTCTATTTTATTTTTTATGTTGTGATGGTACTTGGTGTGAATAAGTTGGTGCTAGGGAGGGAGAATATATAGTGATTGTTTCTTTTGTCTCATTGTTAATGGTTAAAATTCTTGTACGTGTTACTATATTAATCAAACATTAATTTATGTTTTTATATTAGTAGTCTTACTATGCTAAAATAATAAATTTTGGATTATTACAATGCTAACGTAACAGTTTTTTGGTATATTAGCTTGAGTTACTATATTAATAAAATCTATTCTAAACTACGCATGCAGGATAACATATTTGTTTTTATGATATAAACAATAAAAAAGATGCTCATCATGTCAACCTTCTAGTATTAGAATCTAATATATAGTAGATAACTATGTGTATGACCAAAAAAAAAAAAAAGAAAACACTAGTAGATAACTAAGTGTATGACAACAAAAAAAAACCACTAGCTCTAAATAAAAAACAAGACTTGAATCGTTATAAACTGAGGTTCATCTATAGCATCTAACTCACTGATTAAAAAAATACTTTATTTAATGTATGTGTTTATATATACCAAGTCGTGTAGATATGACTTATGAGTTGTTATAATTCTTGTTTTTGTCTCAAATAGAGTATTAAATTTTGTCTTTGTTGGATGCAACATACATATTATCACAAAGATTTATCTTTTTAGTTGGTTTTTAATGGCAATTTGGTTTATGCAAGAGAAGAGACTTGAGAGCATGAAGCCATGAATGAATGAAATCATAAGTTCATAACCCTAGCTAGAGATGTATAAACCACCCGTTTTTTTCAAACCAGTTCAGGTTATAAACCGGTTTGGCTCACTGGTTACTCGTACCCCTCAAACCGATTTGGACCGGGTTTTTTATTTATAAAAACCGATTTTAAAACTGGTTTTTTTTATAAAAACTGGTTTTTTACCGGTTTAATCGGGTTTACCTATTTGAAAACCGGTTTTTGGTGTCGTGCTACCAAACCGGTATACAAACCGAATGAAACCGGTTTTTATAAAAAAAAACCGGTTTTAAAACCCTTTTTTTATTTATAAAACCGGTGTTTTACCGGTTTGATTGGGTTTTTATTTTTGAACCGGTTTTGGGTGTCGGGCTACCAACCAGTATACAAACCGGATCGGTTTTTCCCCGAACCGGTTTTTTGTTCACCTCTAACCCTAACTCTGATGCGATGAATATATACTTTAGCAAGTCCAAGATTGCCCCCTGAACTTCTAACAGCAACAATCTAGCACAGCTACATACCAAATGTTCCTCACCAGTCCTCCAACTCTTGCATTTTTGCCACATACACCTATAGCTTAACAATACACAAAGAGACGAAGTGAATACACATCTTTACATGTTTACCCCTGAATGGAAATGGAAATGTTATAATTTTAACACTCTCCCTCAATTTATGCCATAAACATGTCAATTATACAAAGTCTATCACGCAACTCATGTTGTGTTGTTGATAAACACTTTAGTAAGAATATCTGCAATCTGATTAACAAATTCTGTCTATTCAGTTTAAAAAACTAACAACAGAATTTTCGTAAAGAAAATGCAAATCTAATTTAAATTAATCTATTCGATTATGCAAAACAAGATTTGTTGCTATAGATGTTGTAGCACTATTATCACAAAACAATTTTACTAGTAATTCATGTAGTTCCTCAAAAAAAATAAAAAGATCCACAAAACTTTAGAAGCAGTTGAGCACATTTCTCGGAATTCACGACCTCGAAACATTGCTCGGCATTTTGCTTTTCCAAAGAAACAAGAGGACCTCCCATAAATACACAAAAACCTGTTAAAGAAATTTAAATTGTGTACCTTTTTTCAGTTAAAAAAAAACAAAACTTCAAATTCTAAGTTTATTTTTATTTTTAGGTGGATAATCTTCTTCATAGAATTTTACATCTCTTGAAACTATAGCAACTTTATTTTCAAGACTCCATTATTTGTATCCTCTTTTTGCATTGAATAACCAATGACAACATATTTTTTTAGCACGAGTTGAAAATTTTTGAATTGTTTTAAACAGTAATAAAAACACATACAGACAAAATTCGTCAAATTACCATGTGGGCTTAAAGCCAAACATTAGGACTTTTTCACAAACCAAAAGTGTATTTATATGATAAATAGCTAAAAGATTCTTGTTGTGTTAACTTCTAGTTTACAATAAGATAATAATACTTATATATGCGTCAAACAACATGACATTGAGTCCTACTTAAGTTCATCGTTAACATCTAATAACTCAATCAGTGGCGGAGCTTGAACACTCTCGTAGGGGGGGGGCGAAATTGTATCTTTTTAAGGGGGGCGAACTCAAGTTTTATATAAAAATTTACACTACCGGGCCAAAAATTTACACTATCGGACTAAAGTTTAACACTACCGACGAAAAAAAGAGAGGGGGCGTCCCCCCCCCCCCCCCCCCCCCCCCCCCCCCCGGGTTCCCAGCTAAGCCCCGCCCTTGAACTCAATGAATAATATATCCATATTTAATGTATTTTAGTCTTTGTCTCGTACCTTGAGTGGTTTCTTGTTCTTGTTCTTGTTACAAAGAGAGTAATAAACCAAATCTTTGTTGGATACAAACATACTACATATATAATATTCATTTGTCTTTCTTGTTATTTAATGTATCATTTGTTGTATGCGTGTGTGCATGGCTTGTAACTTATATATATTATGTTTTTATGCGTTTTATTTTTGATACAATATTCTTAAGGATCAATAGATATATATTTGTAAGAAAGAAAAACCAGTTATGGGAAGAAAACAAAATCCCAATATGTCGTATTTCCATACATTAAAAACAATCACATTTGGATCCGACCACAATGCAATATTTTACACAATTTAGAGAATGTTATGTTACTAGTGTTTATTATTTTATTAATTATGTGTACTAGATACTTTTTCAATGTTTTTGTAGCTTACGTTGTTCTTCATATCGGTATGCTAGTCACACTAGTTTCAAAAACAAGATAATCTCATCAATAACTTTTTATATATATAGAAATAAGAGAGACTATAAAAGCCATAGATGTATGCATCTACGTTATCGATATGGTTAAACTAATATTTTTTTTCATGGGTTTTGGTTTTTTTTTTTAATTTAGATTCGATTCTAGATACATATACACATAATCAAATATTGTCACATATTTAACATCATTCATGCTGTTCTTGTTAATGCCCTAATATTTTAGGTATTAATCTTTAGAAAATCTTCTTGTTCTTTTGTCATTTGATGGGTCAATTTTTTGGTGAATCTAACATTATTTGAAAATGTCACTTGTAATCATCAAAATGGGAAAAATGTTAACTTTGTGAACATCAAATGTATAAATCATATGCCACATTTTTGTATGTTATATAAATTATATGAATATTTAATTACAAAATTACTCTACTATTCTATACGAAGTATTCGATCATATTCAAGCAAACACTCTATTTGACTTTGCAAGTTAAAAGTCTAACAAAACACTAGAAAATGTAAATTTTCAAAGATAAAAAGACATGTTACTTCAGTACGTGCATGAATAGATGAATGACTTGCATTATTTTGCTTTGAAAACATGTAAATCATTATTCTATACAATGATCTTATAATAATATATAATATAATATAATAGTTAATATACTCACCTAGTTAGAAAAATACAAGTAATTTACAATAAGTAAGTGCTCAAACTAAAAACTATACAATAAAATATATTATTCTAACATCTAATCTAAAAAAAACTTAACATGTTCTGAGTTAATTATAGGTTGAATAGTTTTATGCTAAAACTTAAATATGTCGGGTATTTTATATCAAAACTTAGAAGTTGAATGAAGAATGAGCGTCGTGTTTTTAGTATACAGGTAATTATTTTATATTTTTTGAAAGTTTAATTGGATCACAATATATTTTTAGTATAAGGGTAATTACTTTAGGGGAAATTTTATATATATCCTTATAAACTTTATAAAATCATATATAAGCAATCAAACTTCAAAATATCATATATACGTTTTAGTTAATAATTTATTTTAATTTATGATGGATTTACCTTTCTCATACACCATTTTCAATTTCATGCAACTTTACTCAGGTTCGTAAGCAATTTTTATCAAATCAAACATGGATATGAAAATGTGATTTACAAAAATCATCAAAATTATAAGCAAGTTAAAGAAAATTATGGAATCAATACAGGAAAATAAATCTTCCACTATGATACACTCTAGCTAAACCCATTAACAACAAATAGAAATAAAGTAAAATTTGAATAACAGATTCCATATGAAACAATCAAAAATAATGAACAATATGTATAAAAAAAACCCAACAGTTGGGCAGAGCGAAGCTTCACGTCAAATTACTTAAGTAAATATATAAAATTAAAGGTTTTGTGAAAATAAGGGTAAAAAATACTCATTTTTTAAAAAGAGTAAAATGCTATTTTAGTCCCTAACGTTTTGTTGAATTTGTCATTTCAATCCAAAAACTATTTTTTGTCATTTCAGTCACTGTAGTTTACCAAATGTTGTCATTTTCATCCACTCCACTAATATCGTTAAAACTTCGTTAAAACTCCGTTAAATATGTAAGTATTTTAGTCTTTTTGAACACCCTAATTATCTAATTAAAACAAATTAATCGGTTAATATTCAATTAAAACTAAAAACACATGAAACGACTAGTGAGACCAAACGCTTCCATTTAAAAGTTTCGATTAACTCTAACTCATGTTGTTCGATTCAACTCTACCGTGTGATTTCAATTAATATTCACGTTTTGTTCAAACGTGTACCGTTATTTGATTGAGGTCTGTTGTGGGATTGAGGTTTATTGACATGCTTTATTTGATTGAGGTCTTTGAATGTGACAATAGCAGATCTCAATAAAACAAAACGTGGCAACAGTAGACCTTAATCGAACAACAGTACACGCTCAAACAAAATGTGAAGATTAATTGAAATCTCACAACAAACCTTAATCAAACAACATGTGTTAAAATTAATCGAAGCGACCGGTCTCACTAGTCGCTTCATGTGTTTTTTAGTTTTAACTGAATATTAATTGATTAATTTGTTTAAATTGCTTAATTAGGGTGTTGAAAAAGACTAAAATACCCTCATATTTAACGGAGTTTTAACAGAATTTTAACGGTGTTAGTGGAGTTGATGAAAATAGCAATATTTAGTAAACTACAGTGATTGAAATGTCAAAAAAAAAGTTTTCGGATTGAAATGACAAATTCAACAAAACGTCAGGGACGAAAATGACATTTTACTCATTTAAAAATTTTTAATGATCGGGATAAATTTGATATTTTAACTAGCTTTTAAGAAGATATATAATATTATAAATTTAAGTTAAACATATATGATATTTTCAAGTTTGTAAGGACGTGTATGAATTTTTTTTGTATTTTAGCTAAAGGTAATTACTTTATATACCTTGGGGTTTGGATGTAAAATGGAATTTTAGAAGATAATAAACCAAACAGTATTACAGACTAAATAAATCATGTCAGTGTTAGTGTCAACCTGTGAATACGCAGGTCATGGGTCTTTATTTTTTTCTAAAGGTATGCGTAATTTCTGGAAACAACATTGACAGTTCAAAACATGTGCTATGTATTGGGCTCAAAGCTCAACAATATAGAGGGGTACGGTACAACATGTTATATATTATATACTATACACTTAAAAACAAAGGTCGGTGGTCAATAAGAAGCCACCGACTTTTGTTTTACATAAATAATTAGTTTTCAACAACTAGAACAAATGAACTCTTTGTTGAAGTGGTACGCTCTCCACATTTCAACTTTGCCTTCCTAGGTTCGAATCACACTATTCGCAAATTTTGTTTTTTTTCTTTTTATCCTCTCTCTTTTACCTTTTCATATATTTCTTTTTTTTTTATTTTTTATGTTCATATTTTAGTTTATATGTCAGTATAAATTCGAACCCGACTACATTTGGACGTAATGAAAAACGATTGGGTCAAATATAAAATATTTACATGTGCGTTTCGATGTACGTCTATGTTTTTACATAAATTTTTCTTCATAAATGAATTTGATCAAATATAAAACGTTTTCATGCTTATTTTTATCTACGCTTTAAATTAATCTACGTTTCGACGTAAGCTTTATTTGGAAATGCGTCGGGTCAAATATAATACATTTTTATTTGTTTTACGTTTCAATGTAAATTTAGTTTGGAAAATGGTCGGAGCGATTGTAAATCTGTTTCAACATAAATTTTGTTGGATTAGTGTCGAGTCAAATATAATACATTTTCATTCAATGTATAAATTAGAGTCTGTTAGGTTAACCCTTAGAGTGGATCAAACTCCAAGAACTAAAGTGAGAAACAAGAGTTCAATTTGCTGCGATTTTCTTTTTTATTTTTCATGCAACGATTACAATTTAAAGGAACAAATTAAGAAACATAGGAAGTAAACATGGGTCCTAATATGATGCGAATGAACAAAACATGGAGATGGTGGTGACACCACTCTCTTGGCTACATGAATGCAAGAAATTAAACGTGGGAAATCAAATAATAGTTTTTAAAAGTTGCAACCCCTTAATCGGTGGTTTTCTTGATTGGGTCTTTAGCCGGTTGAGTCCTGGATCAATAGTGGTCGGGTCTACTGGGCTGGATCTACAATCATATGGGTCCAGGGCCGACTCTATAATGTAAGTTGTGACGCATTAAACTTAGGGTCCCCAAAAAATAAGGGTTCCCGTTTATAAAAATATTATAGTGGGTTTTGGTATTATATGGCTCAATGAAATTTTAAAGCGAGAATGATACTTGATAATTGAGCCCCGATGGAAATTTTGATAATTTAGGTTATTGAAGAAACACAGTTACACAATTCACAAAGCAAACAATTATTCCTAAGTTCCTTCTTCTCCGATTGATTTGATCGACTTTGTCTAGCCCTTTTTTATTTAACGAAATCAACTATCAAAGACTTAAATTGGTATACCAAATTTTCTTTGATTTATTGCTTTTGTTCAAAGAAATTTAATTAGATTGCTTTTGTTTAGATTGCAATTTTCAAAAGGGCCTTATTTTTTTAGTTCGAGTGGGCCCTAAAAACCATTGACCCGGCCCTGATGTGGGTTGTATTAGAGTCACTTTACATATTAACGTAAATTTAGTTCGAAAATGAGTCATGTCAATTGCAGTTTATACTTTATTACGTTGCGTACGATGCCGCGGCAACGCGCTGCGGGTAAAAATATCTTGTTACATCACAAATGCAAATGCTTTCAAGAAAATAAAATACAAATAGCACCTTCGCACGCAATCAAGCAAAATGTTATGACTGCGTAGAAGGAAATTATTGCAACACTAGGCCGATAATTGATTCTTCTTTAACAACGGCGGTCATTTTATTCTGTATTATTTCATAATAAAACTCAACCCTTTAATCATATGGATTAAAGTATGATCATGCATCTGACCAAGTTACTGAGGTTTCACCCCATTCACTTTTAGGCACCTGAAGTGCCTTCCAAACAGCTTCGGATGCATCCACAATATTATTTTTACATCCTCTAGTCGAGTCACATTCGTCAACAACCTTAGCTTTTACACTTTTACCTTTGTAATTTATATTGATAAACTTAAAACATCTTTGTCCATGACTATACCAACGAGTAGATAATGCCACAATGAGTGTCTTATCTGAATGGTACTTGCCATCACACTCAGATGGCCCTCCGCCACTCCCACCCTTCTCAAAACTGTTGATGGTCATAGTTGCTTTTATATTACTCAAGCCTGCATCAATGGAGGATATAAATAAGGTAGAAAAGAGAATTACGAAGATAACTATGGATTGCTTCATGTTATCTTCTTTTCTTAGATGGGTTTTGGTAAGAAATTTGGTTGAAGGGTATTGAATATATAGTCATTTGGTTTTTGTCTTGTTTTGAGTGGTTATAGTAAGTTAAGAGATTAAAATTACAATGTCGATGTAACAATGCAAGTTTTGTAAATACATTAGTTTGCATCAATCAATTTTTTAAGAAGTAAAAGTTAAGAAAAAGGATCTTTTTTGGTAAGTAATTTGTTTAGTATAGAACACTTCAAGTAATACTTTTTTATGGTTATACATTAAAGATGATCTATTAACTCTTATACTCAACTTAATATAACCAACTAAATAGTAAGCTTTCGGATGATATTATTTTGTTACGTTACTTGTTACACCTATATGATATGTCACATATTTATCACAAAAAAAACAACTATAATTACTTAATTGGATGTAAACATACTGAGTTAAGATTGCTTAGGTTTAAACTTGACTCGTTTTAAAATTTATTTGTAAGACTATTTAACAATTTTTCATATTCAAGCTTGACATCTTTATTATTTGTTAGTTATTTTATTCATATACATGTATAACAATTTTGTATATATTTATAATAAAGAAAATTAAATTTTACTAATCTAAACTATTGAGTATTGGCTAATATTAATCCCAACAAACAATATGACCAATACTAATCCTAACTTTCGATTTTATTACTAATAACAGTCACAGTCTAGTTGTTCGTCAACTATATTAGTTTTTTACAACGTATCACGTGACATGGCTCGTGACGTAACGTATACCATAGTTATGATTTGAAATATAAATATATTACTCAACTTTTTTAGAAAAATATCATCTTTTGAAATTATTCAACGTAATGTTTTTGTCATTGGTTGAATAGCTTGGAGACAAAGTGATGCAAAATATTAAGTGATATATTTATATTTTTTATTTTAATAATGTAATATATCATATCACGAGCAAAGTCAAGTGTCACGTGATCAAAACATAAAAATGAACGTTTACTTTCGTAATATATCATTTCAAGTGTCACGTGCGATTGTTTTTACTAACATAAAAAATATATTACATTTCGAGCGATGAAGCGACATGGTCTTGTACGTTTACTTTCGTTTTATTAACATTTTACCCATTTTGAAGTAATCTATGGTAACCTTTGGAACAAAAATATACGCTAATCTGAAAATGAAATGCGCAGCACTCAATTTTAAACGAAACTTGATATGTGAATAAATATATATTTTAACAATACATATCTTTCCTCATTTGAAGCATTTTTGTTACAAATTCATTTATTTATACACTTATTTGTGTTATATTTGAATGTTGTAGTCCTCGATGGTTATTTGATGATTTTTTTATGAAAAACTGAAGAAAAGCTGAAGTTTGTGAAGAAAAGCTCCTGAATCGGGCATGTAGGCACCCTACATGGCCAATTCGGTGTGCAGTATTATACTGGCAAAAACTGCAACCTACACTAGCTACTCACTTACTCTCACATGGCCATGTACGTAGCAGATTCGGGTTTTTTAACCTAATTTCACCCCCATTTCATCATAACTTTCAAATTAACTCAAACCCTAGCCTCTCTCACCCCTTTTGGTGATTTTGGGTCTACTTCAAGAGCTTTTGAGAGATTTGAAGGCCAAGATTGAAGATTTCACACTTTCAAGAAGAATCTAACATCATCCACTCCATTTCCACTTAAAATTGGTTTGAATTCTTCTAGATCTACTATGAGTTCTTCCATGTTCTTAAGTTTGGGTGTGATTTTTGTAAGCCTCATGGGCTAAACACTTATTATCACTTGGATTAGATGAAACTTAGCATGATTTAACAACTTGTACATGATTTTTGGTGATGTTTATGTTGATGCTATGATGAAGCTTGATTATTCTTCAATGATTGTGTGTGTTTGTTCTAGTTTGATGAAATGCTCAATCTTATGGGTGTTGTAAGCATGTTATGTTGGGAAACCTCATGTTTTTACAAGACTTATGCATATAGTTGCATATTTTGTATGTAATCTTGTGACATTTGACTAGGAATGGTGAATGAAGATTGAAGGTTTAGTAAAATTGATCAAATGTGCATCCTTATGCCTATGTTTGAGAAAACCATGGTGTATGTCATGAATCTATCTTGTCATTGGTTATGAATTGTTTTGTAATTGTGATATGAAGTTTATGAGTTGAAGAATAATAATAGTTTTGTCTATTTTACGCAAGTTGAGGTGGTTATCATGTGTTTATCGTGTTAGCTTTCCAAAAATTTGTGGAATTAGGTAACTCTAACGGGAGTCTAATTCATCTTTAACATTGACATAATTTTATAATTAGTTCCTTATAGCATAACTTTAGGTGGCTATTGTGTTTTTATCGTTCTAGCTTTCCGAATGGTTATATGTCTAGATATCCTTAATGGGGGTTTAGGCTAATTCCATATATCATGTGTAAAATTGGTCTCATCTCGAGTTTGTATTAGTTGTTATTGCTATGCTAAGTGGAATCGAAAATCAAGTGGTATCTTTAATTGATTGTGTATCTTCATCTTTATTTTCTTGCTTTATTAGTTTAATTTGCTAATTAATTTACTTAAATTTAATATTCGCAAATCCAAACTCAATTGATTGGTTAAATAGTGATGATGATTTAGTATTGGGAGCCATTGTGTCCACGGATCGATACTCGGTTCTTACATCAAGCTATACTACTATACGATAGGTGCGCTTGCCTATTGTGTGTAGTTAGTCTAAAGGTGATAATCGTTTCTTTAAAATTAAAACAAATTATGTGAATTTTCATATCAAAAATATATATATACTTTACACACATCAAAACTTATATCAAAAGCTAGCTAGATAAAAACAGCGAAAGAGCAAAGGTTTTATTTTTTAAAATGATGACTTACATACTCATTAACTCTTACTTCTAAACTACACCAACTTTTAATTTTCTCATGCTAAAATTCAAACTCTAGTCTTCTTTAAAGAGGTAAGACTACCAACCCAAGTGACAAGAAAGCAAATGTAATCTTCATAGAGATGCAATGACATATAACCAATATATGTAAACATGTAACTTAAAATCTCAAAGCGAACTTGAAAATCATTTAAAATGGCCGATTAATCAACCCATGTCATCGATGGTTGGCGGAGAAAGAAAAGAGGCAGTAGTGGTGAAGAAAAGAAAATAGGAAAGCTCTAGAAAGCGAGGAAAACACATGTAAATGAATGAGTGAGAGACAACTAGAAAAGAAGAAAGTTTCATGGCAAATTGCAAAACACAAAAAGTTTAGTGTTGACAGAACTTGATAATTGCTAGTTTTATGACAAATTGCAAAATGCAATAACTTTACTATTAAGGGTTATTGGATTTTAATAATCCAAATTTTCATTTATTTGGCGTGATTAATGTCAACTCAGAAAATATTTACATACACCCCTAACTTTTAGCTTACTTTCCTTTAACGATCTTTTACTAACTGATAATTAACAACGTTAGTTTTTCGATAGCATAGACTGTTTATATGGCCAAAACACTAAGCCGGAAGTTAGAATCAACCATCTGGTCCGTCAATCTTTAACTTCTGCACCCTAAAACTCGTCAATCTTCACTTTTTAATTTGAACCACTTAACTCATTAATTTGAGATAGATTGCAGATGACGTTGGAGGCTAGAAACCGAAAAACAGACTTGGTGGAGGCTGGGTGGCGTCATAGTTAAAAAATGGCTCAATGTTGGCCCCATTTAATCAAAAAAGCTAACCGAAATACTTTTAAATAAGTAAACTAAATAATTAAATCTTCTTATTCTAATAATTTATTAAAACATGCTAAATTATAAAATTTCAGTTATCTCTTATCTTCAATTATAATTTTATAATTCCGGATTTTCATTATTTATTATTTATAATTTATTAAAGTTTTATTATTTATTATTTCATCAATGGTTAATGACACGTAATATAAAATATTTATAAGCCTATTTATTTTAATATGTTGGATTTAATTTACCCATGTAATACATGAGTTTCTAACCTAGTAATTATATATATACCCCTCCCCACGTGAAAATTTGCATATTTTCCCGTAACACAAGTTTTTAATGAATTAATACAATGTTCTTTAAGCATACTTTAAGAAAATATACAATTTTTACAAGTTTAGAGGAGGAAATTTGTAAATGCTCCTATAAAAAAAGAAAGAAGATGTTGAAAGTTTCAAGTGATTATTAAACGTCAAGGGGCTTAAAATTGTCAAATCAGAAGTTCAGGGACTGATCAACAAAGCATGCTAAATGAAAATAATAAAACAAAGGGAGATAAAGGCTGTAGGTAAATCCTTAAGTTAAGTCCCATTATACGGACCCTCTCCTCTTGAGGATTGGATTGACTTGGTTATTGTGTGTCTAAAGTAATTTTCTTTAATTAATTAAGAATTTTCAAAGTGTTAGAATTTTCTTTCTACGAGGATGTGTGTCTCTGATTGCTTTTTTAAATTTACAAAAGAGTCATCCAATACTTAATGGATAAGTTTCATTCAAATTATTATTTATTTATTATATTCATTTATTCATGAATAAAAAAAGTCAAGTTATTTGCATACATGTTAGATTTAATTAATTATTTTAAATTATTTGCAAGCCAACTTAATTATATAAATTTGGTCATGTTTGATATAAAAGTATAAAATTTTTATATGTCTAATTATTTATACTACTATATAAAGTAAAATTTTAGAACACAAATGAAATTTTATAAAAAAAAAATTAAAACACCTAATATAACTTTTTAAACATTAAGTACAAGTGTTTTATGCAAGCATTTCTATTTTGCCCCTCATTTAATAAACTTCTTTTAGTTAATACAAATTAATATATTATTTAATAATGTAAGATTATTTAATTCATTATATTAAATACTATATAATTTATAATATTAAAATTAACATTTTAAATTTATAAAAAGTATTATCTTATTTAAATACTTAACTAACTACTTTTATACTAATAATAATTATAAAAATAATTTAATTTATAAGTAAGTATTATCTTATTTGAATATTTAACTATATAATTACTAAATACTTTTGTTATTATTATATTGTTGTTGTGATTATTATTGTTAATAATAAATAATAATAATAATAATAATAATAATAATAATAATAATAATATAATAATAATTATTATTATTATTATTATTATTATTATATTATATTATTATTATATTATTATACATTATATTTAGTATTATCTTATTTATACTACTTTAAATTAATATTAAAATATATACATTTATTATTTATATTTTATAACTAAGCACTATTTGATTTAAGTATTATTTTATTTAGAAACTTATATATATATATATATATATATATATATATATATAATTCCTAAATATTTACATAGTTATAAATGTAGGTTGGAAAAAAGACTCGAATAACATTCGTCGCATCACTATATATAACAAATAGAAAAAATTATAAGTAGTGAACGTGTAGGTTTTCTTAATATTATCATAATAATTTTCTTTTTCTTTAAACTAACAAAAACCTACTTTGTTTTTTATAATTTTATATTTAAATATTTAAGGATTTTTTGAAACTAAACATAATTCTTTCTCTCTCTCTCTCTCTCTTTGTTTTTCTTTTCAAATTGATACCTATTCATTTTGTATTTTTTAAAATTTTATACTTAACCCTTTGAGTTATGTAAAATTTGCATTTAATCACATGATTTTTTTTAAAATTTTATATTTAAGCATTCGGGTTATGTGATATTTACATTTTATCACATTGAACTTTTTTATTAAGTTTTATAGGTAAGCCTTCGAATTATGTCAAAAAAAAATTTTAACTAATTTACAGTAGAGCTCGTTAATTATAGTAAAATCAATATTTACGTATTTATTATTTTTATCTCTATTTTGAGGTATTAATTTTTTATATTATTTTTTATGTTATACTTTTTTTTTATCAAAGTTTCTCATGTAATATTTTTTGGATGGTTAGTACTAACATATAAATTATCAAAATTAAATCTTTTCATTTTTACAACTCCCGCTCCATGGCCGCAGGTTATACCCACTAGTAGTTTATAAATGGTTAACATAAATAAAAAGCTAGACACCAATCTACTGGACTCAAGTAGAGAACAATAATGACATGAATAGATTCTTGATTATGAGATGTTAATCATGTTATAGGACATCAAGGGAACGAGAAGATGCGACTTGAGAACGAGTGTCAGTGTTAAGAAAAATTATGACTTGAGAACGAGTGTCAGCGTTAAGGAGAAATGTTAAGACGAGTTTCTAAGAATTTTTACCCTTATTAAGTGTTTTAGGGTTGGAATGCATGCTTATGATCTGTCTATGAAAACACGTTATGGAATGCATGTTAAAGTAGCTGCTAGCCTTCGGGTAATGAATGATTTGACCTATACATTAGTGCTTAGAAATGTGATTCATTCACTATGAGGTGGCTTGGATTAAGATCTTAGTTGTAGTAGTGTTTTTAGAAAACTGTAATGGCATTGTAAAGAAAGAATTAACAAAAGTCTTTGATTATATTCAATATGTTTTTAAAATGAAATGTTTGCATTTATAAAGCTAAACTTAGAACTCACCAATGAAAGATGACTCGTTTTACATACGTTTCAGGAAATTAAATTTGTTGCTTCTAGTAGCATGAAAAAAAAAAGAGTTGATGGCATCGGCTGGGCTATTGATAGGGGTGTAAACAAGCCAAGCCGGCTCGCGAGCTACTCGGGATCGGCTCGAAAAAAGCTCGAATCGAGCCGAGCTTAAACGAGCTCGAGCTCAGATTATTGCTCGTTTACTAAACGAGCTCGAGCCCGATCTTTAGAAATCAAGCTCGAGCTGGCTCGCGAGCCTAAACGAGCTTTTTGTTTATATGGTTTTTTATTTGCATATTAAATATATATAAATACATATTTACGTAAATTATATTATTAAATATATTATTATGATAAAAAATAGTTAAATAATATATATTATGTTATTTATAAAAAGTATGATTATAAATAATTATAAAAGTAATTATAAAAAAATAAAAATTTAATAATTTAACAATAAACGAGCCGAGCCCGAGCCCGAGCCGAGCTCGAGCTTGAAAATTTTCTGACGAGTCGAGCTCGAGCTTTATAAATAAAACTATAAACGAGCCGAGCTCGAGCTCGAGCTTCCTAAAACCAAAACGAGCCTAGCTCGAGCCTAAGCGAGCTCGGGCTCGGCCCGGCTCGTTTACACCCCTAGCTATTGACAACAAATAAACTTTTGGCATAAGTTATCTATTATGTAAATAAGAATAAAAGAACATAAGTAAATATGATTTTTAATATTAATAAACTTCCGCTGTGTTTTTGTAAGCATATATTCGAGATAGTTTTTGTGTGAACCCAACTTTCGTCTAGCCTTCAAACCTAGAATTGGGGTGTGACATTTAGGATCTTCTAAGTTCTAGTATTGTACTAACTGTAACTTGTCATTTTGGTTTCTTAAGTTCGTAATCTTTGTGTTGAACAATTAAGATTTTTCGCTGCTAAAATTATGTCAATCAGTTACATCTTTACATGTTTTGGGTGGGATGTGACAATATAGTATATAATATAGAATTTTTTAGGGCCTTTAAAATGTTATAGCCTAAGTGAGTGCTTATTTTTTTTATACAATCGAGCCATCTTTGAGTTTGACACATTTTGACAACACAATTAAATTAATATTTTCCAAAAACATTCTATTTCAACCCAAACTTATAATGATCCCCTTTTAAACCGAACTCAAGTTGACCTGAACTCGTTCTTACATGTTATTTGACCCAAAACTTTCCGAACAAACCCTCATCGCTCGTTGGACTTTCATGTTCGGCCACTATTGACCCGATTAAGCCACGTACCTTCATCAACGACAATTATGAGTTGAATAAATATTGCTATTTTATTATTAAATAATTCATATTTAATTTGATAACCTCAAATATGAGCTTTCGTTAATCGATTTACAACTAGCCCCACCAGGCCACCATACCATAAATATATATAGCTTAATATCTTACATCAAGTTGAAGATAATAAATGGCACCTACCTACAAACCTATAAATGTGGTTGTAATCTCTTACAGCCGAGTCTACTCTTAGTCAAAGTCAACTAATTGGTCAATGAATTTATCATGTTAAAGCTTAAAAATCTTCCCACGGCTCACGCTACCTCACAACTACAATCTTGGTGTGCATTTGTGATGATGGCATCCGCTCCGTCTTCTGTGATCGGTTCGCAGTTTGTTGCACCAAATCCACTTGAAGTTATAGTCGATAAGTATCCGTGTAGAAACATTATGGTCACTGATATTTACCATAAAGTCATGTTAAAAGTAAAACCATGTAACATAAAATTCCATAGTCAGCTAGTGTTACTTGATGCTGATGACAAACCCATCGCCATGCTCAGAGAAAAGGTAAAGTCAAGTTTTTACTTTTCGAGTTCTTGCTTTTGTGAATTTTTCAAATTGGGTTATTTTCAAAAAGATTGATGAGAAAAAAGAGTATTTTTTTTCCATTTTGATTAGTAGGCTAGTAGCTATATAAAATAGTGACTTTTGTGATTCGGAGTTCATAAACCACTTTTTTTATTATTATTATTGTTATTGCTATTGTTATTATTATTAACTTAATCTCAAATAGCAACTTCAACGACACAACATACAACTAAAAGGCAAAAGCAACTTAGAGGTGAAAGTAACTCTGTTAAATAATGAATAACCTAAAAGTGAAAAAAATGACCAGCTTTGTGATAAAGCCTTCTAAAAATAACCTTTTTTTAACAAAAGTCTTGGTTTCTTTTTAAATTTTGCTGTTCAAACAAGCCTTATTGGTTTAAAATGGATTTTTTTTTTTCAGAACATGACTGTGCACAGGAGATGGAATGTATTTGGGTGAAAGTAAAGCCGATTTAGACATAATATTGAGCGCGAAAACCGAACACATGATCTAGCTTAAGACCAATGTTAGCGTGTCGTTGGGGAGCAAAACGAGCAACAACGGCGGTTGTGATTTGAGGATCAAAGGGAGCTGGTCGAAAGGAAATTGCACTATTTATTTGGGAGACTCTTCAACAGTAATAGCTCAAGTAGTTTTCCAATACCTTTTACTTAATTCGTGTAGTGTGTGTGTGTGTGCACGCGCATATACATATTAGTAAAACACTAATTTGGGTGTCACATAGCCTCTTCCTAGGGTGTCTATTTAGAATTTATTCATATGTTATCACCACAATAAACTTATTATTTTAAACAAAAATCAATAATGTCAAACTTTCCAAACTTAATCTTAAATTTAATTTTCTACTTAAAGAATATAGATGAAAAATCATTTAAATCAAACTTTACAAATTTGTTAATATTTTTAAGTAAATAATTCTTTATTTAATATGATAGTAATATCCTAATAGTCAGAAATTAATTTTTTTTGATAATCACAACTCAATTCTTAAAGTTTACATATCATATGATTTTTAGATATTACTAATATTAAATATAGTTACATTATATTATAAATATGTTTTTGTCTTAACATTGAATCCTTTATTCTATCCGTTAATTATATTACATTATCAACATTCTATTTTTATTCTAACACTTTATCACTTATTGAACTCGTTTAATACACGGATCACTAACCTAGTATACATACATATATATACATATATGTATATATATGAACAATTCAAATGCAAACTAAGAGAAATTAAGAAAACTTTTAAACTAAAGATCTACTTCACAAGTGAAATCAATATGAATGTTTTTTTTTTTTTTTGCTTTTTCTAATTGCGTTGAAATAGGAGTTTTTTTGTGGCTTTTTTCTTTGAATTTTTGAAATTAAAATGTGTATCTAAGATTGGTTCTATGGCTCCTTTTTTTGGTGTTCCTTTTCTTAACTTTTTACACTTGTAAATTTACATATATAAATAAAAGAATATAATGTTGTATATATGTATTGATGTTATTTGAACAAAAAAATAATAATTTTGATTTATCTTGACTGGTTAACATTTGAACTGTACCGAATAACTTTAATATTTGATCCGAATCCTATATATATATGTGTGTGTGTGTGTGTGTAGGGTTTCTGAGAAAACCAATAGTTATGTGAAAACCAAAAAAACCACGAAAACCAATAACATAATTCATAACTTTTTTGTTATTTTAATTGTTAAAATGTCATTTAAGAATGTGATACATATATGTTGAGCATACATACAAGAATGAAGAGTTTTACGTATACGTAACACTATGTCAAATGAAAAATGATTACGTATACGTAAGTTATGTGTGACGTATATGAAAAACCATGCTACGGTTTTTCATTTGATCCATACTTTTATTTATATATACTTACACATATATATAAATGGTAGTGATAAAAAATTATAAATTATATGGTCGGTTTCATTGGTTTTCTCTAGTTTTCTTATACAATTGTGGTTTTCTTAGGATCCTCCTATATATATATATATATATATATATATATATATATATATATATATATATATATATATAGGAGGGATCCTAAGAAAACCACAAAGTTATGAGAAAACTAGAGAAAACCAATGAAAACGATCACATAATTTATAAATTTTTTATCACTACCCTCTATATATATGTTAGTATATATAAATAAAGGTATGGATCAAATGAAAACCGTAACATGGTTTTACATATACGTCACACATAGGTTACGTATACGTAACCATTTTTCATTCGACATAGTGTTACGTATACGTAAGTTTCTTCAGTCTCGTATGCATGCTCAAGATATATATACCAAACACTTAAATAGCATTTTAACAATTAAAATAACAAAAAAATTTAAATTATGTTATCGATTTCCGTGGTTTTCTTTGGTTTTCACATAACTATTGGTTTTCTCAAGAACCCTCCCCTATATATATATATATATATATATATATATTGTGATGTCCTAAATGATTTGAATCATGGAAGCACCATCAAACTGAAGTATTTTGATGGATGCTTGAAATATTAATCGGGTTATTCGGGAAAACCAAGGATGAATATGTGTTTTTTGTTATGAAAATAAAACTCAAAATAGACCAAAGTATTTCGTTTTATAGGTTGTGAAACATCAAAATATTTTGTTAAAACAACACATTGTGTCATAAAAGAGTGTTAGTTTTGTGGTTAAAATTTATGATGATTTGTTTCTATAAATAAGAACTCATAGTAAACCCATCTAATGTGACATATTGATCTTGTAGATGCATAAACCGCAAACGTCAAAGTATGCTAAGGACAAATTCACGGTGACAATTCAACCTAACATGGACTATGCATGTGTGGTCGCACTTTTAGCAATTGTTGATGTTATGGAAAACCCTTGTGAACTAAGCAATATTGCTAAAGCCGTGGTTAATGTATCATTGTCAACTTTACTTTGTTGTTGTTAAATAATGTTGTTTAACGTGTGAACTCTTTTACATTCTGTTAAATGTTAAAAACTTTCACTAAGCCTTGTTTTTTTGTGAATGCTTGTATCCGTCCATTGTTTGTTGATAGTTCCATCAGTGACACCCAGTTTTCTAGCAGTGAAATAGCAAGGTGTTTACGTAAAGTTAATTAGGGAGCCATGTTTATTTAAGTTATAATTCAGTGTTCTAAAAAGTAAATTGAGAGTTTGATAATTAGATAGTTAATCACTTATATGATATATGAAACCAAATAACAAAGAGATTAACACTTCTATTAACTAAAAACTTAATAAACATATCGATTTAAGCTACGTATTATGATAACCCCTTGTAAACCAAACTCAAGTCGACACGAACTCGTTCTTACCTAAACCCGCATAGCTCGTTGGACTTTGTTTTAGCCATTATTGACCCCGATTAAGCCACGTACCTTCATCAACGACAATTCTGAGTTGAATAAATGCTAATTTTAATATTAACGAATTCATATTCAATTTGATAACCTCAAAATATGAGCTTTCGTTAATCAATTTACAACTTGCCCCACCATACCATAAATATGGCTGAAAAAATCTTGCATCAAATTTGAAGATAAATGTGGTGGTAATTTCTTCAGGCCCGAGATAGTCTTAGTCAAAGTCAACCAATTGGTCAACGAATTTATCATGTTAAAGCTTATAAGTTATAAGTCTTCCCACATCTCATGCCCCTCAGAACTACAATCTTAGCGTGCATTTGTGATTATGGCCAATGTTTTCAGAACCGGACCGGACAGTGAACCGGATGCTTCACCGGTCCGATGGTCGGACCGGTTCAACCGGTCAAACCGGATATAAGAACCGGATAAAATTATAAGTATTTTTTATAAATATATGTAAAAAATTACTCAAAAATAAAAAATTATATGAAAAACCGGTTCGACCACCGGTTCGACCGGTTCAACCGGTCCGATCACCGGTTCAATGTCAAAACGGTTTTAAGCACCGAACCGGACCGGTTTGGAGTCCGGTTCCCGGTTGGACCGGTCGGACCGGACCGGCCGGCCGGTCCGACCGGTTTTCATAACATTGATTATGGCATCCGCTCAGTTTTCTGTGATCGGTTCGCAGTTCATTGCACCGTATCCACTTGAAGTTATAGTTGAAAAGCATCCGTCTAGAGGTCTTGTGATCACTGATATTAACAATAAAATCATGCTAAAAGTAAAATCGTGTGACACAATACTCCATTGTCAGCGGGTGCTAGTTGACGCTGATGACAAACCCATCGTGACGCTAAGGAACAAGGTAAAATCATATATGTTTCTATTTTTTAAGTTCTCTCTTTTGTGAATAAACAAAATTTTTTGTTTCTTTTTGGATTTTGTTGCTAAAGCCAGCCTTAATGGCTTAAAATGGATTTTTTTTTTTTCAGAACACAAGTATGCATGATAGATGGAATATGTATAGGGGTGAATGTAAATCCGATTCAGACATAATATTGAGCACAAAAACCGAACACATGATCCAGCTTAAGACCACTTTTAGCGTGACGTTGGCAAACAAAACAAGCAGCAACTATGGTTGTGATTTGAGGATCAAAGGGAGCTGGTCGAAAGGGAACTGCACTATTTGTTTAGGAGATTCGTCAACAATTATAGCCCAAGTAGTTTCTTATACCTTTGCTTAGTTTTGTATAGGGGTGAAAACGAGTCAAGCCGAGCCCAAACTCATATAGGCTCGAGCTTAGCTCGTTTTGACTTAAGAGAGCTCGAGCTAGCTCGGCTTGTTTCAAGCTTTATTTCTAAAGCTCAAGCTCAGCTCGTCAAAATCTTTTTAAGCTCGAGCTCGACTCGGGCTCGGCTCATATAATATTTAATTATTTATTTTTTAATAGTTTATGTATATTTTTTATATTTATTTAAAATGATATATTGTATATATAACATTGCACATATTATTTAAATGTTTTTATCACAAGTTTATATAAGATAAAAATAATTTATTTAAATATATTTAATAAACTAAATCTTTTTACTCTAATAAAAAAATAACTAGAAAGGACACGTGCCAGCACCATATTATTTCTCATCAAAATTTTTCTGCTTATCTATCATATTAAATAATTACCTTAATTACTAATAATACTTTTTTGATTAAAAATAGTTTTTTAATAAACTAAAAAAGAATCCTTATATAAAATAATTTTTTCTAAAACATCAAACTTTTTTAAAAATATGAAATAGTTTAAAATTGATGTTTTTAAAAAGTAAACTTTCTTAAACCAAAAATAATAAAAATTAGAAGTTACAATAAGAAAATTTTTAAAAGTGGAACTTTTTATATGGTTTGTTTTAGAACAAACTGTTTATTTAAAAAAAAATAAAAATAAACTTCAAAAAGTCAATATCATTATTTTATTACTTATAGTCCTTACTTATACATAATTTAAATCATATCATATATTAGAACATCATTTTATATTTAATAAATTTCATTTATTAATATTTTATATTTAACCCATGTAATACACGGCTTTAATAAAGATAGTAAATATATATAAGTAAAATAGCTCGTTTAGGCTCGCGAGCCAGCTCGAGCTTGATACTTAAATGAGCTTTTTTCAAGCTCAGGTGTGGCTCGTTTTGAGTTTTTTATCGATCTGATCTCGAGTAGCTTGCAAGCAGCTCGGCTCATTTGCACCCCTTGTTTTGTGTAACATATATATATTTTTGTGATGTCCTGGATAATCTAAATCGTGTAAGCACTATCAGATTGTAGTAACTTGATGGATCATTGAAATTTTAATGAAAAATCAAGGATGAGTATGTGTTTTTGGTTATGAAAATTTACCGATAATAGACCAAAGATTTTCGTTTTATAAGCTGTGAAACATCAAATATTTTGTTTAAACACCACTTTGTGTCAAAAAAAGAGTGTCAGTTTCGTGGTTAAATGGTTGGCAGTCGATTCTAATAATCAGTTTTTCTCGGTAGTAATTTAGTTACTCCTTAGTAACCAAGATCAATATTGTTTCATCTAATAACTTGAATAGTGTTGATGATTTGTTTCTATTAGTAGCAACTTGATTACTATTGATGATTTATTTCTGTTAGTATTTACTTGGTTAGTGTTGTATAGATGATTTACTTCTACAAGTAAGTTGGTTACTACTAATAGTTGGTCGATAGCACTAGCACCGCTTACTCCTGAATACTAGTTACTTCTGCTGATTGTACAGTTCTTACTTTGAAATGATAGATCATTTTCTATTGATGGGTGCTACCAAACTAAGGGGGTTGCACCCTTGAACCTATTTGGTTAGTCGTTTTCAAAACCTATATTGGTCTGCACTTTGCATCTTCTAACTTATAATTATGTTTATTTGAATTTCTCTATGCTCTTAAGTAAATCTCTATTGCATTAATTGATTTGATAACGTTATAATCACCGATAGTTTGACACCAATTTTAGCTATATGTATTTTGTATTGATATTTAGATTTTGGTAGCTCATTACATAATAACTCATACCAAACCTAACTAATGTGACTTATTGGTCTTTTAGATGCAAACGTTGAAGTACGCCAAAGATAAATTCTCGGTGACAATTCAACCTAACATGGATTATGCATGTGTGGTCGCACTTTTAGCAATTGTGGATGCTAGTGAAGACCTTAATATCATCTCTTCTAAAGCCGCGGGTGATATTGTTGGTGTAGTTATAACGTCTTACTCGAATTAGCTCCATTTTCCATTCATGAATTCATGTTTGTATCATTATCAACTTTACTTTTAGCGTCTTTCAGTTAAAGATTGGTGTTTCATGTGAAATCTTTTGTATTCTATTCAATCTAAACAGTCAGTAAGCCTTGTTTTCCATGACGACTTGTATTTGTCCATAGTTTGTCAATTATTCGTTCATTGATTCAGCGATACCCAGTTTTCTAGTAGTGAAATAACCAAGTGTTTACATAAAGTTAACTACGGAACCATGATTTTTTAAGTGATATTGATACAGTGTTTAAAAACTAACTTTGGAGAGTTTATTTAATAGTTAATTACATATATGAAAGTAAATAATAAAAATTAACTAGAAATTTAAGAAATTGATCAATTTAGTTTATGTCTTATTAAACACTTGCACAAATTAAACAAGTACCTAAAAAAAAGACTAAGAAACATGTAATAACATTATTTGTTTGGTACAACCATATATGAAGATACAATAAGCCAATAGCAACATCAAAAAAACGAGTTTCATATCAGATCGTGGTAATTAACCAGATTCATAATCTTATACCTTGCTTGTAATAGCTTACAAATGAAACACCACATATGTGGTATAAACCAACATAGAACTCTTACTTTTATAGGCAACAACTTCTTTTGATCTTGATGGGCAACCCAAATACTTACAAATGAAATCAGCAGTCTATAAAAACTTTCTCAAATCAACAATTATTTTAAAACCAAGCCCGTTAAACATGTACACAACATCTTCAGTGGTGACATTACCTAAAGCCCCCTTAGCATATGAGCACCCACCTAGTCCTACATTAGAAGAATCCACTATACTTGATCTCATCTGTCATTAGTTAATATGTATTTAAAAAGCTGATTATTATGTTGAATTATGGATTGCATCTTTTTTGTAAGAGCATTCATCCATAATAGATATAATTTTTCCTTATCTTTTAAATCTAAAGAAAATTATAAGATACTTTCGTTTTCTCCTCTGCAAAACATCTCTATCTTTAAACTCTATCTTTTAATTTAGAGTTAATTACACAGATGGTCCCTGTGGTTTGCACATAATTTATGTTCGGTCCTCACTTTGAAAAAATTACTAAAGATGGCGTGAACTATGCAAAGAGTGCACATTCGCAGTCTCTGACACTAACAAATGTTTAAGTCTATTAGATTTTTTAAAAAAACCTAAAATACCCCTCATAGAAAATTAAATACAATAAGAAAAAGAAAACATAAGCCCCTCCTTTTTATCTTCATCTTCACAGTTCTCCACCCTTAACACCCACCACCACCACCTCCATTTTCAACCCACCATCATCATCATCACCTGCACCCTCAACCCACCATCATCGCCGCCGCTTGCACCATCGCACAATCAGACAGTCACCACTTGTGACTACCACTATGCACGATGATGACTTGTTTGAAACAGACCTACGAGCGAGATAGGAAAATGAGTAGGGTGCGACCTATTATGAAGAAGACGAAGAAAATGAAAGAAGAAGAAGAAAATGGAGGGGAGGGGATGAAGTGACATGGGTGGGGTGGGATAAGTTTGTTTTATTTAAGAATTAACATCAATTTTTTTATTGTTTTTTATTTTTAAGTTTAGGGGTGTTTTGATAATTTCATATTGACTTAATAGAGAAACATAACCTTTGTTAGCATCAGAGACTGTTAGCGTACACTCTTTGCATAGTCCAGGTCCTTTTCTAGTAATTTTTCTAAAGTGAGAACTAAACCTAAAATACATGCAAACCCAGGAATTGTCCGTATAATTAAGTCTTAAATTTTTATGATATGCCAAAGTGAATCTGTACTTTTGCCAATCTACTATTCATGCCACATATTTCCTTGCTGTTCATTTCCCCTCCAAAACTTCATCTTCCCACATGTGAGGGTTTAAAGCTTTATCAACCTTGAATTTCGACATCAATAGTTTCGGGAGGAAATTGAATCGGGTGTTTGTTAATTGTTGATGGATAAAACCCACCAAGGGATTTTCATTTTAACATGAGGTTGAAGCGGGTATGTGCATCGATCTAAAGGTTGAAATCTAGAGTAGATTAAGAGATTGGTAAGTCCAATTGATTACATAGTACCAATGATCCTTTGGTCTAATGGTCCAAGAGGATGTAGGAAGCTTTGCTTCTCTTGAAGCTCATGGGTTCAATCCTTGGCATGAGCAAATAATTACTAACTTGATGTTACTAACTTACTAACCACTAACTTACAGTCCAAAAAATTGCTTGGTGGAATGTGAACATATCAAACTTCTCTTGGAAAGTGATGAAAGATTAATTAACATATGATATTTTTGATCAAGTTCAATGGAATACAAAAATTTGAGATCATTTGTTACAATGAAATTTAGTTTTGTATGGGATGTAAATCATTTGGCATTATGTGGATATTGATTGGATTATACTTTTTATGTTAATCTCGGTAATGTAGGATGTAACGGTTTCGATTACACATGTTACCACAAACGTTGAAGGATGCTAAGGACAAATTCACGGTGACAATTCAACCTAACATGGAGATTTTGGTAGTCCACTACTTAAGAACTCGTACCGAACCTAACTAATGTGACTTATTAATCTTGTAGATGCATAAACCGCGACGTTGAAGTATGCTACGAACAAATTCATGGTGACAATTCAACCTAACATGGACTATGCGTGTGTGGTCGCACTTTTATACCACAAATTAAACCTCTATTCAGAAAAAGAAGATTAAGAAATATGGAATAATGTTATTTGTTTGATACAACCAAATATAAAGATACAATAAGCCGGTAGCAATGACATAAACACGAGTTTTATATATCAAAACTCGGTAATTAACCAAATTTTTAACTTTATACTTTCTTTGTAATAGCTTACAAATGGAACACCACATATGTGGTTTAAATCAACTCAGACCTCTTACATTTTATAGGCAACAGCAACCTTAGATCCCGATGGACGACCCAAATACTTGCAGATGAAGTCACCCGTCTGCAAAAGCTTTCTCAAATCAACATTTGTTTTAATCCCAAGCCCGTTAAGCATGTACACAACGTCTTCAGTGGCAACATTGCCCGAAGCCCCCTTAGCATACGGGCAACCACCCAGTCCCGCTACAGAAGAATCCACCACACTTATTCCCATCTGACATTAATTAAAATGTATTTAAAAATTGAATATTCTGGGGAGTTATGGATCACATCTTTTTAGTATGTAGTAAGCTTACTTGAAGGGAGACTAATATGTTTGCAAGAGATTGACCATAAGTGTCGTGAAAGTGAACCGCGATCTTTTCAACAGGCACAACTTCCATGACAGCTTCAAGCATTGGTATAACAGTTCCTATGAAATATGATTAAAAATCATATTATTAATAAAACGATTCAAGAGGTTTTACTCATTATAAATACAAGTCCATTAGACTTGTTTCTCTTTTTAGCTAAAGTATAACCCGAACTAACACATTCATAGATGTAAATGAACTTTAAAATGCTGAAAATTACCTGGTGTACCAATCCCTATTGTATCACCAAGTGAGATTTCCATGCAACCCATCTCGTGAAGTTGTTTTGCGACATATGCAACTTTTGATGGACTAATTGCACCTTCAACTGGGCACCCAATTACACAGGATACATACCTGTAAAATAATTACAACAATCATTGATTAAACCCCATTTATTTCTCATTTTTCCTACTTTTTTCATTATTTTAAAGAAACTGAGTGCATACCCACGAACAGGAATATCGAGCTCTTTTGAAGCCTTAATTATATCATGGTAACGGGCAAGACTTTCTTCAATGGTACAGTTAATATTAGCTTTTGAAAAGGACTCAGAAGCTGAAGCAAAAACCGCTATTTCCTTAGCTCCAGCTGCAACAGCAGCTTTGAAACCCTGCTCATAACCAATTATATAAATTATGCATTCACACATGTGAAAGATATCCTATCTAATTAAACCCAAATGAACTTATGAAGATTACACACTTTTAAATTTGGTGTCAATACAGGCAATCTTGCACCTTCCAAGTTTTTAACTGCTTCAACAACATCCTTCGCATCTGCCAGCTTCATAATACAATAATCGTAATTAGAAACAAATAGTAAAAAGCTTTATTTAATGAAAAACACCATTTGGTTTTTAGGTCCTCTGACCAACGGGCTAGCCCTCAAAAGATACATGAAATAAGAACATGTCGTTTCTGTGATATCACAAAACAGATGCATCAACTTTTGAAAGTGATAAGCTACCTGAGGTACCCATTTAGGGGAAACAAAACTTGAGGCCTCAACAACAGATAATCCTGAAGAAACAAGCCTATGAATTAACTCTATCTTCAAAGATGTAGGAACCATATTCTTCTCATTTTGTAACCCGTCTCTCGGACCAACTTCCACTATCTTAACATAACTTGGCATGCCTTTAAAGAACTGGTTAAAAATATTAAAAAATAAAAAAAGAAAAAAGATCAGTAGATGGAACCTGAATCTTGATTTACATGAAGGTCCCTCCTTTAGGTAAAAATGATATCTTTTAACATATTAAGTCAAAACTGAAAGTTTTTAATCACCTTATTTGTTATGTCCCTTGGGCCTGTATCATTGCAGTATGAACTCTGCTGAAGGTTTGCTGTATGTCTTGAGTGAAACCTATTTTCAGACTCATTGTGTGTGATCTCTCTCTTATGGTGCCTCCAAATGAAAGCTTCTCGCCTGTATTCTTTAAAATCTTCCCTAAAAAAGTTCAGAATGAAAATCAATAATCTGAATCTTGAATGCAAATCAATAACATATTAGTACTATTATGAATGTGAATAAGCTAAATCTCCATCTTTAATCTGCAAATAACAAAAGGCAGAACAAGATTTTAGCAACAACATACTTGTAACCAGTGAACGATCCACACGTCTTTCCTTCAATCCAGCAATATCCCAACCCATTTTCTTCCCCGCTGGTGCTGCATCGGTTTGACGAGAATCTTCTAGAAAGATCAATAGTGCTTAAGCTTGGCAGTTTGTCCAAACCAAGAGGCTCCTCCAAACTCGACATTTCAAACCTGCAATAAACATATAAGCAACTCACTAATGACCTATGTAACATAAGACACAAAACAACATCCAAACAGTTGAATCTAGGTAGAATATGAACAATTTGGCAACTGAATTGTGAAAATTTGGGCATAAATACATCAAATCGAATTGAGGATATCACTAAACCAACATCAATTGGAAGAAAAACTGAAAAATTAGGACGTAAAAACAGCGAATCGGAAATCACAGTGTAAACACAAATCAACTACAAACCAACATTTCTCAATAGCTCATCAGCTGACCTAGTCAAACATCCACAATCCGGACTAATTCTTAACCCTAACTACTCAATTACGTAGATCCACAATCCAATTTCACCGATTACTTCTAAAATCTAACAGCAAACGTGAATTACAGACTTCAATCGACGAAGAAACAAAACACACCTGAATCCGATTGTAGTCAAACACAAAGAGAATTGAAATTGATGAATTTGAAATCGAGATTGTGGGTGTATAAATCAAAATCAGTAGAGAATTACGATAATTCAGAGGAAATTTTGGAGGATACCTGATGATTTTTGTGGTGTTCAAATGGTTGCAGATGGACGGTAGTTGTCGGTTGGAAGTTGGTCAATTTACTTCTGTTGTTCATGCTCATTGCTCAACTACCCCTTTTATATATTATTATTATTTTACCTTTTTTTTTAACTTTTGTGTCATGGATTTGGTAAAGCTGTTCTTATGGTGATGAAATTATATATGAAGTTTTGAATATGTCTTTATATTCGGTAGATATTTGCTTAAGAGGATGTATTCGATTTGGATGTTGTAATTTGTGTAAGTTGATACATGTGTTTTACTGTTGTAATGTTAGACGCATTGTTGTAATTGGTTTAAACATAGTGTTGTATGATGCTTAGATGTTAACAATACATATGTAAGACATACAAGTTTTAGATAATGTGGTACTAAGAGCATTCACAATAGATTTTTTATATTTATGTGAGTGTGTTTTTTATATTTTAAAGAATGGTTGTAAATGATTGTGAGTGGAGGAGAGAGAAAAGTTACTGTTCATTTTGTATATTTGGGGAATCATTGTTCAACCCTTATAAATTTTTTAATATTTTTGAAAATGGTTATGAGTATAAGAGAGAGAAAATGTAATGATAAAAGTATAAAAAATATTATTTAATTGAGAAGGGGAGAGAAATAAGTGCGTTTTTAGTGTAATTATAAGGATAAAGATATGAAAGCTGATGTGAATGCTCTAAACTACGAATAAATAAGGTTTGAGCAGTTAAAGCTCAATCATTTATTCACTTAGCAGTTTTTTTAAAAGTTTGGGATTTTTGTTCAAGCCATCCATATTTAACGTGTACTAGACATAAATTAATACGAGTTAATTAGCTTGAGCCAAATATTAGTTGAATGTGATTGAGTTGTTAACATATTGATTGATGAAAGTTTTACAAGCTATGGGTTATATGAGACTTATAAGGACAAATGATCATAAAATTATCTAAACTAGAGAGAAAGAGATAGAAAGAGAACTCATCAAGTTAATAGTTGATGAATCTCTAGCTTGAATTTAACATGTTAACTCGAGCAAGCCTAATTTATATGTGCGGGCTTGAGTTTGAATTGATGTTAACTCAAATCATACTTGCTTATTGAACAATCATAAATATATGAAAAGATAAATTTAAATGGAGAAATAACTTTTTAGACAGTATTGTTATAACTTTTTCCTTGACTCCTTGTCCTCATTCCATTTAATGATATGCATTTTGAGGCCATTCTATTTCATATTTGTTTGCCAAAATCTAATGAATTGTGACAAATCAAAGAAGATTCTATGGACCCTTTTGGGCCTCAAACCAATAGTTGATGCTTGGACGGTAAATTCCGACCACATAGGAGAAAACAATTTTAAATGAAAATCAAGTGGCCATTATAATAATCAATCTTTCTAGAACCTACCTATCCATATCAAGAAATAGACTAATTGCCACAAACAAACCTATCTAAAGTATGTGTTAGGTTGGGATTGTGTTTTATCCTCATAGCTGAACACATAACAAAAACATGCTCTGGTTTTTAATTGTTTTTGTGTTCTCGTTTATAATTCTTTTAGTGAGTAGGCTCGACGTAAATCAGACAAACTCGAGTTTTAGATAAAGAGATTGAAATGAGTTGAATATAAGCTATCTTAAACTAAAAAACCTTAGCTGAAGTCTTTTTTTATATTTCCTAAAAACTACGGGAACCAATTTTGATATTTTGTTGCTATTCTAAAAAAAGTAGCGCTACATCCACTACACTGTTGAACTTACTGTCGTGCTCATCATTACATGTTTCACGTCCATGATTGATGATACATGCGCATTGATACGCGCTCGAGGGTATATGTGTTCTCACTTCTCTTTTTTTTTCAATAACTTTTTTATAGAACGACGAACACACACTCTTTTACGCCTACTTTTAAATCTATATTATTGTTTGTTATATGACTATAACCATCAACTTCACAAACTATATATTAAGATGAATTCCTACTTAATCTCAATATATGCAGGTTGCATATTAGGAATAGCAGTAGAAGTAGATAGGTGTATCGTCGTTCAAAAAAAATAAGATAAATAAGACTGTTACTTCATTAGTCCAACCATTAAGCAGTTAATCTAATACTCACTAAACAATTCAATTATAATCTACAATGATATAAAATTATTAGCAACAACTGAAATAATTTTAAATAATCATTTGTTTGAATGCTTGATTATATAAATACTAGTATATTTTTCTAACAACAAAATTAAACACTAAGCCTACATCATTTACTCATGATGAGACATGAACTCAAATTAATTGAGATAGATACTATTCCAGTACCTTAGTATCATTAGGTTATATTTCCTTTGATGATTGTTACTATGTGTGTTAGTGTGTATTTTGTTAATAGTAGTTTGAAAATTATAATTTTTTGATAGGTTAATCAGAATATTAAAACTTGTTTCGTCATATTATTTTATATGTGACCCGACACGACTTATACAAAAATGGTTAATATCAAGCCATAGAAAATCAAACCATTATTGCTGAACCAATAAAAAAAATTGTTTCACCATGCGATTGGTGACAATTAGTTGAAGTGCATATACAATTTGAACTTTGATTTCACTCTAAATCTATAAGATGAAGGGTAGTTTTCAGTTGGAGGTTTGTCGATAACTTCTATTCTTCCATGCTCATTGCTCAACTACCCCTTTTCATATTATAAAATTTTCTTAATCTGTGCCATGGAATTTGGTAAAGCAATTATTGTGGTGGTGAAATAAAACGTACGAAGTTTTAAAATTATTTTTATGTTTTTCTGTAGGTATTTTCCTAAAAGTATTTATATAATACAAATGTCTTGTAATTGAATGAGTAAATAACTTGTATTTATGTTTTCCTAAATAATTCTTGTTTATATATATATATATATATATATATATATATATATATATATATATATATATATATATATATACACCGTATATGATATATACACACATAGGTTTTTTTTTACAAAAGTTATGTCTATTATTATATTGATTATTAGTCAATATCACTAATAAACGATATGATAAGACATAAATTACGTTATGTTGAGTATAATAATATATTTATCACTAAAATTGGATGTGAACAATGTTGTTAATATATGTTTGGAGTGAGTACACGACTCTAATTTTATAACTTATGAAAAAGTTTAATCAAATTCAACCAATGATTTGATGCGAGCTAGATTTGAGTACTAGCCCCTTGGCCCTTGCCCCTTGCACAAATAATACTTTATAAGATCATAAGAGACTACAAAATGATTAAACAATTATTTTTAACTTGTTAAATGAGAATTTTAAAAACAAAAATACAAGCCATCAAAAGAGAAAAAATAAAAACTGACAACTAACCAATGTACAAGTTGAATTTACAACTCAGATTGAACTTGTTTACTGACTTGAGTTTAACTAATTTTCAAACTCGCTTATTATACATATCTAAATATATGAAAAGGTAAACATATGATTGAGATATCGTTCTTTAGATTTGTTTGCATATTTCGCTCATTACATGTTTTTGTTTTATGCTTTTACATTTTTCTATTTTTTTTCTTCTCATTTTCTTTAACGTGGAAAAAAAAAAGAGAAAACTCTATGCATTTGAGCCCCTCATATTTCATATTTGTTTGTTAAAAAACTTTTGAATAGTGACAAATTAGAGAAGATTCTAGGGACCCTTTTGAGCATCAAACCAGGCTTGTGATGTTTTGGGAGTCAATTCCTACCGCATAGGAGAAAACAATTTTGAAATTAAAAACATGTGGCTATTATAACAATTAAAAATCGATCTTTACAAATCTTACCTGTCCATATCAACAAAATGTGGAAACAAACCTATATCAACCTTGTATTTTATTCTTGTTGTCGAAAATCGTTAGCTCAAGACCCAAAAGAACATACAGAATTGGAGCAGGGTCTAAGGGACAGAAGTCCTAGCAGAGTCTAATCGGTTGAGCTTCTGGTTGGTTCTAGCAAAATGAGCCCTTTCCTTTGAAGCAATTTTCGCCAAAAACCGAATGCGGGACTTGGTCTTCTTCTGTGGTACGAAACAAAGAACACATAAATCACATATTCGATTCTTGAAAATCTCTCTGGCTTATCCGATTGGAAGTTCAAGTGTCCATCAAATTGTTTCAATTTGAAAGTGATTTACGATTCTCGGAGAAATCGAATATTTTATACCTATGAAACTACAAATCATGTGATTCTGAAACTATAAACAAGTAACATTATGAGACGTGCCAAAAACGACATGATGTTTCATTGTCGAATGTCGCGATCTCTTAAGGTGTGATATTCCATCTTTTTCCTTTCTCTATTCGATTTTAAAAAAAGACAAATCATGAAATTGTTGGATTTTTAGAATATCAAAAAGCTAAAACCGCATAAATTCTAGTTAATAAGGGTCATAGAGTTGTTACATAGGAAACATAATCTCGGCATAGGCGGAGGATAGTGAGGGCTGGGGAGCGGCGCCCCCTCTTTTTTTCGTCGGTAGTGTTAAATTTTGATTCGGTAGTGTAAATTTTTGGCCCGGTAATGTAAATTTTTATATAAATATCGAGTTCACCCTCCTTAAAAAAAAATAACTCCCCCCCCCCCCCCCAAATGTATTAGGAGCTTTTTTTCATTACTCACGGGAAACCATAATGTAATATCAATTGTACTGTACCATACACAAATGCACACGAGAAAAATCTGAAGTCACCCTCCAAACTAGAAAAACTAAAAAAAATAAATAAATAAAAAATTGATGTAACACTAATGTGTAATACGAGAAAAACATGACGACTCTCTCTCTTATCAGATGCTCACTTAACCAAGCTACTATTCATAAACCACCAATTTAATAAGTTATACAACATCCAAGGGTGTTTTGTGCTTTTAAGTAACTTAAAAGTCATAGGGGTTGTTTTGTTATATTATGAAACTTAAAAGTCAATGGTTTGTTTGTTCACACTTAAACTTACTATTTAATGTTTTGACATAAAAAACTAATGCAACAAATCTATAACTCATCAAATAAATACAAGCACCTCACAGATAAACCTTGATTCTTCTGTATCTTTAGCACATGATGTGATTTTAATAGCGTTGACTAAATATATTACTTTACAAACAATTTACTTTCTTAAGTGATCTATATATATTCTTTTAAGTTCTAATAACCACATTAGCAAAGTAATTAAAGGTTAAAGAAATGAAGATTAAGATCATGTTAACTATCATGTTCAAGTTAATGTTCATGCTAAGATCAAGCCATTGTGAACAATGCCCAAATGTAACCACCAGCTACCAAACAAACCTCAAGACCCTTTTGGATCTATTGACCAAAAACGCGCCTATTCACGACGGATTCTACGAAGCAAGCGTCGGGCATAAGCCCGATCAAGCGTTCGGCGTCCTTCATTGTAAAGCGGGCATATCGAAGAATGATTGTGCCAATTGTTTAGAACATCCCAGTGGAGTAAGAGGTGAATGCCCACAGAATGAAAAGGAAGTAGTGACAGATTTCTGCTGTATGAAGTACTCCCACAACAAGTTCTTTGGAGTTTGGAGTAACTTCACAATGGCTAGATTTGGCGATAACGGGTTGGACGACCCGTTGGTGTATTCAAAAGGGTATTTGATGATGCAAGATCTTGTAAGCAAAGTTCCTAATCAGCCATTGATGTATCAAGCAGGTGAAGTCGATGTGGGAGCCGAGGGGAAAAGGTATGGTTTGGCTCAATGTGGTCGAGATTTGAGTAAAACGAGTTGTAAAAACTGCTTATTGGATCGGTTGAGCGCAAGTAGACCATACACTGAGAACAAAACTGGATGGGAGATTGTTGGAGTAGGTTGTAGTTTGTGGTATTCTAACATATCACATTCTCTCATACCTTCAACTAGCGAAGTTCCGCATGATGTTGTGTCAGGTAAGTTATTCTAAGATTCTGTTTTTGTCTAAAACGACCCGTTTTAACCTCAGATTGTTTTGGTTTGACCTGTTTTGACCCGAACCCAGTTGAGTTTTTGAACGCTCATTTTTCAAATATAGTAATTTCCTTTTGTTTGGATGACGGAATCAGGAGTGCAAAGTCGCCATGGAGGAACTGGAATCATCAGCGTCGTCAGCATGAACATCAGTGCTTCTTTCGCTGTACTTTTAGCGTCTAAAGTTTTTCGGTTTCCATGAATCTAGTGATCAAAAGTTAGATTTTTGAGGGTTCAGGTTATTTAACTTATTTGTATGCTTGTTTGCTTATTGACATTTATAGCATTATACCTCTAATGAGGTAAAACAATTGTCTTCAAGTAGATCACTTGCAGTCTTAAGTTTCCTTACAAGAGATGCTATGATATTGTGTCTTCTAACATATCACATTTAAGGTTAATGTCTTTGAAGATAATGTAGCTCATTGGAATTGTACGTTTTAAGAAATTTTCATTTAATAGTACATGCTTTTAGTCTTCTTTTATTCTACAGTAAACTAATCCAATATGCTTTGACTCTTCAAGTTGATAATTTATCACAAATTGATTACAATTTACTCCAAACAAACATAACTAAGTTCTCGGAGGTGAGATGAGTACAAATCTTACCTTTATCCAATAGGATAAAAAGTCTGCCCCTTGAAAGACAGCTAACTTAGAAATTATCAATGATCGAATGTGTTAATTATCCAAATCAGTGAATCGGTTTTCAGTCTTTCGGTTCAATTACATAGATCAAGAACCGATCCATTCACACTTTCGATTGTTTTATACAAGTTGATTTGCTATTCCCATTCATACAAACAGACAAAGACAAAACTTTTACTTGTTCAAAATGCAAATAAAATTGTATTACAACCCAAATTGACCCATTTCTTTGAAAATTTCATTACAACCCAAATCGACCCAATTTAAATAAATCAAAATTATCACCTCTACTATAAGAAACAGAAATCTTTTTAAAATTTGCCAAATTCAACTATAGAAGAATTAGAAACTATAGATGCACTATTCACTCTTTAATGATAATTCTTTAACCATTTACTGAGATCTCCAATACTTGGCCATTTCAAACCCATTTCTGCAATAACTATAGTCTTGTAAAGCCTGTTTAATCTCGGCTTTCGTGTTCATCACAAAAGGCCCATACTGAACCACCGGCTCGTTAATGGGCTGCCCTCCAATCAACACGAACCTCAATGGTTTCGACCCATTGTTCCACACACTTAAACCATCCCCATGGCTCAACACCAAAACATGATGAGCTGATACTGGTGATGAACCAATGGACCCGAACACCCCTTCTCCGTCTAGCACATACACGAATGCGTTCCAAGATTCTGGGATGGGTTGATGCATTTCGGCGCCCGGGCTAAGAGTGAAATCAAGAAACATTGTGGGAGTTCGAGTGTAAACCGAGGATTTGATCCCCATTGACTCCCCAGCAATGACTTTGACCTTGACTCCATCTTTTTCGGCTTTTTTGATGTCATCACTTAACAGTTCTTGGTAATTTGGTTCGACCCTGCATATCATAAACGTTTGTTATCGATCTAATATCGTTGATAAACTGTTATATAGTTATGGATTTCGCTGTTGAATGAGACATAAAATAATAATATGTTGTTACATTTTGTCTTTGGAGGAAAGATTGACCCAAAGTTGCAATCCCTTTTGGGCTCCTGGGCCTGCAGGCATCTCTGAATGAACTATTCCTCTTCCTGCTGTCATCCACTGAGCTCAAAATATGCACATTAGAGAGATTAAGTATGAGTATATGACAATTGTAAGTTGTAACATTTTTTATATAAATGGGTTGACTCGGGTTATCTTTATAAAAAAATTAGCTAAATATGAAAACGTACAAGGATAAATTGGTTGACCTTGGTTATTTTTACAAATGAAATTTCTAAATCGGTTTATTTTAAAAAATTGGACGATTAGTGTAGTATTATAGTTTCTGTAGATGTATTAAGCATGTTTATCATGATCATAACTTCTTAGAACATAAAATCTGCCTATTGATTTAACCTTAAACTTAAAAAAGATAAAAATTACTATAAAATTATAAATAAATAAAAAGTGTTTATGGGTCGATTCAAAAGGATTTTGACCCAAATTCATTTTAACCCATTACCCCATTTGGGGCAAAATGAACAGATTTTGAATAATTACCTGCACATCACCAGCTTTGATAGTACCCTTATGCCCAGCAAAATCTTGATGGGTAACAGCTCCCTGAAAGAATACAAATAGATTCATGTAAATAAATTTAAAAGAAAACACACAATGTAGCAAAAGATATATAAAATATAGTCAAGTAAAAATGGGTACCTCTAGCATGTATGTAACAGTCTCAAATCCTGCACAAAATGTACACTTATTTGGTTATAATAAACTCACAATATAAAATAGCTCTTGTTAACCAAATTAGGAACTATTAAATTATAATTATGATCACAAAAGAAAATAAATATCAAATTCCACTCCGACCCGACCCGACCCGACCCGACCCGACCCATGTAGAATCAAAGTAAAGAATTGAAGGCAGAGAAGAAAAGGGTGATACCTCTATGGGGATGGTCCGGGAACCCAGCCGGTGGAGAAACTGAACAATCAAATTAAAATGTTAATTAAATGTCTAGCTTTTATATATTTTACGATTTTCACCAACCTAATAGAGTAAAATAGTATTTTAAACAAAAATAACAATGCAGGCATAACCATGATAAAAACTAATAAGAGCAAAAAGTAGTATTTCAGTTTTCAACAAGTCACATTTCATTCGGTTAACTATTTTTAAACGGGCTATTGATCTTTTGGCCTAGTGGTCACGTGGATGTGAGAGGTTTTGCCTCTCTTGAAGATCTAGGGTGCAAATTCTGACATTGGCGAATATTTACTAACATGTTACCAAATTACCAACCTGCTGTTCAAAAAAAAAAAACTACTTCTAAACCATCTTCATTCGAATTGGCCAATTATAAAAGCAACTGGTTGAACCAGATTGGTGCACGACCAGATTGCTAAATTTTATCTTTTCCTTCTGAAATATAATTTAACGATTCATTTATTATTTCAAGTTCTATATTTTATTTATTTTATCGTCATATTCTATTTACATTATCATCGTATTCTTTTAACAATATAAATCCACATGAAACGAAATGAGAATATAGTTCATTATTTTGTTTTGAATTAATACATATATTTTTCAGATTTTAAACAATTTCGGATGTCATTATGTTCTCATTTCCTTTTAGAATTAATACATATATTTTTCATATTTTAAACAAGCGTAAATTGTCATTTTCGTCTTGAGTTTTAGTACATTTTGTTATTTTCATTCAAAAACATTTTCTTTTCCTTTTATGTCCCTGACATTTAAAAAACCTATCATAGTTATTTATTTTGTAAACCCTCTTTATTATACATGTTAAATATTCATCAAGTGAAATGTGAGGTGCATTTATGTATTTTGCACCTCACCGAAAAAAGAAAAAAAAACTAAATAAATATTGTTTAATTGCCCGAACATTTAAACGTTATTCGATTGCTTTTAATATTTAAACCCGAAGTTCACTTAACAAGTAAAACTAATGGAGTTAACAGAAATGAATGAAAATAATAAGTTTTTAGAAAGTCAGGATACATTAAAAAAAAATTTTGGATGAATACTACGAAATGCACCAAACCCATGGACGAAAATGACAGATGTCATTCGATTTTTTATACCGGTTAGTTAAACGATCGATGTCAATTTATAAACCGTCCGGCTAAAAAGAAAGCGATAATGAAAAGTTCATAAAAAGGTAATAATTAAAAGTTCATAAAAATGTTAGAATTTTCTTGAAACAGTGTGTAAATAAAAATATAAAAAAAGAAAAAAATTATCAAGAAAGTACCAGAAAATTCATCCAACATAAGGAAAGGATCCAGCGACTTCAACTCCGGCCTGCAAAACAAACCCTAATTAAATCATAAACCCTAAAATCACTTAACAACAATCGTTGTAACTAACGATTTAACGTCAACCATCAACGATTAGTCGATTACCTTCCGATGCTTCTCCGAACAACGGCACCGTCGCCTTCACTCTGGCTCTTGGCCAACACCTTCTTCGTCACCGATCTCGGTGACCGGAATCCGACGGCCTCTGCTGTGGTGGTCATCGCGAATATGCTGTTACGATTCGAGAAAAACACCGTGAATTGGGGTTTGATGTGGTTTATGATGGTAGATCTCAACAATTTCATGTGATTTTTCAGATATAAAGTTTGTAGTTGATATGGGGGCTATGGGGGTATGTGTATATATAGTGTGGGGGTGGTGTCGTGGAGGAATTAGGTGTACACCAACTGTGACCATTATTATGATTTTATGATTTATAATTACGATCCTTTTCACATTTAACGACGGACTATTGGCTTTATGTGATTGCATCACCGTGATGCATATATACTGTAAGCGACCTTACCGGCTTACCTTATAGGTTATGATTCTTTTTGTCAGGTTTATTTGTTTTGTTGACAAAAATAATAGTAAGTTCATGTTTTGGCATCTATTTTAGTTTCTGAGTTGTGATAGTTATTAAAAAAATATTAGACACCCCATGTTATAAATCGACATTCTGCTATACGTTTTGTATGGCGTCATACTCGACGTATAAAGTAGAAAACACTGAAAACGAGGAAAATACAGGGGCGCTGTCAGAGGGTTATACGACACATATAGGAACTTGAGAAAAAATTCAGAGAGCTATCAGAGGGGTTATGCGTTCTGTATAGTGATATACGACCCGTATAGAAACTTGAGGTGTTGATTTATGATTTTGAGGTATTTCAATATCCAAACCCTAAAAAAATTTTATTCCAACATTGAAACAAGTCAAACAATGATAGAAGTAAGCCCCAGCAACACCGATTCAAATGTTACGACCGAAAATACGGATAAATCTACGACTTGTTTGTGATACAGATACACCACACAAACAAACAACAGGGCAACGATATTCAACCAGAGATACAGATACACTACTACAATTAGAGAATCGGGTCTAAGAACACCACCCAACGTGCCATAGTTGAGCTAACATAAACTATCGATTTAACTCACATGCTCATGAAAAAATCAACACATAATTCTTCATTCATAAACTCACTGTCCAATTTAAAAATATAAGAACAATAAATATAGGGTCTCTACAATACGCACATCCTAAACTAAAGGAAACTGAAACCTAAAGTACTAACTAGGAAGCTAAAAGTACAACTGGACAAACCAACTAAAGTTAATTGCATGAAAACATGAATATGGCATCTACTACATAATCTTCAACGTGGGTTAAGTGGCAAGAATTCAAAAGACATCACTAGCACCAAATATGGATTGTACATCCTGCTTCAAGTATTGTAACAAAAATTATAACACTTGCCATAGCTACTGCATGTTGGCAACATATAGAACATAATGGGTATTTAAATTTAACCTACAATTAGCGGTTACATACATAACTACCATAACTAACTAAGTAACTAACCAATGTTTTTAAAACCGACCGCACAGTGACCCGGACGTCTTACGGGTCCGCTGGTTGGACCGGTTCAACCGGTTGGACCGGATATAAGAACCGGATAAAATTATATTATTTTTTTATAAATATATGTAAAAATTTCAAAAATAAAAATAAAAAAATATATAAAAAAACCGGTTCAACCGGTCCGACCACCGGTTCAACCGGTCCGGTTCGACGTTAAAACGGTTTTAAGCACCGAACCGGACCGGATCGGAGTCCTGTTCCCGGTCCAACCGGTCGGACCTGCCGGTCCGGTCCGGTTTTCAAAACCATGTAACTAACTACCAATTGACACAATTAATCTGCAGTTGACTTTTTTAGTTTGACTTTTCTAATTTCTTGATTACTAACATTCCAACAGAACATGATCCGACTGAATAATTTTAGTGAACGGGTCACCCGATATATAACAAACAACTTTAACCATACATAATCAGGTTAAGGTTTAACTGGTTCAACTAGTTATGGTTTTAAATGAGGTTTGATTGGTGTTTTTGGAGAAGACGATCGGATATATGGATTTTCACTAGCTAGCATTGGAAAGCATTCTATACAAACTTGGTTCTACGGGTCATGAATAGTATGCGTGACTAGACACTTCAAAATAACAACTAGGATAAGGAGTTGATCATCTTTATCATAAGAATTTGAATGTATGTTTGAATATTTTGACAATTGTACTTAGGGACGTAGTTTCATTCTACTTATGTGATTTCTTCTCGTTTTAATTGAAAGACGTATATTGTATTTGTTGGTTATTCAATGGTGTCGGTTTCACCATAGTTTATGTAGTTAAGGAAAGGCTTGTTGATGTTTTCTAACAAAGATCGTGCCTAAGGTTGATCTACAATTAACATAATATATATCTATGTATTTGGTTGACCATTCATCTCATATCTAAAGTTTATCTTTTAATCGATTAAACCTCGAAGTTAGAAGTGAATACATTTGCTGATCTAAGTAACCAACTTTATTTTATTAAAGTTAATCTTTAAACCTGAAGCAAGATGGAATATTCGTAACATTCTGGCCAAATTCTTTATGTTTGATCTGGAACAATCTCCCATTATTAGAGCATCGTCGGCGTACAACAAATGCAAAATGACTGGACCGTTATTTGGTAACCGCACCCCTTGAAAGATCCCAATATTTCCAGCCGCTACAAACATAGAATGAAAGGCTTCCATAACTAAAATGAATAAGAACGGGGACAAAGGATCTCCCTGTCTAAGGCCCCAAGAGACAGTGAATTCCTTGGTCGGGGAACCATTTAATCTGAGCAAAAATGTTCAGGGTTGAGCCAACGGGTTTTCTTAACAATAAGTTTCCTTCTGAGGGGTTAGGGGTGCGGTCTCGGCTGGGAAACGAATAAGTGGGCCCGATTAAGATAACACCTATTCTCAGAAGCTGGATCGCACATTTGCCGTTCAAAAAAAAAAGAACCAACTTTATTATCAAATAAAAAAATGATAAAAGAATAATTGGTTAACTCCCAAATATGTATTATTTAACGACTCTTAAATGAGTTTTGTGAGTTGTGACCAATTTGACAAAGAAAATAAAAATATTGTACTTTAAAATGACGAAACATGACATACTCTAATTGTTATGATCAAAATAAATCTTAATATTTTTTTACAATATTTTAAGTATTGATCATACGTATACGCATCTAGCTTCATCAGAATGTTACACCTTGATTGCACCATTGATGCCGGTCAAATGATGCAATCCGATAATCTATGATTATTTGAGATAATTGCAGAAATTTACCCTTTGATTGGAATTCATCTTGCAATTTTAGTCCTTTATGAATTCTCATTGTTCTTTTAATTAACCTTTGACTATTTCTGTGGCAATCACGTCTTCTTTTCTATAAATTTTGATGAATGAACATCATCATCATTTATCAAATAGATGGTAGTAGTGAGCAAAACACATTTTTGCTTGTCTTCTTGGTTTCTTTCACAACAAATACATCTATCATATAAATACATTACATTAAATTACTTTACAAAAAATAGCATGAGATTATGTCTTATGTCGACCCCACGATTCAAAAACAAGAAAAATATTATTAATAATTCTAATGTCGATGGGCATGTTAAAAACATATGAAAATATTTGCATTTGTAGTATATAATAAGGGACTAAAGTTACGTAAGCACAATTTTAGTTTGCAAGAAAGATAAAGTGGTCGTGAGATTATGACCTAGTTGCATCGTAACACATGTCAGTTTTTAGGCTTTAAGTCTTTACCGTAATCAATTTATTGTGGATAGTTGGTTAAGATTCCCATTGAAGTATTATCATTTCGGTTACTATATTATCATTTCGGTTACTATATTGTAGTGACTAAGTAAAAGCACACATGATGATACTTCACCTTAGTTGAATTAGTAAAGATGAATGCTCCCATCCCTTCTTTCGTGTGTCCTATATGTGAGTTGGAGATGGCGACCGACGACCATTAACTAGTTCAATGCTCTAGACCTTCGTTAATCTGAAAGGAAATTGGTGAATTGTGTAAACTAAATGTGGCTACTATAAAATCTGTTAATTATTTATGGTGATTCTTATTGAATTGTAATAGAATAGGTGCTTTAAATAATCATGTCATGTTACAGTAGTATCTAGACTATGGTTTATTTGGAGGGCGATAAAAGAGGTTATTTTCCAATGAGCTGGATAGAGAAAAGTAAGTCATCGAAGACATCAAATCGACTTCGATTTGTTGGGTCCAAAACAGGGGATCGTTAAAGCTGCTCCAATAAGATGAATGATGTAATTTTATTTTTAAACTCTCTATTTAATCCTTGTAATTTTCTAGCATCTTGTTAGTTTCTAATATACTTCTTTGTTTTTGCTATTAAAAAAACATAAAAAAGACTTGGACGGTAACAAACAATCAAGACAGTTTTATAATGAACTTCATATTGTTTCTTAATTAGAAATTATAGCCATTACACATAACTAAAATTCATTTACTATGAGAAACAAAAAAATTCTTACATCTATTCTTTATATATAAGATGTTTTTTATTGATAACCTCTATACTGAATCATTTTTAAAAGTTACAACAATTTGAACAAAAAAATAAAATGAAATGAAACAAAACGAACTAGCTACTTACACATCACACATTACGACAAGAAGTAGCATCAAACTGAGTTTAAAAGTTACACAAAAAAATACGTCATCATGACAGTATAAAAAATCATTGTAAAAAAATAGAAAAATATTTATAAGATGTTAAATAATAAAAAATAATAAGTGTAAAGAAAGTAAAAAAAATATTGTTCATTCTCCATTCCTGTATATTAATAGTTACCTTGAAAAAAGCTATGCATCCTGATTCCTGATTGGCATATAATGCCATTAGTGCAGGGACCATATTTGTAATTCTCAAATTTATTTTTAAACCTATAAATACATCTATATATTTATGCTTTCACCCCCAGAGTTACGGGGAAGATAGAATCCTTCGTTTAATTTCAATAAACCATTTACATATTCAATCCTTCAGTTCGAAAATGGTGGATTTGCGATCGCTGATACTTCTCCTTTCAATTTCACTATCACCATTGATTGGAGTGAGTCAGGTGCTGTTAATTTGATCTTTCAATATCTATTTTGCTTCCATTTTTATGTTTTATGCTTTGACTTTGATCGTATGTAGAAGTATAGATTCATTCAAGCTTAAGTATTTTGAAGGTGAACTGCACACGCGCTACTTTTGCAGATTTCTGATCACTGCATAGTACAAAAGATCTATGAATTGCCTTCTTCTAGTTGGGTGATTGCATAAATTACTAAAGTTTTAATCAATTTCTAGTTTGTTTTACTAGCATAAATGGTTGATTGGACAAGAGGGTTATTAGTAAACAATATTATAAAGAAAATTTTGGATAAAGGTAAGTGATTTTTAGGGAAGTGTATAGATTTAGTAATTGCTGGATCTTCTTATTTTGGCCTGTACTTTATTTAGGTTGCAATTTAGTGTGCTAGCTATTTTCTAGGTTTATCTTTAGCTTACTTGTGTTTGTAGTGTTAGAGTGCATTTTAGTCTTAGGTATGCCTTTAGTTAGAGGATGCTTGATAGCTTTTTAATGATTCCATTAAAAGTAACTCTGAATTAGTTAGAGGTGTAGTGTGTTTGGTTATTTTAAGAGACACATCTTAATGATTCATGGAGCCTCTTAATAAGTAAGTTTTAGAAACATGCTGATTGATTAAGAGGCTACCTCAGTTAGGCATTTTAATGGCTCAACACATTGTTGCCAAACAACTCCTTAGTAATTTTTGTTCTTTTATCTTTTATCGTTTATCATCCTTACTAATAGATTATGTTGGGATACTTGTTTTTTTTTCCTTGTATGTTTCTGCATTTTTCTTTTTTTTTTTAAAGGAGGTTTTTTTGAGACGGGAGTATTTTTGGGAGCAGCCTCTTTATCTCATGAGATAGAGGTAGGGTTTGCCCTCATCTCACACTCCCCAAACCCTAGTGTTGAAGTGGGATTTTGCTGGGTATGTTTGTTTGGTTGGTTATTGATCTAAGATGGGTTGGGATTTTAACATAGGAAAATGAAGAACTTAGGTCAATTTTTGAATGAAATCTGTATGTTTGTCAAAGAAATATTGTTATCCTACTGAAGAACTATAGCTTATGATGATGAAAATGAGCTTTGTTAGCAAATTTCAGAATTCTGTACATAGTCATTGCTACTCGAATTCACACTTACATCTTGAGGGTCAAATAAGTTATTTGGTAACTTTAAGTTGATAGTATTGTGATTCTAATGATATTTGAATCTACAGCTTTGTGAGTCTGGGCTTGGATATTGTGATTCAGAGAGTGTCGTATCTTCAAAGATATTGATAAAGGGTGGCACAGTTGTAAATGCTGATCATCAGGAAGTTGCTGATGTCTATGTAGAGGATGGAATTATAATTGATGTTAGACCTAATATTAAGGTACTTCTTTCTGGATAATCAAACTCTGTAGCTTGGCTCTATAATATTCAGAAGTTGGTCTTCTGCAGTCATGCACATGTAAATTATAGTTGGAATGTAAATGTGTTTATGACTATGTGATAAACTGTAGGTAAAATTAGCTGTTCACATACTATGGATATATTAAATTCATGAATATTCATGCTATTTGAAGCATGTTGATTCTGTCCAGAAAAAGAAGAACAATGATCAACCTATTCCAAAATCCAAACTTTATCACTCAGATTAATTTATTTATGTGGAATATTGTTTTGAATTAATCTTTGCTATATAAACTGTTAGTCTATGCTGCAAGGATAAGATTTGTTATGCCTAAAAAGTAATTTAGATATAATCAAGCTGTTACGTGCACTCAGTGTGTCTGTATTAGTCCAAACCATGTAACTTGATTAAAACTTTATTGCTTCCAACTTAGTATTTTATGCACATTACTTTAAGGTCTTCTTCACAGTGAATCATCTTACTGTATGGGATGATTATCTAATATTATTGTTGGAATTTGCTTAGTGCAAATTTCTGCATAAAAATATCATGAAATCACTCATTATGGTTTGTGATTTCTGCAGGAGGAATTGATCCTCACACACATTTGGCCATGGAATTCATGGGTACTGAAACTATTGACAATTTTTTCAGTGGTCAAGCAGCTGCATTAGCTGGTGGGACAACGATGCATATTGATTTTGTTATTCCTGTAAATGGTAGCTTATCTAAAGGATATGAAGCCTACGTTGAAAAATCAAAGTTATCTTGCATGGATTATGGGTTTCACATGGCCATCACTAAATGGGATGATACTGTACCTAAAGAGATGGAAATCATGGTTAAGGAAAAAGGTTTGTATTTTCCTCTCATAAATTTAAAAATAAAATTTTCATTCTGTTAAAGTGATTGTTTGTGTCAAAACCTACAGGTATAAACTCGTTTAAGTTTTTCATGGCTTATAAGGGTTCTCTTATGATCAGCGATGAGCTTCTGTTAGAGGGCCTTAAAAAATGCAAATCGCTTGGTGCATTAGCAATGGTTCATGCAGAAAATGGAGATGCTGTTTTTGAAGGACAAAAAAGAATGATTGAACTTGGTGTTACTGGTCCAGAAGGACATGCTTTATCAAGGCCTCCGGTGGTAAGTGATTAATTAAGTATTATTTAAGTTAATATGGATTTTAGATCATATATTATATTGATATTTACAGCATAGTATATGATGCAAATGCATTTTTGCAGCTGGAAGGGGAGGCTACAGCCCGAGCAATTCGTTTGGCAGCTTTTGTGAACACACCATTGTACATTGTTCATGTCATGAGCATTGATGCCATGGAAGAAATAGCTAGGGCACTAAAATCAGGTTTGTGAACTAAAACTTCAAATATCATAAACATAAGTAAACATAGATTAGAGTTGATAGTTTCTGATTTATTTTAATGTAATAGTGTTTTCTAATAAGTACTTTTCTTTAACTTCTTGTGTTCTTTTCTAATTCCTTTTTCCTTACTTCAATGTTATCTAATTGTGGGAGTGGGGACTACATCTTTAACATTTGTAGTGATAAAGGGTAGAGATCCAGCATAATATACATATATACTTGCGATTTATTTATTTTTCTTTTCATATTTTTGTCTCTATTCTGTTAACCTGCAGACAGTGCATCCAAGTATCAATATAAATCTATGAATCTATCTATGACTTACTGATCTTGATGTCCAAAATCTGATGTGATGGGTTTATAAATCATTTTTAATATTCTTTCTTTTGTGATTACTCATGCATAGAGAAATATTAATATTTTTTTGGTTTTCAAATAAATAGCAAATAAATCATTTCAAAACTCCCCTATTATAAGCCTAGGAAATGTTTTTAATTGCTCATTTAACTAACTTAAAGTAGCATACTGGATATGGAAAATCAAGTGTTCTTACACTAAAAGAAAATTTTACTGAGTTATATATAAAATGAACAAGAGAAAAGGAAAATATTTCATATAATGTAGAAAATAGTCAATGGTTTGCTAATTCTTGTGAATTCGATGCTTTGTGTATTTTCATCCTCGAAGATTTTAGAAATAGGTTGATCTTATCTAAACTGTTTCTTTTGAATTACAGGGCAAAAAGTTATTGGAGAGCCTGTTGTTTCTGGCTTAGTTCTTGATGATTCCGTCCTATGGGATCCTGATTTTATCACCGCAGCAAAGCAAGTGACTATTTTTTTTTTTCGTTTTTTAATATAATTTGTGCTTCCTTATTAAACTATCATTCTTTAAGTTGGTAATTCAAGTAACTGATTCTTCTTTAGGTATGTCATGAGCCCCCCAATAAGAGCAGCAGGGCATGGGAAAGCACTTCAAGCAGCATTATCAACTGGGATACTAAAGGTTTGTTATCACAAGTTGCATTATGTTTATATTTATATATTTTTCCTGATCTGGAGTGCCCTTTTATTAGAACTGGCAGTTTTTACCTCAAAGGACTCAAATCAAATTATAGCAAAATCTCCTAAAATTTTTATATTTAAAGACTTTGATTATTATGATGACAATATATCTTTATAATTATAACTAGTTACAAAAAGTGGCAAAAAGTGTTCTCCATTTCAGGTTAACCTAGCCTGGCATAGTCTGTTTCAACCCATACGAAAAGGACCTGCTACACTTGTACACATCCTGTCACGCTACCTGCCCTACCCGAAAAGGAGAATGTATATAGTATAGCATGTTTCTTTGTGGTTGAACATGTGTTTATTTTTCCAGCTTGTAGGAACAGATCATTGCACTTTCAATTCTACACAGAAGTCTTTTGGAATTGATGATTTCCGTAAAATACCCAATGGGGTCAATGGTAAATATACATGTTCTAGAATCTTTGTGTACCTACTGAGCCTTTCCCATGGCTAAAATATAGAAATATTGGTAACTGAGCTAGTCATTTTTACAGCTTTGTTCATATTTACACAGGTCTTGAAGAAAGGATTCATCTTGTTTGGGACACCATGGTGGTATGATAATATCAACCTTGTAGTTACATTTTTTCAGTACTTTTTGAGTTCAGTATCCATATTAATCGGTTTTCTAATTCATATTTCAATTTGGCGATTACAGGAATCTGGTCAATTATCAGCAACTGACTTTGTCCGTGTAACAAGTACAGAATGGTAAATCAATTCCCTCCTGTATCTAGTGTGTCGTCAGTTTTAACAAAGGTGGCACTTTCGACCCATTTGCTTATGAATGGGTTAATTTGGCTTTTCATCTAATAACGGGTTGAACAGGCAAAAAAATCTCAGAAGAAAAATGGTTAAATGGGTTGATAGTCACCCAACCCAAACCAAAAGTTACCTGTTTTGACATTTATCCAATCGGCCCTTTTGCCACCTCTAGTTTTTTTATGTCTATCTATTCAGCTACTTTTGTAGAGTCTAGAAGATGCATTTGGGTTCTGGAATTGGTTGAAATCAACTCCTGATTAATTCAAATGAATTGTGAACTTTTTTCAGTGCCAAATTGTTCAACATATATCCAAGAAAAGGGGCTATACGTGCTGGATCAGATGCGGATGTAATCATATTCAATCCAAATTCAACCTTTCATATCAGTGCCAGTTCTCATCATTCTAAATCAGACACAAATGTCTATGAGGGAAGATCTGGGAAGGTAATACATTTGGTCTTTTCTAATTGCATTCCGGACCTTTTGGTATAGATGTATAGAAATATACGACATCTACTTTTATTTGACTAAGACATTTAAGACTCTATCCGCTTTCCTAGATTGCCTATTCCTTAGACAACAGCCCCAAAACAAATAACATATGATATGGGTCAAACAAGGTCAGGGCGGTTGGGCTGGTATTTTTAGTCCATTTTAATGTTTTATATAATTATCTTGCCCAGGATCAGTTAACTAGACAGGATGAACATGATAGATTTGAGTTCTGCACATTTGTGCAGTGAACCTGTGATGAACACAGTGGAAGAAAACAAAAGTTTGCACACAATACAGTGTAATACACACTATATTCATACTAAAATGCGGTACATATGTGTATTTGTATCCACCGATTTCTGCACTTAATTAACTGTCAGATGACAGTTAAACAGCCTTAACTAGCAGGTTGGGTAACTAACATAACAACCCTAACTTAATTCCTAAGATACTGATTTTGACTTTTTACATTTTACTCAGTTTGACTTTTATTATTTGACTTTCTAAATACTAGGTTTCTTGATTAAATTTCCAACAAGTTAAGGTATAAAACGTGATTACAAAACCTAATTATTAAAATAGTAATACAATTCTTTATGTAAAGCAACATTAGAGATTCTAAGCAATTGAATACAATGTGTGACTTCAACCCGTTTGACCCGGTCTATTTAAATATAAGTTTCTCCCATTTGAGATAATATATAACCCAAATTGATTTGTTTGTAGGCAAATGTGTGAAATTTCCTACAAACAAATCAAGGTACGGTGTAGTAGTAAGCACCTGATTCCTTTCTAACAGAGGTCTCAGGTTCGAATCTTGCTTCATCATGTTTCTTGTCATAAACCACCTGCCTAGCATCAGATGTTTTTTACCTGATTCATTGGTTAGTAGGGTATTGATGGGTCCCGTGAGTTTACTATTAACAGATTCTTATTGACAAAAAAATGCATGAAATTTGCCACATTTACATGTTATATTTCAGTTTATTTGTAGTTTTTGGTTCTAAGAGATTCCCTTATTATGTATCCAGGGAAAGGTTGAAGTAACAATTGCTGGTGGAAGAATTGTTTGGGAAAATGAAGAATTAAAGGCTGTTCCTGGATCTGGCAAGTATATATCAATGCCTCCATTCAATTATCTTTATCATGGTATCGATAAAGCAGACGAAAACTATCTTACATCCCTTAAAGCTCCGGTAAATCGCATCAAACCATCTCTATAAGTTGCTAGGAAGAGATACACTTTGACTATTTGAGTCAACTTGACCACCTGTAAACCTTCTCAAAATACACTTGACATTTTTTAAACATCACCACTGTAAAAATAATAAGGTTGGTGTCATTCTTGTGAGATAGAGTGCATCTATCTCGCGTCTTGAAAGTCCTAGAGTTGACTTCAGAAGTCAACATGTTGCTCTTTTATCAAATTCTGTAATGCTTGCACCATACTTTATAAGTTAGCAAGGTTTTAGAATGTTTAAAATGATTACAAACTTGATTTGTGTATATATGTTTGTTGGTCAAAGTCAAAACACAAGTAGCTCCTTATATAGCTATATAACAGCAACTTTGTTGCAAAGATATTTGATGAAACAGATAGCAAATATAGCACGTGAAATCTGCTTCTCCATAGAGTGATTTGTCGTGGTCTTGTGGGGCACATTTCCTTTTCCTTTGTTTAACAAACAACCATGTTTCGTCTTACTTTGTTAACACTCGAGAATTAATTTTAACCAATCATACACAAACAGATTTCATATAACATAAACACTAATTTAGGTATGCGTAACCTAACATAAGTTGTGTCTTAAACAATGACGGATCCAATGAACTGATGTCACTTAGCTATTAGATAAAAAATAACACATGAAAAACAAGTATCAAAAACTATATAATCCCTTTAAAATAGTTTGAATTTAACCATGTGAGGAGTTGACTTTGTTAATTATTTTCTAATAATATAACTATACTAGTAGTTGCACAAAGTATCACTTTTGAAATAATCACATGTAGTAATACTAAATAAACTTTACAGGGCGAAATGAAATTTTGTCATTTAAAATCCAAATCTCAAAGTACTCCAAGAAGTTACCTGAAAAGACTTAGACTAGACCAACTCCAAGTTGATATTTTTTATAATTAGAGTAAATTACAGTTTCGTCCTTTAAGTGTGTAGTAAATTTCAAATATTGTTCTTAAACTAAGGAAATTACAAGAATTATCCTTTATATTTAAGTTTTGTTACACGTTCAGTCCTTTCTTCTAACGTTCGTTTGTTTTAGTCGTTAAATATGGTCACATGTTTGGCACATGAGGGTAAATTGCTATTTTTACCCTTATTATTAAAAACCAAAATTATTATAACTCACCACACCCTCCTACCCCATTACCCTCTTTCTAAACATAGAACATCCCACCCCCATTCCTTTTTGTTCTATTTTTTGAAAGCGCCCCCCCCCCCCCCCCCTCCCCCCTTCTTTCTCTATCACTCTCTTCTCTGCCATCATCTCCCACCATGCCATCATTCGCTATCACCGCCACTACTGCAGAGGCAACACATATATATATATATATATATGTGACTGAAGACGGTGGTGTACTGTGTGGATCTTGGTCACGTGAGATAGTCTCCAACCACAGATCTGAAATCTTGAAGCCGACCCATTTGAAATCGTGAAGGTAGACTGCTCACGGTGATGGTTGTGAAGGTGGGAGTATGGAATCAACGATATCTTCACATTTTTTTGTAATTGAAGATAGTGGTTTCGTGTGTGGATTTGGGAATCAATGGCAATGTATATGGTAGGTGAAAAGGGGGTAGTGATGGTGATGAATATGGTGTTCGATGGTGATGAATCTGGTGTGTGGATCTGGCGATGATGATGGAAGATGATGATGAGGTTCGGGTGGTGGTGGAGGAGGGTGCGCGGTGGTGGCGACGATGGAGTAGTGTCGACTTTGTGTGGAGAGAGGGAGATGAGTAGATGTTGCCAGCGATGGAGGAATGGCGATGGCGAAGGTGGAGGAGGGCAGACGGTGGAGGTGGGGCGGCGGTGGAGGTGGGGCAACTGGGATGTTCAGTGTTTAGAGAGAGAGGAATGGGGTAGTGTGGATGTTGTGAGTTATAATAATTTTGGTTTTTTATAATAAGAGTGAAATGACCAATTTATCCTCATGTGTCAGACATGTGACTAGACGTAACGACTAAAACAAACGGACGTTAGGGGAAAGGACTAAACGTGTAACAAAACTTGAATGTAAAGGACAATTCTTGTAATTTTCTTAGTTTAAGGACAATACTTGAAATTTGATAATAACTTAAAGGATGAAATTTGTAATTTACTCTTATAATTACTTACGGTTGAATTACATTTTTTTACCGATTCGGTTCATTCAGTTTTGCAATTGTATTATTTTACTGTATTGATGGGGAATCAGGCTATGAAGACTTGTGTTACGTAGCACTAGTATATTTCTAACATGTTATGAATGCATTTGACGATGAAATTAAATAGATTAGGATTAGTTAAGTAGTGGTCTTAGATTCTTGAGGATAAGATTATGTCAATAATCTTTCGTGTTGTGTTGCATGGCACATTTATATTATATCGTCTTATTAGAGCTGTTCTCTCGATATTTCTGTATTGTACAAGTAATTCTGAAGTCATTTTAAAAAAAAAATGTTGTTACTAACACTTGAACTCAATTACTTCTTCTTTTTGATCGAGCCACACGGGACGTATACACATTTTAAATTTACAACTAAGCCATGATCATGAGGATTGATTGTGTTTAGCCCTTTTATGCCTAAAACTTGTTTAGGGTTAAGATTTTGGAAGTAAGATGATCTTGAGATGCATAGACAGAGAAAAGTTAATTGCATCTTTATTAAGTTGTAATTGTACTTTTTTATAAAATGAAAATGACAAATTAGCATTATAATGCTCTAAAATATGTTGTTATATATACAGTGCTTTATAATTGCTTCAGTCGTTATGATTATGTCAAGTGTTATATGATTATGAAGATAATTATTGATAGTAGAAGACGTATAGATAAAGATACCATTTCCTCTTCCTTAGAAAAATATGTACATCTTGTTAAATATTTCAAAGGAGTTTTTCTATTAATAAAAGTAATTTCAATCCACTACTTTTGTTTTTTTTCCTCTCTAAGATTACGAACACTTTTATAAATATGCTCGCTTTTTTTTTCTTTTTTCTTTTTTTTTGTTATTGTCTTCAAAATAATTCATACTCTTTTTGTTCTTTCTATTTTTTTAGATATTTGATTAATATAAAATAAGTTCATTAACTATATATGTTCTGATTAAACAAAACCGGCTACAAACATGATACTATTCAGTAACTTATAAATTATTATAATTATAGTTAGAAATTATTATAATTATAGTTATTATTAGTTTACTACTGCTTACTATTATTATTACTGTTACTTCTACTATGATGATTGAGTCATAATAAAAATAGTAATTCAATAGGTCATATAACATTAAACAAACAAAAAAAAATTCTATAAATTATGATCGGTGGGGATATAAAATAATTTAAGTGAGTTTTATGACAATTATATATAGGAAAAAAAAACGTTATCGGTATGAATTATATAATGAAGCATGTGAGATTAATATGACATTCTTCTTTTTCTTATTAACAAATTTATCCGTCATTACGGGACTAGCCCGGTGATAGAAATGCAAGCCTCTTGGAAAGGAAGTCGCATTTTTTATCCTTGACAAAAGGTGTAGACGTAGTTTAAGAGTTTTAACTTAAGAGATTCTTGGGAGTTGTATTGTTTAACTAAGAAACAAAATCCTGCGTGTTAGCTATTAAAAAAATAAATTTATCTTAGAAAAATTTCTTTCCCAAAAAATTAGTTTCGTAACTAAATCAATAACCAATTAAAAGTTATTTAACTTGTATTATTTAGTACAAAAGTTTAGATGGCATAAGGGATATGAATATTACACAGTTTGAATAAATAAAATATTAAATGTAATAAAAATTTATTAATTATAAAATAATATTTTAATATAAGACATGATTGAAATTGCGTATAACTAAACGCTATAAGTAATAAAATAGTAATATCAAATTTTTAAACTTCTATTTAAAAAAAAATTAATATTTTGTTTCAAAACAAAACCGTTTAAAAAATATCATTTTTAAAAATTTCTTTATCATAACAAACCATTTTAAAAAATATAATTTTTAAACCCTAAACCCTAAAAAAAATTAATATTTTGTTTCAAAACAAACCGTTTTAAAAAATATAATTTTTAAAAAATTTCTTTATTTTAAAAATGTACTTTAAAAAAAATAATTTTAATATATATCGTATTTATAAAAAAATTTGATATTTTAGGAAAATTTCTTATTTTATAAATTTTTTTTATTTAGAAATAACATTAGTAAAAGATCTTTTTCTAATTTATAAAAAAGCCATTTTTAATCTACAAAAAGTAAATAATATTATTAATTAATATATTATTTAATAAGAGAGAGAATCAGGAAAATTTTGATGATGGGGAATATGCTGTTGTCACGTATCCCACTTAGTTACTGTTTTATTATAGTATGTAGATGTAGATTATATAATAAAGACTTATTATACATAAATTAAAAAAAAAAACTCTACTAGTTTGTGTATTTTTAAATTAGCCGCTAAAAAAAGTTTGTGTATTTTCAAAATAATCATATTATAACAAATTTTTATAATCACATTTTATAATTCAACTAAAGGTTAAAAAGATCTTAGGTTTCAAAATAAGATATTAAATACGTCAAGGGTCGACAATCATACTGGTACCGTAAGTATGTAATACGTTTATAGCACTAACATCGTACATGGTCCATGTCAAATTATAGCATGGTAACGTCAAACAAAAGGAATATGATTAGGTATTATACAAAGTAACTTGTTGAATACATGTGATCACCCTCATAATGTCAACTCTTTTTTTATTTCGAGATGTATCATTTCTTTGATGTCTTATAATGGCATACATACTCATGATTTTATCTTCCACTTGCTATTGGCATCCAAACTTCTTATAAATAGCTTGAATTTAATCTCTTTTGGATATCATACATACACAAAAATCACCAACAAACTAAAACAATCCCAAGTTCGATATTGATAAACATATTGATGGATTGATCGTCGTCAACATGACATGATGGTGTATAGATCATGGAGAGTGATTGTAGTTGCTTTCGTAACCGTTATTTTCTTACTTGAATTTGGTGTTGCGGATTTACGTATGCATATTCTATCTTTCTGATAAAATAACTAGTTAAATGTCATCTTTAAAATGTTCAATTGTGTGTAAATGTTTTCTTAAGGATACTACCTTTTTTCATCGTGTAAACTTTCTTTTTCATCGTGTAAACTACTAAAGAATGATCATTTGCGACCGCCAAACTAATCGTAAAGATATCGTCATTGGTTCTGTCAGTCGCGAATTTGGTCACTATTCTATTTATAGTAGTGACACCTTATTATGATCAATGAGAAATGACTTATAAAGATGGTTGCTAACTTTTTTTTATTTATATGTTATATAGCCCCAAACTATACATTCATGCATGAGGCAACAGAAGCCCCTTGGATTTCATTCTTTGACTATATCGTCATCGGAGGAGGTACCGCCGGAATACCATTAGCGACCACCCTATCCGCCAACTACTCCGTTTTGTTACTCGAACGTGGTGGCTCGCCTTACACCGATCCCAACATCACCAACGTAACCAATTTTGGTCGCTACTTCTTTGACACTTCATCAGATTCACCCTCACAACAATTTATAACCGAAGGTGTTGTGAATTCACGACCTCGTGTTTTGGGGGGTGGAACATCAATCAATGCAGGCTTTTACTCTCGCGGCGAAGAAAAATTCAACATAGAGGCGCGATTAACGAATGTTGATTTGATCAAAGATTCTTATGAGTGGGTGGAAAAGGTTATGGTTTTTAAGCCCGTTGTGCAGAATTGGCAGTCTGCACTTCGACCTGCGCTAGTGGAAGCTGGAGTCGTACCTAATAATGGGTTTACTTATGATCATCTTGTTGGTACAAAAGTGGGTGGTACTATTTTTGATCAAAATGGGGTGCGGCACACGGCTGCTGATTTGTTACAGTATGCAAATCCAAAAGGGCTAACCCTTTATCTACATGCAACTGTTCATAAAATCTTATTTATATGCAAAGGTAAGTAATGTAGCATTTTATTAAAACAGTCGTGACGTGCGTGACTTCCAATTGGTAAATTAAGCTGACGTGAAATTTATTTTCATATGCGACATAAGTTATGCGTAAACCGCACGTTGTTGTAGCTATTACATGATTAGAGATGATTATACGCGACCGAAGCTTAGTGCCACTTAGAGTATAACAACTTTTCTATAATACCCTAGAAAAAGGTTGATGTACAATATGATAGTCATGATGAAATGGTTGACATTATCTTAAGGGTATTACTCATTTACACATATAGAAATATGATTACATAACTGTTGCTTATTTGTTAATTTTGTGTAGGACCCTTCAAGCCAAAGGCTTATGGAGTAGTGTTTGAAGATTCGTTAGGAAGAAAACATGTGGCATATTTGAAAGGTAGAAAGAATGACGAAATCATACTCGCTGCCGGAGCTCTTGGAAGCCCACAACTGTTGATGTTAAGTGGCATCGGTCCAAAAGACCAACTTGATGCCCATAACATCAGGGTTGTTCTTGAACAACCTTATGTTGGTCAAGGTATGGCGGATAATCCGCTCAATGCACTATTCATCCCTTCTCCTATCGCGGTTGAGCCATCTATAGTCCAAGTTGTGGGTATTACTCCATTCGGGAGCTATATCGAGGAAGCCGGTGGTTTTAATTTTATCTTCGCTAATCTTTCAGACTACCAGGGTTTTACATACCAGGTCTTGAATTATTGATTTCAATATATAGATCATATACACTACTAGAAAATGAGAAATTTTCCTGCCGAAGTTTCGGACTGAAACAAAGGTGTTGTAAAATTCCTACACATTTTTGACATACAGAAAATCCTCATAAAACGACACATTTCCAACCATTTTTGAAAAACTTATGGATCATGACAGAAATGTTAAAAGTGTAATCAATATGGTTTTCTTTAACATTTTACACATTCATGATTAATGTTGTAACCAATTTATGCAAAAATGAGGGGGACAAAAACACTCAAGATGGTATAAAACGATCAGAACTGAAACATGAAACATATACAAAATGGTAAAAAAAAAAAAAAAAAAAAAAAAAGTTAAAATTTCTTGCTTTTTAAAATATTTGCCCTTGATTAAGGATGAACGTACTAGGTAGATAATCTTAAAGTGAGTGACACAATGGTATGCGCATAAATTCCTTCAGCAAGATCTCATGTTTGAATCCAGCTTTAATTGGTTTTTTATATTTAACACCCCTTCAAGTTACCAGCCAGTGCAAACTTTATTTTATCTAATCTCATTCAAACAACTCAATAGACTAACGACTGTGTTTATTATTATTTTTTTAGAAAGGGGGATTTTTATTTGAAAAAGTTAATGGCCCATTATCTAAGGGTGACCTAAAAATTGTAAATTGCAATCCAGCTGACAACCCATCGGTCACATTCAACTACTTTAACGAACCTGAAGACTTGCAGAAATGCGTCAAGGGGATAAAAACCATCCTAAAAGCAGTTAGTTCAAAAGCATTCCGAAAATACAAGTATGCCAATATGACAAACCAAGATATTCTTGATCTAAACATGAAACTACCATATAACTTGATTGCACATGGTAATAAAAGTTGCTCGTTAGAACAACACTGTAAGGACACCGTAAGGACTATATGGCATTATCATGGTGGTTGTCATATCGGGAAGGTAGTTGATGATGAATATAAGGTTCTTGGTGTGGATTCTCTTCGTGTCATCGATGGATCAACTATACTAAACTCTCCGGGAACTAATCCTCAAGCTAGTGTTTTAATGCTTGGAAGGTGGTTTATTTTGAAATTTGCAACATATATCATCAATATATATATGATGTATGTTGACTAATATTGAATTATGGTTATATGGTTTTCAATTTATGCAGGTACATGGGAGTTACAATACTAGCCCAAAGACTTGCAGGGGAAAAGTCATATGCGGATTCGTGATTAACTTGGTATTAATTGGTGTTATTTTGATATTTGATAAGTTTGCAATGGGTTTCAATTGGTATACCTATGGTTATTAAACTAGATATATTTATGAATCCAATGTTAGTTTCTCCATTAAAATTGATTGGTAATATAGCATAAGCTAGTCCTTGATGTTATGATAGTAAATGATGTACTCTCCTCACCAACGGGTGAGGGTTCAGATGAAATAGTGTGCAAGTTTGATGGTGTTAGGAGTAGTTAATTTTTGTCTAAGTATCCTATAAGACGGGCTGGTTCTAACGCCTTTGAAATGATTGATTGATTTCAATCCAAGTTCATTTGATCATGGTTAGGAGTGGTCAAATATATCTTAAGAGTTTTCTTAACCACGATTAGGTGTGGCTAGATGTATTCTCCTCAGTGTTATTAGGACCGGATCGGACCGGCCGGTCCAACCTGTCCGACCGGGATCGGCCACCTAGCCGGTCCGGTTCGCTATGATTCGTTTTGGGCTGGCTGGTCGAACCAGCCGGTTCGTCCCGAACCGGTGGTCGGACCAGGAAACCGGACCGGTTAGAACCGGATTTTGATATATATATATATTAATGGGTAAAAACGGAGTGTTGAACCATAAATTAATGTGTTGGATATACAAATATAGTTAAGTTTTATATATAACTATAAAATACATATATAAGTCATATATAAATTAGTTGAAATTACTTATATTTAATTAATTATATATATAACTATATATATTATATACTATATATATAATTATGACGTCATCTAGTTTTTAAATCCGGTTCGACGTCCTATTCGGTTTTGAAAACATTGATTCTCCTCACCAACTAGTGATGGGTCAAATCCTACAGTGTGTAAGTTTGATGGTTTTAGGAATAGTTAATAGTAGCAGTTAATAAGAGCATATTAGGTTTTGTTCTGTGAGCTAAACAACCAAACTATAAATTTGCCAAATGAATTAGAATCTAAAGGAATTTTTAGAATCTAAAGAAATTAGAAATAAAAATAAGATTTATTAAAGGATTTATAATTTAAAGCAACTAGAAGGTATCGAAGAAATTTAAATTTATAATGCATTTAAATGAAAAAAACAATCATGAGATCTATCACTTGTTCCCAAACACAAGTAAATTTTCATATTAGTCTATAAACATGGCAGGGATTCATTGCATATATTTCTAAACATACATATAAATCCCCTCAATTTTCCTTTTTTTTCTCCTAACATTACAAATATTCACATGACAATATTATCCACTAAATATGTTGACACAATCCCATATCCAAATCTTTTGTTAAACCTCTGTAGATCAAATCAAAATTCATCATTTAACTTCATCTCAACCGATCGAAATGACTCACATTTTGCAACAAATGATGGGTGATATTATCAACAACCTTCTGATCATCTTCAATTCATCTCTTTTCAATAAGCTGAAGTGCTATATGTACTTTCACGCTTGCGATCAACAAACGAAACTCATATATTTGGAACAAATGAGTCTCGTCTTCTCTTCGGATTCACACTGTTTTCTTTGTTCCCTTTTCTCATCATCGCCACGAACTCATCGTAGTTGATCCGACCATCCTGCAAAGTTAGCAGTCAGTCACTTGCCGACAGATGTTGTTACAAGGCGTTTTTGAATCTTGTTTTTTGTTTGATTACTTACATTGTCGGCATCAATCTCGGATACTATCTCTTTTATATCCCTTCCATCGTTCATACCGTATTCGCGTATAGCCTGCTCCATTTCTTCTATAGTTATGTATCTGTCATCATAGGAGAGCACAAAACTTTATAAGTCATTCTGTGTTGTTTAATAGTAATACATTTATACAAAATAGTTAGGAGTTACAGAGTCCGCTAGGTTGACCAACATATTAAAAGTCAAAAAAGTGAGAGTCAACTAGTTGAGGTACGGATTGCCTAGAAACCAATACACTGGGATTTCACACTTACAAACCAATGGCAATTGTCTAAATGAGGTTTTTATATGTTTATTGATTTTATAGGTGATCACCCTGGTAATATGTTGTATTACCTCGAACAAGTTACATTAGGTCTAAACAACCCTTTAACCAAAATTTTTGTTAACGAATGCAACTTTTTATTAGCAAATGCAATATTTTTTTGAAATGTTGCTTCTAAAATGTTACATTAGACGCATTTTTCTAGTAGTGTGATTTTAACTAGTTAAATAGATATTGACTTTTTTAATTTATTAATTTGATCGTCTGATTATATCCAATCAAAATCTGCCACACGTATCAAGATTACACTAGTGGCGCAAATTATGGGAATTTTGACATCAATTATGACACGCGTCACCGTGTTATTGTTTCAATCGATCAGTATAAACTATAACACTTTCATATCAATGTCTAATCAACATAAAAACATCTATTTGTTAAGTGACTAAGTTTTGTTTAAAAACAATTATTATTAGATCAACTTACCCACTGTTATCTTTATCAAAGTACTGAAATGCAGTGTAGAGATGTTCTTCTCTATCCATTCTGTTCAAATGCATAGTTGCCGTTATGAACTCGTCGTAATCTATAGTTCCATTCCCGTCTGCATCCGCCTGTTTCAAATTCGATCCAACGATCAAATGAGGTTTTATATGATGGTTCTCAAATGTTATAATAACTAAGAACTCAAGTATTCAATTGAATATGTTTTGGGTATAGCTCTTACAGCTTCTAGTAGTTGTTTAACTTCCTTTTCGGTTAGTTTCGGCCCTTGCTTTGAAAGCCCTTGCTTTAGCTCCTCGAGCGTAATTGTTCCGCTGTTATCGGTATCCATTCCTTTGAACATTTCCTTTAAGCCCATGATTTCTTCCTCTGATAGGCATCCTGCAATGACCTACTCATGTGGAAAATATTGAAACTTAGATTCATAAATATGCAGTTTCTTTAAGGTTTGTGTGAACATACAAAAATAATAAAATTAATACTGTCATTATAAAATTATAAAAATATAAAAACCTTTTTTTTTTTTTATACTCTTTTTATACGAGATGCCGGTAATTCCTTGTATCATATTCCTAGCCATAGTATGTAGATTGTGAAGAAGACTATTTGACTGACCCCCTTCTTTCTTTGTCTTTTTTTTATCAAAATATGTAAAAATTGTTTAGCTTTATAAGTTTGTGAAAATAATAAAAAGAACCTCAACAGCTATAAATATATACAAGAAAGACTTAAGTTCCAATGCATAAAATACACAAATTTGGTCACATTTGAATGAACAATTTCCATCACATTTACAGGTCTCAAACGGCTTTCAAAACCATCGCAAACAACCATTGCAACGAATTTGCGACCAAGCTTTGTCGTAATATGTTAGCGACGAGTTTAGCAACAGAATAATATTGTATATATAGGATATTAGCTATAGAATCTGCCATTGTTATATTCCAACGATATTTTGCAATAAAAATTTCTGTCTTGAGACTGTCGCAAATTTGTCGCAACTTATGATGGTTAACATGATAATCTTCTGTCATAATATTTGCGAAAAAAGATTAGAGTACTATTAGCTTTTTCAACTTACAATGAATTATGATGTAAACATAATACTTGTTTTAGATGTATAAAGTACCCGAAGAGCTACTTTCTTGAACTTGTTCATGGCTCTAAATTGTTTTAGCCTGCCCATAACCGCATTATCAAGCGGCGTATCTGGTGCTTCACCGTCTTCTTTAATCCACGGGTGAGCTAGAAAAAAAACACGAAACAAAAATTACTCGATATAAAACTATCTAGTTGTATATCCAAATAGATATGTTCAACTATCATGTTTTCATAAAAAGCGATACAGTTGTAGGTTAACTAGTATCCTCTTTCTATAAAAAGGTCATTGTATCTCATTTGTCAAACACACAAAAATATACAATCGTTTACTTACAAAGCACTTCTTGTGCGGTCATCCGTTGTTTGGGATCTGAATTCAACATCTTCCTAACTAGATCCTTAGCCTGGGGAGATATATTAGGCCAAGGGTCGCTTGTAAAATCAACATACCCTCGCAGAATCGCGTTAAATATCCCATGCTCTGATTCTGTAAAACAACATAAAATTCTATAGTTAAATATTTTTAGTTGTGATAACAAGTTTTAGTCTTTTTAGTCTAAAATAATGTGTCGTAGTTTTCTGTCTTTAACCCCTTCAACCATCTGTACAAGCTGTACTTTTACCTTATCCTTGGTCTAGCAGTACTTGGGGATCGGCCCTACGCACTGGGGGCATAGCATGTTCTCACAGTGAAAAATACGCAATTATTTGTTTTTTATACGAGTAAAGAATCTTTACCTGCCCAAAAAGGAGGAACTCCGCAAAGAAGAATATACAACATAACACCAATACTCCAGATATCAATTTCTGGACCATATTTTCTTTTCAACACTTCGGGTGCTATATAATATGCACTTCCAACAATATCAGTGAACACCTCCCCTGCATCAAAATAACAAAGCTTCATATCAATCACACGTTGGAATCGCGCATCTAACAGGTAAAGCGGTTAGAAAGTTAGAATACAATCGTGATATATGTATAACCTTGTTTGTAGAACACTGAGAGACCGAAATCTGTAGCCTTTAGGGGAGCGTTTTCATTGCTATCTAAAAGAAGAAAGTTTTCAGGCTTTAGATCGCGATGAATCACTCCCATTGAATGACAAGTATGCACGATTTGCACAATCGTTCTGAGCAACGATGCAGCGCCCCTTTCAGTATAATGACCCTTTGATATAATCCGATCAAACAACTCGCCACCAGCGCATAACTCCATCACTAAATGTACCGAATGTTTGTCCTCAAATGCACCCTTGAGGTCCACAATGTTCGGTTGTCCGCTCAAATGGTGCATGATTTGCACCTCTCTCCGTACATCATCCATATCTTCTTTACTAGTGAGTTTTCGCTTAGCGATTGTTTTGCACGCTAATTGATGGCCGGTCTGTTTGCTCGTGCACAAATGTGTCACGCCAAACTGGCCTCGGCCGAGCTCTTTTCCAATGGTGTACACCGTGCGGACGTCTTCCATTGGACGCCCCAACACAGGCCCAATGGGAGACGACTTCCCGGTGTCCGCTGTTGGAGATGGGGATGCGGTTTGAGAGGTGGCTTGTGACGGATCGTTTTCGGGTCTTCCTGCATTATTTTCACGGGGATGGTGGGGCGGTCCTCGGTTGGGGGTTCTTTCTGGCAACAGTTCCCCATTGGTGGTCGGTGGTGGTCGTCGGTGGTCGTCCGGTGAGGTTTTGAGAGAAAAGTGTGTGTGAAGAAGATGTGTTTTGATGGAATGATTGGGAGTGATTATAGGGTTGGAAATGGTCTATGCATTTTCATGTGTTGACAAGTTGAACAATAACTTGCAAATAATCATCGTGTTATAAAGTTCATAAGTTACAAGCTAACATGGTTGAAAGTCACTTAGTTCAAATTATTTAATTTGTAAGCTCGAATTAAGTTTATTATTTAAATAGTTTGTAGTAAAATATAGTTATGGGGTGAACGCTATTAACTTGTATATATAAAACTAGATATGCGAGGTTTATTACAAATCATTCGTTACGTTGTTAATTCCATTTCTAATCATGTAATTTATTAAGCACGTAAATATATCGATATGGATAACTAATTGTTTTTATAATATTTATTTTGGAAGGTTTATTTATGATATACAGTTAATCAACGTTAATTATTAAAGTTAATTTACTTTGAGACATATCAGATTATGTTGTAATACGATTAAGATAGTTGAACCCATGTATGTATAATTATAATATGAATAATGACAAATGTTGTTGTCAAAGCATCTATAATATTACTAATCTCCAATCAAGTACCTAAACGCTAAACACAATATGAAATATCGAGACTGATATTGAAGCAAACTTATCCTTAGTGTAATACAATCTTCAATAAATATATTTTTATAAATTGCAATTTCGATCTACGATTTTAAGTACGATTCTAATCTTTCAACTTGTGTTGCATCGATCCTTCTCATCATCACTCATACACATTTGTATCCATTACTTGATTTCACGATCACGTAAGTTTCATGAGATTATTATCATGTAACGAAATCAAGTTATTGATATTCTTATGGATGTGATAGGTTAGAATCCTTGAACTCGTTATCGCACGTCCTGATGATCATTGTTGATATATTGATTAGCTTAATCAGTTAGCATGCTTAACCTCATCGTATAGACTTGATTGTATCATTCTTTTGATCTCAAAACCAAAGAATATTCATTTGTACGGACCCTAAATGATAGCCGGAATAACGTGGCATCACATCTTTCAAAGAAAATAACATGACGTCATCTGTAACGGTGTGATTAATTATTTTGTCTTCGTTTCTATTCTATGCCCGGAGTAGCGTTTTTTGTGATTAGTAAATAAGTATAGGATGTATATGAATAGATTATTAAGATACTTATTGTTATTGTCATTGGTGGATGTTAGTGTGTGTGCTCACACTCCCATCTCACGTTATGGTACACTAGGGTTGCAACTAGTGTACATATTAGTTATTGTTACTTGTTGGATGAGTATTTCTTTATGATACAACTTGTTTTGAGGAATGTGTTATTTTCATCAATTGTATACATTGTATCATTAAACCAGCAGGTAGTTTTAGTTGATTTAGTTACATCGTTTAAGAATTGATTAGTTGTTAAGTAACTCACTTTGAGACCTATTTAAGATTTGTTTAGTTTAAAATAATATTGAATAGCTATTAGTAGGGTGTAAACGAGCCGAGCCGAGCCAAGCACGAGCTCGCTTAGGCTCAAGCTCAGCTCGTTTTCGGTTTAGAAACTCGAACTCGGCTCGTTTGTAGTTTTATTTTTAAAGCTCGATCTCGGCTCAGACTCGGCTCGTTTATTGTTAAATTATTAAATTTTTATTTTTTTATAATTGCTTCTATATTTATTTATAATCCTACTTTTTAGATATAACATAATACATATTATTTAATTATTTTTATCATAATAATATGTATAATAATATGATTTATGTAAATATATATATTTATGTGTATTTAATATATGTAAATAAAAAATTATATTTACAAAAAGCTCGTTTATGGCTCGTGAGCCTACTTGAGCCCACTCGAGCTCGATATCTGAAGCTCGAGCTCGAGCTTGTTTAGTAAACAAGTCATAATATGACCTCGAGCTCGTTTATACTCAGCTCGATTCGAGGTATTTTCCAGCCTATCCCTAGTAGCTTGTGAGCCGCCTTGACTCGTTTACACCCCTAGCTATTAGTTCAATGACTAATGATTCCTAATATAAGTGGTTAAAATAAGATACCCAAGACATGTAATAATGAAGAGGTCTTTGGTTCAAGTCTCAGTCTTAGCATAAATGCTCAGAAATAAGCCAGAGGGTTTTCCCGGTTAAGGGTTTTCTCCTGAGGGGGTTAAGAATGAGTCCCACGATGAAAAACCAGGTAGATGGGTCCAACCAACATAACACATATTCTCCGTATCAGCGTATATATTTGCCTTTTGAAAAAAAAAAAAAACATTAGTTCAACGAACCAATAGTAGAATAGTTATTTGAACAATAACTTTTAGTGAATGACCTCAAATTTTTACTTTAAGTTTATTATTTTCGTCTTAAACCTGTACAAAATATGCGGGTTATAACAAATAGTATATTTTGAATTTAATAAAAAATAATATATTTTAAAAGTTATAATAAAAAAATAAACTATGTCTAAACTAATAATAAATATTAAATAGTAAAAAGCTAAATGTTAGAAAAACAAAAAAAAAAAAAAAAAAAAAAAATACTTTCTTTGGTTTTTAATACTTCACAATTATTTGATAGAAAATTAGTAGATTTAATTTCAAGAGTTTATTTCAATCTCCATATAAACTTACATTAGTCTTTAAAGGGACATCCACTTGGTAGTACACATCGCTTCTGTCTAGAAAATCAATGATTTAAATCTTAAAAAAAAACACGTATAGATATATAATAATAGAAGATTGTAAACGGGTTTTTAATATATAAAAACTAACACGACATAGAAATATAGAATTATAGAAACAACATAAATAAAAATAAAAAACAAACAATAAACAAATATATAATTTCCCGCATCTAATTTCCTGTTGCAACAACGGTTCATATCAAACCCGAATCCAAATCGAATTCATGGATTCTGGAACATCCTTCAGAGCCGTGATGATCGGGAATTCCGATTATTCCTATAATAATAATTCACATTTCACCCCCATTAATCCACCTCCTTCTCCACTCACGCAACCACCTTCGTTTCAGATTCTCCTTCAGGTGATTCACGCCTTCAAATCTGTCATCTTTATCCGATCATCATCATTCATCCTTTCTTTCAATCGATCGTCTGCAATTCGCCTCATTGATTCGTCTTAAACATACCCAATTCGTTGTTCCTTCGATTTGATCATCTGGGTCTTGTTCATGTGCTGTTTATCTTCTGATTTGATGTACAGAACCGATGATTGTGGAGAAACCAAGATAGGAAGACGATCCTCTGTTTGTTCAGTTTTAGGGTTTCGTTTTTTGATTAAGATTATTGCAGTTTGGGCTTTGTGATTTCTCTCTTTTTGGGTGTTTTTGCTTTGTGGTTTTGGAGGATTGTGTGATTTGATGATAGTTCGTAGGTTTTTGCTGTTTGGATCATGGGATTTTGCCCTAGTTTTTTCAAAAGTCTTTTGGATCGTGGGATTTGCCCTAATTTTTTCAAAAGCACATTGTTTGTTGTTTCTTGTTCAAAACTCTGTTTTTTAAGGGGTGTTTAGATGTATTTTGATGTCATCAATACCATTTTAAGAAACAGCTGATTCGAGCCGAAGATCATATAAACAATTTCTTCTCTAAATCTGAGTGCTTTGATATGAAAGTATCAAAATCTGATTTTGCAAAACATGAGAAATCTGATTATTGTTGCAGAACTTTTGTATCATATCACTTTTGATTATGATTCATACTGAGGGTGTTTGATATCTTCAAATACATAAGAAGTTTTTTGAAAACAAACTTACAGATGTGTTGTGTGTTTTATGCTTTTTAGTGTTTCCTCAGTAATGATGTTTATGGATATGAAATAAAACATGACCAAATGATCACAAGCACACGTATCTGCCTCCAAATAGGACTTTAAATACAAAGTTTCTTGTTTTATTGCCTTTTGTTTTTTCTTCTTTTCAAATAGGAAAATTTACCTTTACAAAAGGGGTTGATATAATGATATTACTACTGTCTAAAGAATTTACTTTAACTTATAATTTGATGCTTCAATTTACCTTTACCTTTACAAAAGCTTCAATTTTTAACACATTTTCAGTTTGTTATGACTATGTTTCAATCAGTATTTTCAAATGTTTCACTGTATTTCAGTTTTAGTTAATGGAACTTCTGAACTTTTGGTTAAATTAATGATTTCAGGTAGCTTTGATACTAGCACTACTTGCACAACAGTTCAAATCACTCCACAATGGCTGATGCTCATGATACCGACAAGAACATCGAAATATGGAAAATCAAGAAACTTATCAAGGCGTTGGAAGCTGCTCGTGGTAATGGTACTAGCATGATATCTCTTATTATGCCTCCACGTGATCAAATATCAAGGGTAACAAAGATGCTTGGAGATGAATTCGGAACTGCTTCAAACATAAAAAGTAGAGTGAACCGTCAGTCTGTGTTGGGTGCAATCACATCTGCCCAACAAAGACTTAAGCTTTACAACAAGGTTCCTCCAAACGGGCTCGTGCTTTACACTGGCACCATTGTAACCGAAGAAGGAAAGGAAAAAAGGTCACCATTGACTTTGAGCCTTTTAGGCCCATTAATGCATCTTTATATCTTTGTGACAACAAATTCCACACAGAAGCTTTGAATGAACTGTTGGAGTCTGATGACAAATTTGGTTTTATAATCATGGATGGTAACGGGACTCTGTTTGGAACTTTGAGTGGTAACACTCGAGAAGTGCTTCACAAATTCAGTGTAGATCTCCCAAAGAAACATGGTAGAGGAGGGCAGTCTGCTTTAAGATTTGCTCGTTTACGTATGGAGAAGAGGCATAACTATGTGAGGAAGACTGCTGAGCTGGCGACGCAATTCTTCATCAATCCTTCAACTAGTCAGCCTAATGTTTCGGGCCTCATACTTGCAGGATCCGCAGACTTCAAGACTGAGCTTAGTCAATCTGATATGTTTGACCCGCGCCTCCAAGCAAAGATCTTGAATGTGGTTGATGTTTCTTATGGAGGTGAAAACGGGTTCAATCAGGCAATAGAGTTATCAGCTGAAATTCTTGCAAACGTTAAGTTTATACAAGAAAAACGCTTGATAGGTAAGTACTTTGAGGAAATCAGTCAAGATACTGGGAAATATGTTTTTGGTGTAGATGACACTTTGAAGGCTCTTGAAATGGGCGCGGTTGAAATACTCATAGTGTGGGAAAATCTTGATATCAACAGGTATACTCTTAAGAATATCACCACAGGTGAAGTGATCATAAATCATTTGAACAAAGAGCAAGAGGGCAATCAGAAAAACTTTAGAGATGCAACTTCAAACGCCGAATTAGAAGTTCAAGAAAAAATGTCTTTGCTTGAGTGGTTTGCTAATGAATACAGAAAGTTTGGTTGCACACTTGAGTTTGTTACTAACAAATCACAAGAGGGGTCTCAGTTTTGCAGAGGCTTTGGTGGAATAGGGGGGATCCTTCGTTACCAGCTGGACATTCGATCGTTTGATGAGCTTTCTGATGATGAGCTGTATGAAGATTCTGAATAGCAATCAATAATCCTCCACTTGCTGGTGCAGGAGAAGAACCTGCACCAGGCCCAAGTTCTCGCAGAGGCTGCTGGTGTTCCTGTATTTATCTCACTTTGTGGACTACGTGTTGAGGTATGTGTTTTAACCTCTTTTCATCTTCGTGATACAGCATTATGTATATTAATAGGTTTCATATATCTGATATTAGTCCATACGCGATAAAACCTTCTTGTTATTGGCTTTATTCTATTTGGTCTTGTGACTCCATATCCCATGAGTGATAAGATAAATCTTCTGTAAAATAGATAAAAACATCATATTCACTGTCATGTAGATCTTTTGTGCTATTTTAAGCAAATTAACATAACGGTTTGTGTGACAGATGTAGGAGAAAAGTTATCTAATCTTCTGTAAAATAGCTAAAACATCAAATTCACCGTCGATTAAGATCATTGGTGCTATTTTAACAAGTTAACGTAATGGTTTGTGTGACAGATGTTGGAGAAAAGTTATCTGAACCGAGAGGTGCCGGTCCTGTTTGTCTCTATGGAACTGCAAAAGCCATGCTGGACTTGTTTTCGCTCCATTTCAAACTGTTCTTATAAATAAAGGCTAAGGGATTCGTCTCCCGACCATGGGTCACCTTTTCATGGCTGTCTGATAGATCTCTTGATGTGCTCATGACGAAGGTTTGACTTTTACATGCCTTTGGCGAATAATGTTATGAAAACATATGATGTTAAGTTTTTATTTTGTTTGCTAATAATAAATTTTCCACACGAGCGTGTCGTGTGGAAAATATGGACACGAATCGACTTGTGTACTTTCCAAGTGGATTTTAATGCTATCTTTTGTTACTAGTTTTGTAGTGTTGTGATTATGTTAGCTAACATTCTTTTGGTTGAAATAACGTTTGGTTATTGGTCTGGTTTTGAGCCCCAACCGAACCAAAACTAAAACGTTCGGTTATTGGACAACCTTAACCAATCAGCTTTTGGTTAATCAAGTTTTACCTCGGTTATGGGTCGGTTAACCATATGAGTGTTTGCTTTTTTTAAAAGTTAATGAATGGTTATGCTTGATTATGAATACTTCTTATCAATGACACTAATCGTTGTTAGTCGCTTGCATCACATAATCTTTTACTTCATATAAAACCTAAGGAATAAGCTTTAAATTGTCACGAACTTAAACAAGTTTTAAACATCAGGAATCTGCATCTCAAAGATTTAACTTAAATTTACATAAGTTCATACAAACATTAACTAAATTTGTATGAACGTTGGTCTCACAAGTGTTGATCCTACTACTATTAACTAGCATAAAGCTAATGAGCCCTAGATCAATTGGTTTGAGAGGAAGCCACCCCATGTCTTTACTACAGTGTGTCTTTGTGTGGTGAATTTCGCCTGAAATGGTGGGCGGGCCGAATCACCAGCACTGTCTGTGTTAGCGAGCGTGGGTGGCATTTCGGCAATAGGTTTACCTGGGTGATTGAGCTTAAAATATTTGTTGCTTTTTCATATAAAAAAAAATAGCATAAATGAATAAATGGTATATTATGTCTTATCTGCGTATTTGTTAACATTAATAGTCTTTGAATACAACACAATGAATGAATCAAGTTACAATAGAACAAGTTATAGAATGTTAAATTCTTCCGTTGGGCTAAATTGGTTTGTGGAGTTTGCCCACCGAAATCGAACTGAAATTTTCAATCATGCCCAAAACTAAACAACAAACCTTTGGTTATGCATCCGATTCTGTTAATTCGGTTATGATTTGTTGATTAATTCTGTTATAATTAGATTAATTAGTTAATTTGCTCACCTCAAATCAACGTATGATGACATGTTTGACATGTATTTCATATATGAATGTCACATTTATAGTTGAACCTTACACCAAGACGCTATTTTGCAAAGAGATGTATAAACTTATTTATAGTTTTTAACATTATCGGGTTGTGTTAAACGTACTCCGTTTCTACTGAGTGCACCCATACATATGTGGGCGTATTTCGTACCACATGCTCATTTAGCCAACTCAAATTTATTTGCAGCGTTCAACCTTAAATTATCCTATCAAAGCCGCTTTATAAGGGAAACACAACATGGTGTTACAAACTTATACATATTAAGTAACCATTCCAATAAAAGTTTGTCACTTGTACCCTTATATAAACTAGTTTTTTTATCATCTGCGCTACGCGACGGAGTATGTAATTTTTTTATAATTATAATCGCGATTTGCGTAGCCGTTAGTCTCCGCAAACAATGTATATGTTGCTCTTGCACATTCGGATCCCAAGAAATATATTATGACATTAGAGAATTATATTATATTAAAAAAAAACTTTAGTGGTTAAAATAGAAGTTTTTAAAATATCATGTAGCTAAGATTGTGTTTTTATATAGTTACTAGGTTATTTGCCCGTGCATCACACGGGTTAGAAGTTATAAATATATAATTCAAATATGTAAACAAAAATATTTAATATTTATCGTTTTTATTTTAAATCAATTATATAAAAATAAGGATTTATGATCATAAGGTTTAAAGGGTTAAATAAGGTTTATGATGATTGATATCATAGATTCAAAATCCTAAAATGGTTGGTGTGATTGAGCTAGTTAAAAAAAAAACTTCATATTTGTCGTTCAAAAAAAATTATAATAAAATAAAAAACTTCAAATAAGAAATATAACATGATTTGTGAAAATTTGTTAAAGAAAATTTAGACGGAAAAGTTTTTTGAGGTGAGATCTAGTGATGACATGTGTCATCAATCATTATATGTAATCATTTATTAGTATAGATATAATATAAAACAACAAAATATAAAAAAATTTGATCCTTGCTAAGTGGTTTGGTGCTGGCATTCAAACGCTTGTGACTAAGACTCGACCGTGTTGTTATTGTTTTTCATGGGCAGTTTTTTATATGTTTATTTAAACTTTCAAAATTATATATATTTTTTAAAACATACTGCAAGACCATTGTATTTTATACATTAAAAATTTATGTTAAAGAATGTAATTTTGCTAGTTTACAAAGGGATATACGTAATCTCTGTTTTTTTTCATGATTTCCTCTGTTTTAATAAATTGATTTAACTAATTCACTTTTCTCAAGTTGATTTAATTCTTCTAGAATCATCACAGTTAAACATTTGCATTATATTGTTACTCTCTTTGAACGACAAGCAAAACTTAAATTAACATCAAAGAATTACATCATTCTAGCAAGATGCTAGAAATATCTACAACCATCAAATAAGAAAAAACGAAAAACCAAAAGAAACCAGATAATACAACATAAAAGCTCGCCATTCATATCAGTTAAAGTCTTATAGCCCGGTTTTTCACCAAATGTTTCTTATAGGTTACTTTCTTAACTTTTAGTTAATTCATATCAGTAAATTTATAGTATGATATATGTGAGATGTGGAACAAATAAATTAAAATGTGAAAGTTATCTTAGTAGTTTTGGTACATGAATAATGAAATGTAAACGGTTTTAAAGGAAAAAAAAAACACATATTACATTTATAAATAAGTCTAATAAAAATATAAAATTTGAAAGAAAGACATCATGTTAAGACAAAAACTAACTAAAAGTAAAACAAATGAGCATAAAGATCCAAATACTGCTTAATACTTCTTTGTAGACAACATGATTAAAAGTTTTATTTGTGATTTGTCCATCTTTATCTAAAACTAGTGTTTTCTCCTGCGTTACGCGCGCAAGAGTTTGGTTGTCTTCCCATGTCTTACGCGATCGTGACTTTCTTCGTTGTCGGGTCGGCTCATCGAAAACCACAAAAGCGTATACCGATACCGGTTTCGATAATACTGAATACCGATACCAATGTTTGACGGCAGAAACACAAAAAATAAACTTTTGTGTTCAGAAAACAAAAATATAAAACTTTGTTTTAGCACCTCACTTCCTTTCATCATTAAAAAAATACTATAGCTTGAGGAAAAAACCAAAAGAATATTCCTAATTACGATTAGGGCCTTCGTATCAATTTATAAAAAGATGTGACTGATATATTAAAAAGCAAACTTTGCTATAGCATTGAAATTGTTTTTTAATATATAAGTAACACAGCATGCTTCAAAGGTTCATATGATTTTAGGGCTTTCTTCACATCCCCTTGCTCTGCTAATTTCAAGGTTTCTTTAACCTTCTCATGGGCTAAATCATTGAACACGATGACCTGACCATTGTAGAATATCATCATCGTTCTTGATGGGTCTTGCAGCTTCTGCGCCGTCGTGGGCACGGTGGCGCGTGGGGTTTCAGCCACTGGAAAAAGACTCATAGTGTTGGTTACGGTGGTGCCCTCCTACCTGAACAAATCAAAACCTTAAAATTCAATCTTTATTCGTTACAAATCATCAAGAATCCAATGGTTTTAACTTTATGGTTTTGATTGTGTGAATAATCATTAATCGAGAAATTGAAACTTACCAAGGGTTTGATCTGGGAAAGTGGAGTTTTCCTTCCAAGTATTGGGAGAAAAGATCGCAGGTTTGACTGAATATGGACTTCTCCGGCATGTTTTAGCCTGAATATATGCTGGAATCTACAATTTCCATGATTTTTAAATAAAAAAATATGATCAATATGTTAAAAAGCAAATTCCATTGTAGCAGTGAAGTTGCTTTTTTATATATATTATAAGTTGAAAAATCAATTAATACGTTCTATATATACGTCTTAGGTAATGATTTGAAAAAATATGTAGGTTATAATTAAATATTTGAAATCTTTAAAAGGTATGAAATACATGGAAATGTTTCTAAGGTTATACTATAATATAATAAAAATCTAAAAATTGAAATTTTCAAAGTCAATACGATGAAGACATGCAGCAAAGCTTACGTCACGTCTAGATGTACAATCTAGTTAGACGTCATGTGAATAAGAGTTAGTCTTTTATTATATGTTATAGATTCTTACTATTATCATCTGTATTATTATTGCTATTTTACTTTTTTTCCCGTAAACAAAGCCATGCTATTTTTTACAAGCCGATAGAATATTTAGATTCAACACAAGTCAATCTAATATTGCTATGATTATTTTATTTATTTTAAAATTTAAAACTAGTTAATATACCCGCGTGTTGTGAAGACGTTTTATGTTGAGTGATATATAAAATATAGACTACAATGGTTCCGACTCGTTTTCAAACCAAATTTACGTTAAAACGTAGAGTTACTCGAAGTTATATCGTCGAACGAAAACATATTATATTTGAGCTCACTCGTTTTCAAACATAATCTACGTCAAAACATAGACCAACTCAAAAAGCACAAAAAAATAGCAAAAGAACGTCTTTTATTTGACACATCTCAAATCTGAACAAATTTTATGTCAATACATATATGAACACGAATTTACATCGACACGTACATAATATTAAGGACGTAAGAAATTAGTTTTTTATAAGTCAAAATATAGTCATGTACAACGGGTAAACTTGTGGCTTTAGAAACTCGAGAGGGTAAAGTGACATTTTTTAAAGTTTTATAAAAAAACTTAAGAGTTGAAAGTATCAATTCAAAAAACTCAAGAGAGAGCTTGCTACTTGAGGAGGGAAAGTAAAAAAGACGGTGATCTCGTGATAACTAAATACACGGATAAGCTTGTATTATAAAACTGCTCTTACTCTTAAATTACAAAATAACCATGGTGCATAGATAGTTGTATATTATGCTTAAAAGCTTTAATATACGTCTTTTAAGGTTTATATTATGTACTACAGTATTAGCCTTAAAAAAACCCATGCATCACGGATTAGATATTGAAAAATATAAACCATAAATCTGTATATACTTATAATTACTGAAACAATAAGTGAATTATGAAACATTGAATTGTTTTTTAAATAAACACAAGTTGAAACGGTGTCTATAAAAGTATGAATAACTTACTGTTTTAATTACTAATTACCATAAAAAATGTGAAAATGGGCGAGAAAATAAAAATGCTGATAGTCTAAAGATGTGTTAAATGTTATTTTTAGATACTATTTTATTAAAGTAGAAAAATAAACTCATGCTATAACTAATATAATTTAAAAATTATATTAAACATTAAAGCCCACTTAGATGTCACATATTTTGTCGATTTAGCATCGACGATACATGTTTCTACATGCCTTCGAAAATTCCATTCCAGTATACAACAAACGTACAACAATTGTTCGAACTTTAATATTATAGCTTCCATCTGAAGTCGATTTCTAGGAGACTACAGTCAATCGGAAAACTGAGTTGCGAAGGTACGTTGAAAAGCTGCAAAATTTAACTTCGTTTAGGGTTTTTATCGAACGTTAAACTACAATCGATCAAAGTTACGTGAAACCTAGTTTTTGTTCAAAGATTTATAAACCCCAACAAGATTTTCTTGATCATTTGGGTACAATATTGTGCATTTTCAGTTTTGGTGTCATACATGTTCTTGATCTTTATCTGTTGAAGTGAAAACCTTTTCAGGGATGTGAAATTGAACTGTTGTATCGAGATTGATTAACCCCTACAGGTTCTTTGTTTATTTGATTAGTTAAAGTTCACATGCAGGGATTGGGGCAAAATCATTTGTAGTTGGAGCGGTGAAGTTAAGGGTTCGAGCTCACGGGTTGGTGTAAATTAGTTGCGGTGTAGATTACGTGGAGTAAGATAGGTAGGGTAACGTATAGACGTTAAAAAATGTTAAATGTTCACAAGCTGTTAAAGAAGAGGTTTAAGTTGACAATTTTGACTAAACTCTGTAAAAACCTTATTAGAATGTATGATTATGTGTTAGCTTTTTGCTTTTCGTGACAAACTCCAATGTTATGGAGTTTTGTTTATCAAACCATCTCAACACACTCCAGAACCAATCTAATCACATTTGATTATAATAATCATTGGAATCGCACTAATTAATCAAAAACGGACCATAGCGTTTATTGTTTGAATCAAAACCAAAACCGAACACCAAACCACACGAATGACTTTTCAAATCAATCCACTCCTCACCAAAACTCATCAAGAACACTTCACATCTAACTTCATCTAACTTCGAACACTCTGCCTCAAAAATCCATTGAATTTTTAATGGGTTCTAGGTTGGATTTTTTTTTTTGTTAAAATCTTAGTTGTTTTTTCTTCTAATTTGTTTATGTTATGTTGATGAAATTTAGGGGCCATGGACATAGATTTGCCAACAGAGGTTGGTCCAACTGAGGAGATTGTTGATGCATTGTTGGAGTACTTGGTTGTTCCGTTGCTACCTTCGAAGCATTTTGACGTTGCAAGCGAAACACCATCTGAAGCGCAACAAAAGTCTGTTGCTAAACAAGTATTTTCTTCATCCTTTCGGAATCATACATGTAAAATATGATTTGTCATAAATCATTGTTGAAGTCTGATATACGCATGTTCTATGTAACTGTTTGTCTGTTCATTAATGAATCATTGAATGTGTATCCAGTTTTTCATTGATACTCTTTGTTTATCCATCTTAATGAAATTTAGTGGTTTAGTTTGCCTCTTGTTGTTTTTTTATGTGTCAGTAGAGGTGACAATTTTGATCCATTTGCTTATGTATGGATCAAGATGGGTTATAATGTATCTCTAACAGATCAAATCAAAGAAATTATCTAAATAACTGGTCAAATGGGTTATTCAGGTTGAAAGTCGCATGCATTTATATGACTTATAACACCCTAAATCGCTTCATTTAACCCTTGTTTCCTTTTGTTCTTCTATTATTTATTTTATACATATCAAGATTTTCCCCTTATAATTATACTCAATCTTATTACTCAAATTCTTTCAATAATTGTCATAGTTGCCAACTTTTTCCCTCAAGAATTTTTCTTTCATATTATTTTGTCAAGTTTTGTAAGCTTGTTGTGTATGTCTTTTGCAAGAGTTTAATCATTAAGTACTTTGATGGATTATTCTATATGGATTGAAACCCTTTAATGATTGGCTCTCAGGTTCATGCTGCTGTAGTACTTTACAACTATTTTCACCTAAAAGATCACAGAGAAAGCCAATTCTTGAAGTTTGACCAGTTTTGTGACCTGGCCATAATGTTACGACCGAGTATATTGCATCATATGAAATACATGCGTCAATTGGATCGCCCCAATTTAGACGACCCCGAAAATCAGCTCTCACTAACAGAAAAAGCAATTATGGATGCATGCACCCTGTCCGATACTCTGCTAAATGCTTCGGATGATATATCAAATGTTATAAAAGAATGGTCAATAACCAAAGTGGCCATTTTGTTAATAGATTCAAAGAAAGAAAACTGCTTGCTAAAGTTCAATGATGGAATGTGGTCAGTTATTGAAAAGGATCTTTATCCTGTAAGTAAAAAACGCAAGAGAACAATGATAGATCTTGATGAAGAAGGGGAAGCAGGGTTTCAGGAGCTTGCATTGTCAGCTGTAAAAGAAGATACAGGTAGAACTATTCTAGCACTTGGCTGGAAACACATTGTCTAATAAATTGAAAATATCTTTATATATACAATTAGTGTGTCAAATATAATTAGAAAAATGAAAATATTTAATGGTAATATAATATTTTGAATGAAATAGTGGAGGATGTTTTATGCACTAATGATGCACGCCAGTTGACTTTTGACCCGCTTTTGCTGGCTTTACCCATTTGACCGGTCTATTTTAAGCCGTTTTCTTATTTTACCCATTTGACTCGTTATAGAGAAGAATATAACCTGAATCAACCTGTTCATAAATAAATGGGTCAACATTGCCACCTCTAGTGGCAAGTTATTTTTAATTCATTTCTCTTTTTTTTTCATTGGACTTTTAATATTGAAATAAACCACTCTACTTCTCAAATTTACTGATTTTGGTAAATCTGACAAATGCTGACAAAGTCGAGTGTTGTTTATAACTGCCCTATGAATTGTATAGTTTAGTGTGGGTTTCAAAAATTGAATGTTAATAATGCTTTTCAAAAGTTGGATGGTTCTCATAATGGTTTTTAAAATTTAATTACCAAATTAGAAATTAAGCGGAAGCACATTGCCATATATTACAATTTTCCTTATCATGAACAAAGTTAAACAAGGTTGCTTAAAGAGAGAGAATTTCATTGTTCTACCTCATTTACCATATACCTTTAGCACCTAATCGGCTAATCCTAACTAATCCGATGAGGCTACTACTAAATTATGTTCTTTTTGACAATTTAACTTAAGTTTTTTAATACTTGGATGTATTTTTACACTGAAATAGGAAATGTAAACGGTGAACTTAAGGTTTTGGAAAGCCATATAGTTTATACTTTGAGTCAAGCAAAGACTGCAACTCTCTTTTACATTGTGCAAAGCACCCAATCAGTCAGTAGAGTAGTTTGGTTTCTATTGAAGGTGCTACTTTCAGGTTAGTACTAATTTGTAAGCTCTTTTGTTAAGCCTTAATTGCTATTTTAAGAAGGTAAAACACAACAATAGTAAATAAGTACCCCTTTTGAGACCCTGTTGCAAATAAAGTATTAAACTGGAATCATTTTGTCATATAAGCAACTCAAATGTGTTTTGAATGTGCATAATTATATATATAAAGGCGGACTTTGGCATTTGGATTAAGGATCTCATTTTCATCATTTGCTCTTGACAACTCTTATTGTTGGCAAAATGGGTCAATGTTTTAAGCGGATTAAATGGGATGGCCTGATAGCATTTTTCTGGTTCCATAAATAGTAAATATATTGAATATGATTATGAAAACAATTTCCAAATCATGATCCACCCTTTTTGTGTAAAGAAATAGTAGGTTGTAAACACTTGACTATGCTACGGCACACTTTCTAATAATTTGACCTATTTGACTTGTTTTGTTTTTAGCTAAACTTTTGGTTTTAGGAATTTGACTCGACAGCGGTAAAATTTAGCTCCAATCTACCTGTCTCCATATATTTTGTTGTTCATGTTTATGTACCAGGTATCTCAAATGGTATACATGTGTATTATTTGGTTAAAATTTGTCTGAAGATGTATGTATTTTGTAACATGACATTACTGTGCTATTATTGTGTAGCTTACAGTGTCAGGGGCCTGTTGTGAAGGACTGCTCTGGCCGTTGGGTAATTACTCCTGTTGTTGAGTTTTATTATCACCTGCTTCCATATGCCGAGATTATATCAAAGTTATTCGCAAGGTAATTTAGTTTCTTTCAAGGTTTAATACTTCAATTCCAATGCACGTGCCTCTACGGGTATCTAGTCTATGCAACAAATGGGCTTCCACTGGCACTATTGCTCTTATATATCAGCCAAATTTTAACTTTAGTTTGTATTGATCACTTGTTAGTTTCAACAAGTCAAACTATAGATAGTCAACGTGTATCTGTCTTATGCGTTATTTAATTTAGTGGAATATGATTACTTGCAGAGTATCAAATAGCTTACCACATCACGTGGAAAAAGCAAGTGCTGATGCTAATATCTTTCAAGGTTTACAAAATTCATGTGAGGAAGTAAGTGGTGAAAATAAGGAAGTCTCTGATGACTTGCAACTGAAGTCAAAACCGGACTCAGAAAATGTGGATGTCAGTAGTTCAAGTAAAGAAGAACCCCATGACAGCAAATTTATGAAAAACATTTTAAAATCCAACAATTCATCAAATGATGTCACTTCTTGGTTGATAGGAGGCCCCTTTGACCAAGAAGTCAAAGAAACCAAAATTTCAACTGACATCAGTATTATGGATGCTTCTAGTGATAGTACAAAGGGGGATATGAATGGATCTTGCAGAGTTGAATCAAATAATTCTTCAAGTGGAGCAAATAATAAGAGCATTGATAGGCCACTCAAGGTTCATGAAAAAATGTCAACTCCAACTAATTCTATCAGTAGCAAGGTGATTTGACTCGATTATGTTTTTAGTTTGACTTTTTTTTTTATATCACTTTAACTATATTGTTTCAGTGGAATGGCTAGAAGTCTTGCACATAAGATGAGAATAAGAACAATGATTAACAAACGACCATTTGAGTAATTGCATTCACATAGGTGAAAACAGTATATATTTAATCTATTTCATGCTTCCCTAACACAATGTATGTTATAGACACTTGACCGCAATGACGCAATAGGTGGCAAAATGCACTTGTAGGTAATGGGTCAAAAATCAAAAGTAAATATAATACTTGTTGGACCAGGACCAGCTTGAGTTGGCATTCTAACTATTTTTATCATCTCTTTTTAAAACTTCACAAGTACAAATTGTATGAAATTTGATCACGAAAACTATTACCACAAAATGATCCCATATTACAAATACACACACATAGTCACGCTTGATTAGGTCAGGACTACTTTTAACACAGCCCGTTTAACCGGTTAGTTAAGTTCAAATTTTACCTGTTGGTCCTATAGTATTAATTTGAAGACCATGTCATTCTACTTTCACACAAGAAGTTTGAAATTGCTACCCTCCAAACCCATGTAATTGGGCTGAAGCCTAGAAAGATTCTTGGTAGTGGGCATAACCAAGCAAACTAATAAATCCGAAATAGTTCAACTAATAGAAATATAATCAAAACCTTATGGAACTAATAGCAGTTTTAAAAGATTTACTGGTGTAAGACAAATATTTTGGCTACTGGCAGGAAGATCTGAAGGATTTGAAGCAAATGTCAACCGTTAGTCAGAGGAAGATGAAAGGGTTGATGGTGACAATAAGTCTTACCACGTGTCACCTAATGTGGATAGAACACCAACGGTGAATCATCCTCACGAAGACTTCCATTCCACAATGGATGCAAAGAGATCTGAATTATCAGAGGCTGCCCTTCGGGCTCTTTTAAATAAAAGACAGAAACTGGTATGCCTTTTTACTAAAAAGTTAACCGCTTTGATATTCTTGGACTCATTATAATTGACGTGATGCCTTGCTTTAATCTGGATGTGACAAGAGCGTGTTGGGCTGGTTTGTCATGCTAAATAGGCTTTTTCTAGCTCTGATTTGATGCAGTTTATATCTTTGCAGTATCAGCAACAAGAAGTTATAGAAGGCGAGTTGGCTTTATGTGAAAAAAAGATTCAGGCAATCAAGCATGGTGGTATGCCCTTTTGTTGGTGCTTTTGTTATGTTCTTTTGATATAATCAAGTTTATTTCTAATACTTATGCCAACAAATAATAACAGCAATTTTCTTGTAGCTACTTTTTACCTGGTTCTCCAACCATGAATATTTTGACTTACAAAAAATCAGAAACAATATAATCATAATGTGAATCTTGTTTACGCGCCCCTTTAACGTAAGTTTGACTTTTTATTTATATCTATTTGTAAAAGGTATTGGAGATTGCTTGAGCTTAAAGCTAGATGCCATTATTGATTGTTGCAATGAGATTTGCAAGCAAGATGACATGCAAACTAAAGAACATACAAACCTGCATGTTGGTAGAAGCTTGTCCCCATTGTCAGGACAGAGATTGTCTGAAGCTCAACTCACTTTGAGAAAAGCGTGTCAGGCAAGTCTTTTACACTTATACTCTTTCATGTCGTTCATGTTCTGTTTTCTTTGTGTTATTTAACTGACATCAGAAACAGCAAAATGGGCGGGTTGGGTAATGACTGATGAGTCAAGACTGGTTTTAAGTTGAAATGGGTAATTTTTGTACGCGTTGACATGAGTCTGTTTGGGTACCTTGATCGCTTTTATTCTATTTGACTGATGTCCTTTTAAGCTATTTTTCTATTTTACTCGTTTAACCATAAAAGGGAAAACATCATCCGAATCGACCTATTCATATTTAATTTGGTTGAAATTGTCATGTCCACAATCCAAGCTGAGATGTGTATGTTATGTATCACATGTGAAAGAATATATAATATATCCATTTTGTTATTTCGTGCATTCTATTTATGTTGTATTACCATAACAATGTCTTCTCTGGCCAGGAGTTGGATGATATATGTCTATCAAACAATTGGATGTTGCCAATATATCACACGACACTTTTAGACGGTAAGATATTATGTAAATATGTTTTTCTTGCAATTCCCATACCCTGTCAATAGCTCTGCTATGAGTGAGATTTTATCGTGTATTTTTGTTGTTTTTCTTGCACTGTGCTGTTCCAAAAATCTTGTTCATTCACATATTTAGATGTAATATGCTGGTTTTGAAATCATATGATTAACTCGTTAGTTATTTATAAAAAAGTCAAAAGGAGATGAAGTGTTTGCATGCCAACCCAACCTAGGCCACCCGTTTTGGCCCGTTCTACAAATGTCCGATCCTATTTTGATATATTACCTAACCCACCGATCTTTCCACTTCTATTATTTATGGTTAATTGTAATTCTTTTAGCTTTGTTGTAGTTCTATTTTGTAATATATTTTATGCTTATTATTATGCTCATACACATTCTAAGCTCAACACTTCCTGTGTGTAGGTGGGGTTGTGGCTAATGTAACCTTGAAAGGAGCTAATTTCGAGTGCTCGGGTGTGAGTGGCATTCAACCGAGTATTCATGAAGCAAGAAACTCAGCCGCAACACACGCGATCATGAGATTGCAGCAAATGGCCAATGAGATGAATACCGCCTTACTTTAGTTTAAAATGACAGCACTTGAGTGTGGCGCGCTCACAGCTTGTATTTTGGTTAGGTCTCTGGAAGATAGTCAAGCAAGATACAAAAACCATGTGAAGGTATCTTTTTGTTCAAGTGCTAGTTATGGTCTTATGGATGTGACTTGCTGATCTTTCAGCCCTTTTTGTAGTTGATAACTCCGATTAAAAAGTTTTGGTTTTGTCACTGTTTTTGATTGTGTTTTCCCACAAATACCTCTCTACCATCTTGGCCACCACCATATCCCTCTTCTTTTAGCTCAAAAGCATCCTAAAGCTTTAGAGATGCTCTAGATTTTTTTATTTTTTATTTTATTTTATTTTATTTTTTAAGGTTTCATACCTCTGAAAAAGGTAAATTATACTTCAACAAACTGTCAAAGATATGCATTAATTTGACTGTGATATGCCATGTGGAGTACAATGCCAATTTTGTGATTCAATGATTCTAATTTGACTTAAGTTCTTCTCCTTTGATGCAATTTAACTATATTTTCTAAGCTATTATGGGCAATACATGTGCTCATTAAAGATAGCAATTTTTTTTTAAATAGAACATTTTTGCATGAATAGATGGTTTCTAGATGAAAACTAAAACCATTTTGGTTAGTGTTCCTCTCGTCAAACTAGCAGATGTTATTTGCGTGACATGTTCCGCAGACTATCGGATGCTGATTTAAACCGCCCCTTCCACCCCATGCCATATCATCGTGGACCTGTCGTTCCATGCAACATAAATAACATTCGTTACTATAACTAAGCGAAACTCCTAGAAACCAAAACACTTTCGCGATGGTGGGTGGTGTCAACTATGATTTCGTCCTGCCACTCGTCATCTCACTATCACTACTCACTCTCTCCACCTTCTTCTACCGCCTCCTCCGCCACCACTCTGCCGTAACCACCCCCTCCCCCCACGCCGGAACCCTAATTGGTTTCCTCCGCCACCACCACCGGTTCCATGACTGGCTTACCGCCACCCTCTCTGCCACCCCCTCCCTCACCTTCCACCTCACCGGCATCCTCCGTCGCATCTCCACCGCCAACCCCACCAACGTCCAACACCTCCTCCTATCCAACTTCCATAACTACACCAAGCCCCGCCATTACACCACCGTGCTGCAAGAACTCACCGGCACCGGCATTGTCAACTCCAACGGTAAGCTCTGGTCCGGCCAACGCCAGCTCATTAGCCGTGTGTTCGCCACCGGTTCCCTCAGAACCTTCGTCTCCGATATCGTAAGATTTCACATCCCAACTTCTTTACTCCCTCATCTTAGATCCACCGGAGATGTAATAATCGATTTACAACAACTGTTTAGCAAATTCAGCTTCGATATCATATTCACATCGCCTTTGGGATCGACCCATGTTTGTTATCATCAAACTCTACAAACTCGAAATATCTCTCATTCGTTAAAGCATTTGATTTTGCGGTAGAACATGTATCTAAACGATTCATGTCGCCAGTGCCAGCGGTGTGGAGGTTAAAGAGGTATTTCAACGTCGGAGACGAGAGGAAGTTTAAACAATCAATCGAAACGCTGAATCAATTCATCATGGAATTGATCAAATCGAAAGAAAAACGAATTGGGTACAAAAGTGATGATGATTTACTGTCGAGATTGATGGATTCGAGTTGCGATATGGGGTTTGAAGAAGATGAAAGGAGAAAGTTCTTGAGGGATAATATTATCAGTTTCATACTTGCAGGTAAAGACACAACTTCAACAGCACTCACATGGTTCTTCTGGTTATTAGACAAACACCCACATTGTACACACCTAATCCACAAAGAATTCACCATGTTATCATCATCATCGAGCTACATCGATCAACCAAATTTCACCTTCGACGAATTAAACCATCTGAATTACCTGCATGCTGCATTATCAGAGTCCATGAGGCTCTTTCCACCGGTCCCCATAAACTCTCGATCAGCTGTTTATGACGATGTTCTACCAGATGGTACGTATGTCGAACAAGGGTGTGTGGTTGATTACTCTGCATACGCGATGGGGCGAATGGAGACCCTTTGGGGGTCCGATTGCCGAGAGTTTAAACCCGAAAGATGGCTGGATGATGATGGGGTTTTCCGGCCACCACAGTCGTATCATTATAAGTATCCGGTTTTTAACGGTGGGAGTAGAATGTGTTTAGGAAAGGAGATAGCTTACTTTGTGATGAAGGCGGTGGTGGTGGTGGTTCTGCGTGAGTTTGAGGTTGCGGTGGTTGGTGGCGGTGGGTCGCCGGAGAAAATGGCGATCCGCCGTATAGTGTGTCTATGTTTTTACGCATGAAAGATGGGTTGCTGGTGAGAGTGAAGAAGAGAGGAAAAAATAATGTTACAAGAGGCAGGGGTGGTGGCGTTATTATTAGTTTGTTTGGTGTTTTTTTAGCGGGTTTATCGTTCTATAAACACAACAATATAAAAATAATTGTGTAGCAAAGTAGTGAAGGTATATAACATAAAGTTTAATATGGATTTATGGTGATATTAAAAGGTGGCGTTACATTATAGTATCAAATTTATGTGATGATAGTATAAACATGATATAGGTTGATGGATTGTTTTGTATAAGGGTTATTATAATCGAATTGCATAACCTATGTAAGGTATATAGGAGGTGAGTTAAATGGTCATGTGAACAAGACACATAAGAATTTATGTGTTTATTCGAGCATGAGATTGAGCTACATTGATGGTCGAACTAAAAGTCTTATATTTCGACTATATGATATAGGTTTACAAACGCACACACTTGTTTTGATGTTTATTTGGTTTGAACTCTCGTTGATCTAAAATCTGGTGAAAGTTTACTTGCTCTGCCTATTAAAATTTACTATATTATCATATTTTACAGACTTATTCCTGTTTCCTAATAGTATAATGATGAGTAAAGAAATTGTTTCTTTTGGTACCATTGATGGTTAAGGTGCTGTACTGTAATGATTAAAATTAGCTTGGATTTATAATAATTTAAAAGCAAAGTTAGACGATCTAAAAGAAATCGTAGGACTATTTTCGTCTTTAAATTATGGTATATTTCATAATTTTCATCCAAATTTTTTTCTTTTGGATCACTGATTTTTTTAAAAGTGGTTACTTTTATTCATTTTTGTTAACTTAGTTAATTATGTTAAGTTAAGAATATTTAATTCATTATATAAATAAATTCTTAAATTGAATGATTGGTATGATGATTGATTTCGTTAAATTGATTCTTAGAAAATCTCTAATCAAACCATTTGTTGTTATTTCAACAAAGAAAGCACAGACCTTTTTGTGTCTTGCGCCCAATTCAATAGTAAACAACTCCAAACTAATTGAATATTTGTGTCCTAAATTTAACAAATACAATTTAACTAAATTAACAATATAAAATGATAACTTTTTAAAAAGTAACAAACCTAAATGAAAAAAAAAATATTCTTGAATCAAAATAAATGAACAAACCAAAACTCATGTAAAAGAATAAGAATCATATCTAAAACTTACTTCACTATAAAGTCTTAAGCCACAACAAAGTCAACAACCCCTTATCCTCTCAACAAACAAAAATGATCATCACCACCACCACTGATCTCCTCCACCTCCTCGTCATCCCCCTAACACTACTCACTCTAACCACCATCCTCCACCGCCGCACCACCGCCCACCGCCGCCGCACCTCCGCCGCACCCACCCCATCCCCCCACTCCCACCCCCTCATCGGAAACCTCATCGCCTTCCTCCGCAACCGCCACCGCTTCCACGACTGGGTCTCCGACATGCTCGCCACCACCCCCTCCCTCACCCTCAAAGTCACCGGCGTCCTCCGCCTCTCCCACGGCGTCTGCACCGCCGACCCCGCCGCCGTCGACCACCTCCTCCGCCACAACTTCCGTAACTACGTCAAAGGCCGCCGTTACGCCGCCGTGCTACAAGAACTCCTCGGCGGCGGCATCTTCAACTCCGACGGAACCCTCTGGTCTTCGCAAAGGAAGATCGCTAGCCATGAATTCAACACTAAATCACTCAGAAACTTCATCTCCCACACCGTGAATCATCAAATCATTACTTCGTTAATCCCTCATCTTTCATCCACTCAAGATATAACAATCGATTTACAGCAAGTGCTTCGGAAATTCAGCTTTGATAACGTGTGTAACGTCGCCTTTGGGATCGACCCATGTTTGTTAACATCAGATTCCTCAGATTCCAACTATCTCTCATTCGTTAAAGCTTTTGATTTCGCCGTTGAACATGTATCTAACCGATTCATGTCTCCGGTGTCGGTGGTGTGGAGGTTGAAGAGGTATTTCAACGGGGGAAGCGAGAGAAAGTTCAAACAAGCGATTCAAACGATCAATCAATTCGCTATGGATGTGATCGAATCGAAAGAATCGAAAGAGAAACGAATTGGGGACGATGGTAATGAAGATCTACTGTCGAGATTCATGGCTTCAAGCTATGATATGGGATTTGAAGAAGATGAAAGGAGAAAATTCTTGAGGGATATCATCATCAGCTTCATACTTGCAGGTAAAGATTCAACTTCAACAGCACTCACATGGTTCTTCTGGCTATTAGATGGACACCCACATTGTAAAAACTTAATCTACAAAGAATTCAGAATGCTATCATCATCATCAACATCATCATGGGATCAATCAAATCTTACATTTGATGGATTAAAGAATCTGAATTATCTGCAGGCTGCATTATCGGAGTCCATGAGGCTCTTCCACCTGTGCCAATTAACTCTAGATTGACTGTTGAAGATGATATACTCCCAAATGGGACATTTGTTGGGAAGGGTTGGTTTGCGGATTATTCTGCATACGCGATGGGGCGAATGGAGCGGCTGTGGGGGTCCGATTGTAGGGAGTTTAAGCCGGAAAGATGGTTGGATGGTGATGGTGTATATAGGCCTGTGGATCAGTATAAGTACCCTGTGTTTCATGGTGGATTTAGGATGTGTTTGGGGAAGGAGATGGCTTACTTGCAGATGAAGGCGGTGGTGGCGGCGGTTCTGAGTGAGTTTGAGGTTGAGGTGGTTGGCGGCGGTGGGTCGCCGGAGAGAATGGCGGATCCGCCGTATGGGTTGTCTCTTGTTTTGAGTATGAAGAATGGGTTGCCTGTGAGAGTGAAGAAGAGAGGGTAAAGAGCAGGATAATGATCATGAATTTAAATTCCGTTTCGTATATTTATGTGAATGTAATTCTTATATTATATGTAATAGTTGTGGGTGGTTGTGAGTAGAGGAGACTGAAATGTTACCGTTCAATTTGTAAATTTAATGAAATAGTATCAACCTTTATAATTTTTTTAATGTTTTTAAAATTTGTTGTGAGTGGAGTAAAGAGAAAATATAATAATAAAGTTATAAAAAAATATTATTTAATTAAAAGATGAGAGATAAAGTATTGTTTTTAATATAATTATATGAATAAAAATAAGTAATAGGCTGTGAATGCTCTTAGGAGTGTTTAGATACGGTTCTAACCGTTTATGTAATATATGTGTGCAGTTACGATTTGTGTTTTGGATGAAAAAATCAAACTACTGAAAAATAAGCAAAGTCAGTTATACACTGATGTGGATGAAAAACTATTGTCTCAAAATTACACTACCTACAAAAAACTAAATTAGCTAAAAAATTTCATCGGTTTTTAATCGAATAACGGGCCGAAAACAAGGTAGTTTTGATAAATTCTTATATATTCTAAAGGTGCTTCTCAAACTGTCACTTATTCCAAGTTGTAAATAAACATACACTTCTAAATATATGTAACTAGGTTAGACCATGTTTATGCACGGTTTAAGTAAATAAAATTTTTTATTTTAATAAAATGATAACTAGAAAAGACATATGGGAGCATTACATTTCTTTTTATCAAATTTTTTCCGAGTTTCTCTTTCTTAATAAATAATCATATTAATTACTAATAATATTATTTAATTATTTTTTAGATTAAAATAATTTTTAATAAATTAAGAAAGAGATCTTTTTATTAATATTATTTCTAAATAAACAAATTTTTATAAAATAAGAAAATTTTCTAACACGTCATACTTTTTTAAAAATACAAATTATTTTAAAATTGGTGTTTTTTGAAAAGTAAATTTTTTATAAACACTAATTTTACAATATTTCGTTGTTTCATCGGTTTTTAATCGAATAACGGTTCGAAAACAAGCTACTTTTGATAAGTTCTTATCTCTTCCGAAGGTCCTTCTCAAACTGTCACTTCTTTTATGTTGTAAATTAACATACACTTCTAAATATATGTAATTAATTAATACGTCTCTATTTTGGTTCTAAAACCGTATACGTTGATAACGTTTATGGGAACATTTGGAATAGGTTGTTCCGTCTTAAACTATGGCTGCCTGCCCAAATGCGTTAGTGATGAGTTGGCCCATGAAAGACGTTAAACACCACCCTAGTGTGACGTTAGTGGACGTTAAATACTCAATGTGTTAATGCTTTAATGAGCATGAAGAAATCTAAAAAGATTAATATCAAATTTTAATTTAAATTAACGAACATGAAATGGGTTGAAACCATGTACTCTGGGTGAGGTGGAGTGAAATTAGATGTGGGCAGAAAAAATTGGTTTGGGAAAAAACCGGTCTGGTTTTAAACAAAACCAGTTTTAGTCAAACTGGTTCCCAGCCCGATTCAAATAGTCGTTTTGTATACAGGTTTGGTAGTCCAACATCTAAAACTGGTTTTAAACCGACTCATATAAAAAAACTTGATTAAACAAGATAAAAAAAAGGGTTAAAAAACAGTTTTAAAACTGGTCCAAACGGGTTTGAAGGGTTCAAGTATTCAGTTAGAAAAATTGGTTTGGAAAAAAAAACCGATTTGATCACAAAACAAAAAAAAAACTGGTTCGTTTTAAAAACCGAATCGATTTGAAAAAAAAAACAATTTATACATGTCTAGATTAAATGAATGACATGAGGCCTAGTTAGAGTTAAAAGAACGTGAAGCATACACAATGGCCTAATAGTGCATGCGCCATGCTCTCTCCTTCAACACCCAACCTTCACTCTATAGTACCCAGGTGATGATATCATACGCATATCCAACTTCACCATGTAAATCAATCTATTGCTCTTTGATCTAATCAGAAACTCCATGAAGATGACTTGTTTCTTTGATTATATTTTACTCCTAAGATTCACTCGTTATTTATTTGGTAAAAATTAAACTCTAACTACGTTAATAAGAATAAACTTCAGATCTCACTAGAATAATAAGAAAACCGATTAAAACGAATTCTTTGTTCACCGTGTCAAAGCGCTGGTCGTTTTCTTGAGTAGGTTGGTGGTCCTCAATCGTCTATTTGTTTTTTGTAATTTTGTAATTTAGAAAATAGATGACCAAACTAACATGCCCTTGTCGTATCTCTTTTTTGTTAAAAAATAAAACAGAACATTTATTTTTTTAATATTTTATTTAATTATATGCTTTTTCTTGTGATTTTCAATTCAAGTAAAACTAGAGCTCATTAATAAAACTTGTTATATAAGCCAGAAGGTTTTGGAATTTCAGTTAGCTAATTATCGTAATTTAAGTAACCTTATTAGTGGTTTAAAAGTGACGAATGCTAGTTATGCTATTTGTTTAAAATTATTATTAGATTTTAGAATATTTATTGACTTGTTGAATCTCATCTAGATTATATTTTTATAAACATGTTTATAACTTTTTCAATATGGTAACGACTAAAGGCGTCTAAACGAGAAAAAATCGACCTTGTTTGAAGCGCGGACCTTGTGCGGGTGCTCACTTGGCACACTCTTAGAACGGCCCTATTAAATTACTTAATATTTCGTATCAACGTCTAATCAATTTTATTTTACTTTCCCCAGTTTTTGATATTATGGAGGACGTCATTATATTTTTCCTAATTTTTCTCATTATTTCGTTGTGCATGCGTATATGATACAGTACAAGTCATATGACTAGAAACTTAACCGGTGAGTACTGATTAATAAACTTTAGGTCAGTAACTTTTTTGTCACTAGAACCGGGAGGCAGTGTTTTCACCTGAGCGATGTTTCACCACCTACTCCCGAGATCCTCTCCGACCTTTCTTAATGAGTTTTTAACTTTTATCACCGGACTACGAGTCACCGGCGAAGCTTCATAGGGGCCGGGGGCGCCCACCCGTCATCGTTTTTCTTCAGTAGTGTTAATTTTTGGCTCGGCAGTGTAAATTTTTGGTCCAGTAGTTGAAATTTTTTAATATATATAGAGTTCGCCCTCCTAAAATAGTTTGTTTTCGCCCACGGCCCCTTTAAGTCATGGTTCAAGTTTCGTCACTGCTACGAGTTCAACTGAAATTTTTTATTATTATAAATTTCCGTTATTTTCAAGGATTGACGCCTTTTGTTTCTCTCTCACGTACACACCCATATTGACCGTATGTCCAAATGTCCCAACAAACAATAATCTCTCTTATTTCCATCTATAAAAGTATAAAACACCAAAGCCACATTCATCACCCCACTTTACCCCACCATGAGATCCTCTCGCCACCGTTTCCCCTCTCTCACCGTCGTCGTCGCCGTCGCCGTCGCCGCCGTCCTCTCATCGGCGGCCGATTTGAAACCGGAGGTCATCGGTCCCCTCGGCGAACACCTTTTCGCCGCTGTAAACTCACCGGAGTTCTTCAATTGGATGATAAACATCCGCCGGAGAATTCACCAATATCCGGAGCTAGGGTTTCAAGAGTTCAAAACCAGTGAACTCATCAGATCGGAGCTTGACAAACTCGGCGTCCAGTACACGTGGCCGGTGGCGGAGACCGGCGTCGTCGCCACCATTGGCTCCGGTGAACAACCGTTCTTTGCTCTTCGTGCTGATATGGATGCTCTTCCAATTCAGGTCAATTTTGTTCTGAATTGTTGTTTTTTTGTGCTTAATAGTTATGTAATTGTTATAATGTTTTGATCGGAAATTCAGGAGTTAGTGGATTGGGATCACCGGAGTAAGATCGCCGGAAAAATGCACGCCTGTGGTCATGATTCTCATGTAGCAATGCTACTTGGTGCTGCTAAGTTGCTACAAGCTAAGAGACATGAGTTGAAGGTAAACCAACGTACAATATCTAATGCATAAAGTACAATTTAAAAGGTATAAAACATGATGATATCTGGTGCGTACACAGTTGTGTCTCTTCTTATAAAATTGGGTTGGGGAGGTGGGGTTGGACCTATTAATTTTTTTTCTTCTAACACGTTTTGTTTTGTTTTTTTTTTTTTTTAGGTCCTAAAGTGTATATCAAGTTGATGTTAGTATTTTTTGTTCGGTCGGGATAGTAAATAAAATACAATAACCTTTTGAAATGAGTAACAAAAATACAACTTTACTAGAAAATTATAAAAGCATTACATTTTATAGTAGTAGTTGTTGTATACATGTTTTTATCTTTTGAAAACGAATCATTAAATCTGAGTTTAAGTGATTATTAGAGCATTTACAGTGGATTACCTATAAATATGTGAGTGTGTTTTCTATATTATAAGGGATGGTTGTAAATAGTTGTGAGTGGAGAAGAGAGAAAATTTACTGTTCATTTGTATGTTTGGAGAATCACTGTTCAGTCCCTATAAATACTTTAATATTTTTTAAAGTAATTGTGAGTAGAGTAGAGAGAAAATATAATGATGAATATATATATAAGAGTATTATTTAATGGAAAAAGAGTGAAAAAAAAGTACATTTTAATGTTATTATATGAATAAGATTAAGGAATCCATTGTGAATGCTCTTAGATGTTAGAGCTTATTATTTTTGAGAAAATAGGCTCTTAATTTTATTTTTATGTGTTTAAAATTTTAAAAAAATTATATTGGTTTAGAGTAGATTATATAAGTGTGTGTTTATCATTCTAAAAAAACTTATTATTATGCTTTTAACTCTTGAAAAGGGCACTGTGAAGCTGATTTTCCAGCCCGGGGAAGAGGGTTATGCAGGAGCTTACCATATGCTAAAACATAGTGCACTTGACAACATTAAAGCCGCATTTGCGATCCATGTTTTGCCACTGTATCCGGTGGGTTTCGTGGCTTCACGACCAGGTCCAGTGCTAGCTGGTTCGGGAATGTTTACGGCTACCATTAAAGGCATGGGTGGACATGCGGCCGCCCCTCATTTATCAAAAGATCCAATTGTTGCAGCATCAATGGCTGTTGTTGCTCTGCAGCAGATTGTATCTAGAGAAACCGATCCACTCGAATCCAGAGTAATCTTCTATATTTGTAGCTACTGTTTTAACATAAGACAACACGTAAGGTGCTGTTTTAATAGCTTTGAGGTTTCATTGTGTAGGTTGTGACCATCGGGCAAATCAACGGAGGCCAAGCAGATAATGTGGTTCCAGAGAGTGTTAAATTCGGGGGTACTTATCGAAGTTTGTCTAATCAAGGTCTACTAGACACCAAAGCAAGAATCAAACAGGTAAACAAACAAACAAAAATACCTAGTATATCCACGCATAGTATGAACTATTTGTAGGGTCTAACAAATGATATAAAGTATAAACCGATTATTTCACATTAAAGAAGTCGTCTAGATGTCTAACTATATTTCATTTCAGGTGATTGAGGCTCAGGCCGCCGTGCACCAGTGCCAAGCCGAAATCGACTTCAAGGAGGAGACACCATTACCATACCCAGTGACTGAAAATGATGAAGGGATGTATGAACATGCAAAGACGGTGGCGGAAATAATATTAGGAAAACCCAAAGTGCATGTGCTTCCTGTGACGATGGGAGGTGAGGACTTCAGTTTCTTTACGCAGAAAATGCCGTCGACCATGTTTGTGATCGGGACGAGGAACAAGAGTCATGTACCGGAGCATTTGCACTCTCCATATTTTGTTATTGATGAAGAGGGTCTTAAGGTGGGAACAGTGTTTCACGCTGCAGTTGCGATTTCGTATTTGGATACATATGATCATGGTGTTGGTGTTGTGACTAATCGTGATGAGTTGTAAGGTTTTAATGTGAAAGGTGGTTAAATAGTGGTTTTATCCTGTCGTATTGTAGTTGCAAAGTTCTGGTTTCATTGGAGTTGCATGTTTTGTTTTTTATAATTATAGTCTTCCTGCAGATTTAAAGACCCATCAGTCTTGAGCTCACATACAGATATACATAGAACAAGGATCTTTTGGCTGTCTTTTCTAACCCATAAAAAAAAGGTTGTGTTCGAGTTAGCACGTTTAGCTATATTCTAGTTGACACGCTTAACATGTTTGATAAACACATCGACCCGTTAACCCATTTAAAATATAAAATAAAAAAATAAAAAACTATATTCTACAAGGTCAACCTTCAACGGGTTAATTAACACTCTAGAACCCGATAACTTGTCTATAACTTAATTACAATCCGTTTACAACTAGTTAATCAGTAGATAATGGGTCACACGTGTTCGTTATAGGATTTTAAGTGCATACGGGTTGGGATTTATTTTTCACATGAATAACATATAGGCCATGTTTGGGTTATCAATCAACCCATCAACTTAACACGCTTGTCACCCCTACTTGTATTTGGAGCTCATTCGGGATGTTTGGCTACTTCATGTTGCATAATTATGGTTGTTTGGCTCTGTTAGCTAGTTCTGTTCTGGTATTAGGTGATATCCACAAAGGGGATATAAAATCTTAAAGGTGTTACTTACCCCTATGTTTTTGAAGCGAACATTTTCACTTTTGAGCAACATGCCTGTATTTACTATTATTATTATTTTGAACGACAAAATTTTTACACCTTAATATCATTTACCTTGTACTTGCAAGGATTTAAACTCATATCACTTTTGTGATGAGCAAACATAATATCACTAGACCACAAGGTCATGGGTAATATGCCTGCATATATCGACAAATATAAGATACAAAATCGAGCAGTGAATAAAAATACATCTGACAGAAATATAGAATGACACATCAGTGAATACTAAATGAGTAGATGATAGCAAACTAGAAGCAATCATCAAGATTTTAAGCTATATGACAACTTTGGAAGCTAAGAAAGAAGACTCAAAAGTAATTATGATATAGAGGGTAGCAGCTAGCTTTCCCTGATCCTACTTTATGAGTGAAATTTTGCTAGGTATGTTTGTTAGGGTAGCAGCTTTCTAGAAAACCAAGGATGAATTTACATATTCATCAACTCATCAACCTTAAAAGCAAGAAACAATACGCGATAAGGGAAAACAGAATCATAACCGAATCTCTTGTTGTTATAGGAAACCTTTGATTCCAACCTTGTGATGATGAGATGATGGCGCAAACCAGACAATTCAAATCAGTATAATCTTTGCTTTTCAGATACGCAACAGCGGAGAATAATTGGGAAAAAAATCATTTATATACTATGTGTCTGTGTCACTGCGCCAGGTCATCACTTGAAACGCCTATGCTCGATTTATCAACCAAACGTACGTTGTAGCGTTGATAAACCCTGGTCCGATTCTCAGACCACCACTGCTCTGCTTGTTTTTCGCTGAATCTCTTTCGACTGTATGCAAATCGTTAAAAAGAGGTTAAAATATTTTCCCATTGATGTTAAACCTTTTGTCCATGCATCATGATAGTAAAACAAGTGAGTCTCTTCGTGAAACACATTATTTTATTTAATTTTTAAGGTTTTATAGATGATTATCATGTTAAATATGATTGCAAAAACCATATTATTAACAATAAATAACTATTTTTAATAAAACGATTTATGACGTTTTGGGCATTTTGAATGCAAATTGGCTGCTTGACCCGTTCAACACTTTTTCATCTAAACTAACTTTTTTATATTTGCCATTTTGACCCGTTAGTAAAAATTATAGCCCTAATCAGCCCATTTTAACTTTAGGAACGCGGAAAGCTAAAACAGCATACCTGAAGCGGACCCGCTTAAGATCTATAATACCCCCAGGCAAAGATGTGAGTGTAATATAAACACCAGGTTCATCTTGCTCAACCCATTCATCTTCACCATCTTTGCTTCTGCTACCATTTCTTGAAGCTTCTGATTGAACAGCTTTGTTCTGGCCCAAACTGCGGTTTCCAATGATGCTTGATCCATTTAATACCAACGAGGTGTTAAAACCACTTAAATCAGCTTCTTTATTTGATGTTGTTTGACCATTAGGCTGGTCAATAGAAGCATTTAATAAGACATCGTTGGAAGAGAGATTGGAGCTGAAAGAAGTGAAGGAAGGAGATTTGATGTCCCGTGCGGCTCCCACAGGAAGTCTCTCTGCCATGTCTTTCAGCTTTTGTAACATATAAAAGTAGAGAAGAAAGGACATCATCAGTCAAAAAGTCAAATTGTCAAATAACATAGAATTTACCATTGCAGTTTTGTTGCTTGCATTATGTATTCAACTATTCATGGTTCTACCCAAAGATTAACACATACTTAAATTAGAGCCTACTTGGGAGTGCGAATTAAGCATGTTACGGTGTTACCCGAACCAGAAATCAGGCCAAAGGTTGTTACCTTCTCATGCAATTCTAATTCTAGTAGCAGTTAGAAAAAATTGAAAATGGGTTCAACATTATGTGGCACAAGAACAAAGTATTTAACTGTAACATTAAAAAATAGTTTAGTATGATGCCACTTACTTGTGATGTGAGCGATTTGATCACTTCTTTTGCTGCCTTGCATTTTGAGCTTTCCTCCCCTGCAATTGCCATGGCCTCCTTCAGTTGTTTAGAAGTCCTTTCCAACTCAGTTTCTTGAAGTTTGACTTTACGGGTAAGATTTTCAACCTGAATTGAAGACAAAAAAATAATACAATTGTACCACGATCGTATATGAACACCTTAACAACAATTTTTCATCAATGAAGGACTCAAAGAAGATTATATAGTGTCAGTCTTTGATTACCTTTACTGTTCACTAATGGTTGCCACTTGCCAATGAAAATTACTATATATTAAATCTTATGATTCACAAATGTAGCTCATTAAGTGTTACATTCATGATGTGATTCTATTGTGAGCTGCGACGCAATGAGTGTCATCCATACAACAAGGAATCATGTTTTTGAGCATACCACACATACAAAGGTTAATATTCATTTGATGCATAACCATGTTGTGGCAACAACTACAGAGCCTCTAAAGATTGACAAGCTTAATATCACCAAACAAAAAATCACTACTTTTAAAGTTCAATAAGGCTTTTATGATATCTATGTGAAAACTTAAACAATGGGCATACCTAATATGCTCTACTATATTCAGGATTGCTCCCTGATAATTATACATAAATCTTACTGGCTTACCCCAAGTATTAGCAACAATATTAGTATATATAACTAACATCAAATAATTTAATCTATTTGTGAGAATGCCATCATGTAAATATCTTGCATTTTATTTATCTTCATTAAATTGTCTGTACATTTCCATGGCTTTATATTGGAGGTGACAACACGGGTGGTTTATGGAATGGGCAACTTTTTCTACATGGAGAAACAGGTTGTGTCAGTTGGATTGACAAGAAACACATTTTATCAAAAAGATGATCTTTCAGCCCGCTTGACACAAAAAAATATATTCTTTCATAATTATCTATTTTTTAATTAAAATTGATTTAGGAGGCTTTATGCAATAGAAACATTTCGGCGACCTTCAACCCACTTGACCCGTTTCCTTTTAAGCTATCATAAAAAATATATTCTTTCATAATTATCTATTTTTTAATTAATATTGATTTAGGTGGCTTTATGCATTAGAAAACATTTCGGCGACCTTCAACCCACTTGGCCCGTTTCCTTTTAAGCTACCTTTTTTTTTTTAATTTACCTGTTTAACCATTAGAGATAAATTTACGCTTATGCGACACATTCATAAGTGAATGGGTTGAAATTGCTACCCCGCCCACCTCTACTTTCTTTGAAATTATATACAAGGATGAAAAGATGGCTAAGTAATCTACCTGTGCTCTTAGTGTAGTAACTTCTTTGTTGAGGCTATCATTTGTCCTTTTAGCATCATCCACCATGATCTTGGGTGACGATAGTCCAGCCAAAGTTGGAGTTGGAGTGGTGGACCGAGGTGGCGGGCTGGGCCGTCTGGATACGGGTGATGTGGCCCGAGAAACAATTCTTGAGCCGGGGACCGAAGCCGAGAAAAATTTTTTAGAAGAACCAAAAACCGGGTTAAAAGATTTGGATATATTTAGACCACCCCATTGAGAGCTTCCGGAAGGAGTGGGTGACACACGGCTGCTATTAAACTCCAGTTTCTTGTTCCTCTTAGAAGAATAACTTTCAATCATTGAGAATGATTCCATTGAAGCTAATCTAGCAAGACGAGGACGAGATCGTAATTCCAAATTATCATTTTTTTCATTTTGCACATTTAAACCTTGATTTATGCTGCCTCTTCTACTCAAAGAAGACTGTGATTGGGCATCAGTTTCAATAGCTTTTTTCAATTTAATTACACAATTATCACAAACACGATACGGTTTGTTTGGATTCGGTGCCATAGATGCCCTCAATGACTTCTTGCTACTGCATGAATGACAGAAAACAAGACCACAATTGTAACAATTATGACGTTTTCGTTTGAAATTAAATGGTAAACGGCACCCAGAACACATAGACTGATCAATTCCTGAAACCCATTTATGAAGACATATAGCTGCAGTAAAATTAGTACCACAAGCAATGCCTTTAACTTGTTTATCTTTCAAAGCTTCAACTAAAGTTGGATAATTTCTGTCATCTATATCTCCATGACCTAACCGACCATTAGCTCCTTTTCCCCAAGTATAAACTTCTGTTCTTGAAGTTAAAACCGCAACATGATGGGCCCCGCAGGCTATTTCCTCTACAAAGCTCTTTGAAAGCTTACCATCAACACAAAACGGGACCTTCCCATCAGCTTTAGGGCTTCCAAGTTGACCATATACAGGACTTCCCATGGTATACACGTGACCTGAAGTAGTAAGTGCTATAGTCATGCTATGCCCACATGCCACCTGGCAGAAATTTGGATCCACAAGTGCAGCAACACAAGTAGGTACTAATTTAGTTTCTTTATCGCCGTGTCCTAATCGACCTTTATCACCATCTCCCCATGTAAATAGTTTTCCTGAAGAACAATTACTAGAACTTGAATTACCAACCATAACTTCTACAACTGCAGCAGTATGCCATACACCACAAGCAGCTCGTACGGTTCGGAGTCCTTTTAGTGATTCAACTTCTTTAGGTATTGAAACGCTTTCGCGATCACCGTGACCTAAAACACCAAAAGTTCCATCACCAAAAGTAAAAAGTTGACCAGCAGATGTCACGACAGCTGTATGCCAGGGGCCACATGCAATAGAAGAAACGTGGATACCTTCTAACGGACCATTTACTCTCTTTGGAACCCAATGACTAACTTCGTTCCCATGTCCTAATATACCAAAATGCCCTTCACCCCATGTGTAGAGATCACCTGATAGGGTAACGGCGCACGTGTGATATTCGCCACATGCTATAAGCTCGATGTTTGTATTGCTGAGGGAATCAATTAATTTTGGATGTAAAACATCTGACTCTATACCATGCCCTAGCCTACCACCCAATTCTTCTCCCCATGAGAATATTTCTCCTCGTTTTGTAACTAATGCAGCGTGCCTTCCACCGCAAGCAACATTTTGAACATCAAGAACTACTGCAGATTCTAGGGCTTTAGGTAACAAAGAATCAGTCTTAATATCGAAACAACCACCTGCTTTGTGGGGTCCACCACCTACAACTCCATCACCGGTGGACTCACCCCAAATGAAAACATCACCTAATGCATCTCCATCATCATGGCCAGAACCTTGACTTGACGAGCTCACAGCACTTGATAAGCTTACTCTAAAGGCGTCTACTCCTATTCCCTTTAAGTGGTTGTGCATGCTGTCAGAACCACCAGAAGACACTGAATGGGTTGACCCGTTGGTGGGAATGGGTGGAAAGAAACCCTTGGGTGGAAGCTTATATAAAGCCTCATCTGGAGATGTTTTATCTAGACCATATTTAGGTGGGCTTCCATATGGAGTATAAAGGCTGAGATGATCCATGGTGTCCTGCAAATGCAACATAAACTGGCATTTAACCAATGTATGTCAAAGTATGTGTGTGTGCATGTATGGGTGAATTTCAAGTCATTCACTTATGAATGGGCCAATTCAGGTTATCGTTTACCTCCAACAGAGCAAAAAGTTGTCTATTTTGATAACTTAAAAGTAAACAGGTAGAAATCATTCAAGCGTGTTTTTTAATGCATCAAAGCTCCTAAATGATTTTTTTTTTTTTAATCTATTAGTACTATAATAATATTAGGTCACACTAACTATAAATCAAAACCTAAAAACTTTGGAGAATACGCCAAGTCAACCAATCCAATCCGCTTTGACACGTACAAACAAATTACTTTTTGTCAGGTACCTATTCACTTATCAGCAGGTCAATACAGTTTCCCTCTAGAGAATCACAAGCATAAAATTGTTAGAAAATTACCTTCAAAGAAAATGGGTCAAAAGGATGGAACAGGTAGAACCTAACCGTATTTTGAATGCATCAAATCTCCTAGATAATTTTATTTAGCAAACCACATTATTAGTGATAAAATATAACTTGTCAATCTTATGTGACACACTAACTATTTATTAAATAGTATTTCAGGTCAAATGATCTGACCTGTTACAACTATGTACCAAAAAAACTCTGTTTTGACCTATTGCCCGACTCACCCCACTCATTCAGTTGTCCATATGTACATATCACATCAGGACCAGGTAAGAATTTCACCTTCTGCGAGCTATTGCCACTACCAAATGGAGAGTGTAAAGGGGAGCTTCTTTGTGTGTATGTTCTGGGACTATTAACTTCAGATGGGATTTCGTCACTTCTTGATTCCGTTCTCCAATTTCTTTGATGGCCACGTGATATTAGTGCTTTAAGGCCACTAAACCATACTTCAGCTTCATCTTTATCCTTACAAATCTAAGTAACCAAAAATGAACAAGAATATAAATGCAAGTTCTTAAAAAAAGTATTGCTAACTGCCAGATAAAAGGCCAGCAATGGTACAAACTGTATAAAAAATCAATGGCATAATGAACCGAAGTCCTACCACATCCAGTGACCTATCATTGTATATTAGGGAGAACGACTGATACTCCTTCTCAGGCCGTGGGTACCTTTGAAAGATCGGCTACACAAACAAGTGATATCATAGTAAATATTTATAACAATGAAAAAAATACAAGTGACTTCCTTTAGTAAGACAGTCATACAGGTAAAACATTTGGATAATAAAATAGAGTTGAGGGGGAGCATACACTAAAAGTAGCATCAAGGGTCAAGCACAAGCATACATGTGTATATTTACAAAAAAAAAAAAAAAAAAAAAAAAAGGAAATGGTGATTTAAATAATTAAAATCCTAAAAGAGTTTCTTGGAATAGAACATCAATTACTTGAAATTATTCAACATTACTAACGAATGGTATACACTAGATATGTCAACTTTTTCTTTTTGCAATAAAAACTTGGATCACTTAATCAAACAAAACCCATTAGACTATAATCTAACCCATTCTATGGCTGGGGATAAGCATGTGTGCATATATAGCGTGCATACAACATAAAAGTATATATATTATATTATTATAAAACTTAATAAAAATGGCCAACTATCCAAATACTGATTTTTACTTAGAAGTCACTTAGTCTCTTTTAACTGGATTTGATAAGTAATTTTGATGCCAATTTTTTATTCTCACACTGAGCAGATTTTATGATTTTCCCTTTAATTAGCACAACAACAGTTTAATAAAATCTGCAAAGTAAATAACTTACAGTTCGCTGCCCTGATACAATTCTGGTGACATGACTTAGTCTTAGTTGTTTTTCCTCTTTCCCTGAAAACCATATGAGAATAGACTCATCCTGAAAAGTGTAGGAAAATCAGCATCAGTAAGAGAACAGAATAAAGATCAAACAGATGTCTGACAAAGATAAACAGATTAAATGGGAATTTAATAAAAGTGAACATAAATAACACCAATTAGAGACACTTGATCACAAAAGATAAAAGTCAAACTTACATTAGCCAACCTGAAGGGGCAAAACTTAGGCTTCCCCCTTCTTCCATACTTTAGAAGATAAGCCCCCTTTTTAAGAGCAGTAATTGCCTGTGGATATAACCAAAGACATTAAGTTAAATAGAATCACCGCATGTTCCGCTGGAAAGATGATAAAACATGCATTTAAACATCCACAAGATAAGATTTATGGAGGACCATATAACCTAAACATAATTACAGAAGTACCATCAAGTGTTAAGAAGTGATACTAGTTGCTATCAGAACTTATGGAATGCAAAAAAACAACCTTATCGGCCATTACCAGACGTCGATATACAAACTAACAACTACAACATTATATACATATCAATATCTTCTGTTAATCAAGTATTTCTGAGAATACTAGGCCATTCAAACAAAACAACTACAATCACATTAGACACATGCACGGCCCTACAAACCAACAAGTAGAAATACTATTTCCCAGCATAACAAGCGGTTTAAACGATGAAAAACAAAGGGAAAGGTTTCTGAGTTTCTCATGGATCAAATACGCTTCAGAACTTTCATTCCTTCTAATTGCTAAACAGCATTCGTTAATTTAACAAGAACACTGAACACGGAAAGTATATAAAAGGAAATGTACATTCCACGATTAACGAATAAAGTTATGAACTGACGTCATCCAGCAATTTATCTGCTGTTTCAGGTGTTATCAACGGATTACACATGTGATTGTGAAATAAACACAAATTCAAGCTCAGAGAAACTAACAATCGATTTACCTGTTCAATATCCCTTTCAACTTGCCCGCCCGTTCTACTAACATCTGAACTCATCCTCTCCAACAACAATCTCAAGCAATCACGATAATCACACTCACGTACCAGCATCCACCGCAACAATTAACCTCATCATCCTTCTTAATCGCACAAATTCTCCTAACGAGGTTCATCAAATCAATCGCAATCTCTAACACAATCTGCATACTACATTGACCTGATGGTACACCGAATCATCACAACCGATTGAGAGCCAATTGACAGCACAGATTGTCGGGATTCGTGCTCAAATTGTATCAATCTGGAGGTAATTTGAGACGAATTGTTCTGCAACCGTGAGGGTTTTGAAGTTTGTTTTAGCTGTGTGTGTGTGATTGTAGGTGTGAGATCAGAAGGAGAAGACCTAGGGAATAGTTGATTTGAGGTAGAAGGAGTAGAGACCGCAAGAGGAAAGAGAATGTAGAGTCGTGGACTAAAGGTAGTCTTAAAATAGGACTACACGGTGTTACTAATTTGATTCTTGGATAGTAAATAGGAAGGATACTACATAAGAGATGAAATTTTTCTAAAGCTACGTTAGTTTTTTTTTTTTTTTTTAAGTTTTGATTTTTCTTTTAAGTTTTGTGTTTGGTTCGGGTTTGATTTGTTTATTAATAATTATTTAATTTTTAATTTTTATAATTATTTTTAATTATATTTAATATATATAACATGATATAAGTTTATGTAATTATTTTTGTTATAATCTTATAAGTAATAATATTAGTTATATAAATATATACCAAATATGTAAAAAAAATTATTATATAAACAAAAAACTCGTTTAGGCTCGCGAGCTGCTCGAGCTCGATATCTAAAGCTAGGGCTCGAGCTCGTTTAGTAAATGAGCCACAATATGAGCTTGAACTCGAGCTAGAGCTTGTTTAATCTCAATTTCATTCGAGCTTTTCTTGAGCTGATCCCAAGTAGTTTGCGAGCTTATTTGGCTCGTTTATGCTTCTATCATAAGGATCCGCTTTGTTCAAATTATGAGGGATTTATCTCTTGTCATTTATTTTTCTTTCTTTTTACATTAGTGTCACATTGATATTTTTCTCATCTTTTTTTATCTATCTCTTTTCATTGTTATACTGTAAATTATTAGTTAATTCAACTACATGTAAAGTAGTAGTTATAAAAGTAAATTGTTATACTGTAAATTATTAGTTAATTCAACTACATGTAACGTAGTAGTTATAAAAGTAAATTAAAATATTGAAAGTATGCTGACAAAAACATTCCATCAATTAGAAAAAATTATAAAGCTTTTATTAAAACGTGAAGAGATAATACAACTACTCGTTTAAATTTATAATAATAATAGTAACAAAAATTGTTTAAAACAATAATAACTATTATATTAACAATAATAATTTATAGAGTTAATTACGCAAATGGTTCCTGTGGTTTATTGAAAATAACAGGTTTGGGTATTAAGGGTTTTTTGTAACAAGTTTGGGTATTATGTTTTCAATTTTGTAACAAGAATAAGTATTAAGACTAACAACCGTTAACTTTTCTATTAGTTTTAAATAAAATGACTAATATACTCTTTAAGGGACTACTTTTGTAATTTTATGTCTCTCTTTGATTCAAGGACCATTTATATAGTTACCTATAACTTAAAAAACCCAACCCCATCCACTCCCGTCTCTTTCAAATATCAGCCACCACTCTTCTTACCCACCATTTTTTCCAACAGCCACCACTAGATCCACCGCTGCCGCCCACCATTTCAGCCCCTTGGGTAGTAATATCGCCACCGCCACCACCATTGGACACAATCATAGATGAAGCAACCATAACAGAAAACCCAAAATTTGTCAAAAGGTTAAACCACCACCACCTAGCCACCATCACCACCATTTTGTCCAACCACACCCATCCGACAATACCTCCACAATCAACACCAAACACACTGCTCCCCCCCCCCCCCACCGTTTTTACCTTTTTCTCAAAACCCTAAAACCTAAATCAAGCATTACCTACTTGGGGATTCTTGAGTTTAAGGATTGTAGGCAGCAACGGATGATGATGGCGTTGATGGTCCTGATGTTTCAATGGAGATGAAGCAGCATTGGATGGTGCAACGGTGGTGATTATGTGATGATGATGGTGAGCTGGTGGTGGTGATGGTCGGATGAAGGCGTTGAAGGTCATGTTGTTTCATTTAAAAAGTTGAACAAGATGGTGGTGGTGAGATGGAAGCCGACGATAAGGGTTGGCGGGGGTGGTAGCAGATAGTTGGGGGGCCTGGATGTGGTAGTCGAAGGTGGGGGCGGCGAGGATATGGTAGCCGGCCGTGGCGGCGACGGGGATGTGGTAGCTGGCGGTGGGGGAGGCGGTGATGTGGTAGCCGACGGTGGGGGCGGCGGTGATGTGGTAGCCGGAGATAGGGGAAGTGAAATTAGATCTGGAACATAAGGATTGAGGAGTGTGTGTGTCTATGCATTTGTATATCTATATGTATATATAAAATTACAAAAACAGTCCTTCTTATGTATTAAATGACATAAATAGTCCTTATAAGTTAAAAAGACGGAAATACTCTTAGATTTAACAGAAAAGATAACTTCTGTTAGTGTTAATACCTTAACTCGTTACAAATTGAAAACACAATACCCGTACCTGCTATAAAAAACACTAAGTGCCCAAACCTGTTATTTTCAATAAACCACAGGGACCATTTGCGTAATTAACTCTAATTTATATAATTATTATAATATAATAAGCTTAAGGACAATTGGAAAGCTTGGTGGGTGATCATCATCGGAGAATGAATTCGTCGAGATCGATAGGGGGTAGATTTTCTCTTTAGGCCCGTTGTCTCTTGATGCATTTGGCAGATGTATACACTCTCACATCTTGTTCTCAATCTCAACCTCTATTTCACTCGTAAATTCTTATTTTAATGTTTTTCCTTTTGTTAGACATTCTTAAAAAATATAAAAGTTGTTAAATAGTATATTATTATATTTAAAAAACCACTAATCATAAAACTTTAAAAACTTAAAAGATAAAAATGAAATTAAAGATGTAAAATGACTTGTGATATTTTAACTACATGAACAAATTATCCAAAACATTAGAAAAACAAAAATTATTGATGATACAATTTGGGAAAAGTATTTGGTAGTGAAAGACAAAAACTTAAAGTTAAAGGTCCAAATTGGAAATTTGAGAAAACCAGAGTGGTCAAAATTCAAAAGGATTAGACCACACAGGAGTTGGTGTGAGCCGGTGGCTACAAAAGCTTCACGATGATGGCGACCATGAAGATAACGATGAATGCTCCTCCAACGGTATTCTGCTTTCATTTCCATAGATTGATTACTAATAATATCATATGACCTTTCGAGTTTTACGAGTTGCTAATTGAAATCATGTGAATCCGATGCAAAATCAACCGGTGATGAATAGAATAACCTATGATTATACGTACTGAACGATTAGCTAAATTTGGATTACATTTCGCCTGTTTGAACGGTTGAAAATTGTTAGCTGTAATGTGTATTGAGTGTTGACTGTTGCGTTGTTCTACATTCTACAGCATGCTTCTGTTAAGAATAGCAATGTAGGTGATTCAATCTGGCGTAATTTAGCACCTGCCAGTCTTTTCTCTGCAAATCAAAGTTTAGATGGAAGGTAAATTGATATTATCTGTTGATTGTTCATTGATTACAAGTTATTATTCGGGTAGTTATACTAGATGTGTCAATTTTGACCAATTTGCATACTAGATGTGTCAATTTTGACCAATTTGCTTATGAATAAGTCGTTTTGGGAATTGGGTCATGTTTTATGTCTAAGGCGTCAATTTATAAATTTAGCTACAAGGAAAAAAGGCTGGTTGAAAGTTTCGTAAAATGTACCTTATAACATTGTAACGTTGTGAATCGCTTTATTAAAAACTTTTCGTTATTAATGTAATGATATGGCTTTATTAATATATTTAGCTTATTGAATATGCATCGCTTCTTTTTATAGAAGGCAAAAAGAAGTGTTTGCGGCGCAACTCAACCTACTTAAACTTGTACTTAAATGACCCATTATCCAACATGCCCATTTATTTACCTCTAGTTGGTCTGATACCATATTCAAGAATGGGGATTCCATGATTTGTCTACTGTTTTATAACTTTTGATTTATATAGGATATTGAAGTTCAGCAACTCCCATAAGAGTCTCAACTCCTTTGTTAGACCACTATTAGCTGTTGAACCAGGTCAACCTGACTTTGAACTTACAATAAAACATGTACTTTTAATCCATATAATGCAAACTACATTTCAGACTTTATTCATATATTACATTGCAGGTGTACAAGCTTCTATATCAGATGAAAATGTGGTAACAGTGAAAAATGCAAATGTACTTGTGGAATCGCAAGATGATGATAAGATGCAAGTGAGCTATGAAGCATGATTTATACCACAAATTACTTCTGCCAATTCCTGAGATTTTTATACTTCACTTAAAAGAAAATATATATACTCTTTAGTTTAAAAGTGTTGCCTATGAGTTCTGGTAAAAATTATATAGTTTTTTGTCACTGTTATAGAATTAGCACTACTTTTTTATTTATTATAACATTTTAATAGAAAGTAAAATTGAAACTGGAACAAATAGAAAGCAATTTTTGTAGTTAAAATGAAGTACTAAGATATGGTATAATAAAAGATTAATAATTGCACCTTGGTTCAGGCTATTGAGATGTCATGTGGAGGTATACTTAATGACATCATTTAGAAAAAAAACCAAAGTAAAGCATGATCAGATTGACACAAATGTCATGGGTTTTATTGTTTGCATTTGGATTTTGTTTCAGTTTATATAGACATTTACTGTAGATATTATGCTGACAGGTAAAAGTGGAATTACCAGGGAAGGAAACACAAATAGTATTTGATAAAGTTTTGACAAATTTGGCTCGTACAGCACCACCAGTTCCAGGCTTCCGCCGACAAAAAGGAGGTAATGTGTATTGAAAGACGTCAACCATCTTAGCTTATTGATCATAAGTTTCTTATATTTATTGTTCTTTTCTTGTGATTATTGTCTGTGGTACCATGAACTGAAAAAACATTCTCTTAATAGACATAAGCAAGTTGAGATACTACCTTTATAGCTGCATGGTATTGTTTATCCTTAAGTTATGTCCTGATTAAAGTAACAGCATAAATTTTCTGATATACCATTTTTGAGAGCAGCTGAACAGAGTTATATTTGACAACATGGTGAACCTTATGGTTTATCGTTTCTACTTTGATAAAGTTTACCAAGTATTATAATATTTCATGATGTTAATATCCAAGAATATAGTTGTAACTGATTAGAATATGATCATAATAAGTTCCATGGTTAATTCTAAGATGCAAATTTCAAAATCATCTGAAATCCTTGATACACTGTTCAGATTATCTTTTCAGCCTTAATTGTTCACCCTGTTGTCTCCTTGACATAATATATACACTTTTTCAAATACATTTAAAAAGCAGTGATGCTTTGCTCTGCGGGAGTGCATGCTATTATATCATATAGAAAACTGATATTATGGTCAATGTGGTTGATTTTAACTTGTTGATTATTTGCCGCACGTTTAACAATCGAGTCGTTGATCCAACTATCTTAACGACATGTCTATTGCGTTTATGATTCCTAAATCTTTTTATTCAAAATGCTAGATCGCGTGAACCCATTACCGAACCCGCCCAAGCTACCCACATCACCACCTCTAGTGGTTTGTTTGAAACAAAATGACATTGACTAGTTTATCTGTTATTCTATCCCAATTAAGCACTTTTACTATTAATTACTTTCTTTTTTCACACCATTCTTCCAAGTTTGGTACTCCTAAGTCCTAACCTAGTTTCTATTTTGCATGTGGATGGTGACTTTCAGGGAAAACATCAAAGGTATCACACTATCTTTATACCTAATTTGCAAGAGATAAAATTGGATGTTTTATTTGACTATCCCACAAACAGGTTATCATTCATTTTCTGTAATTACAAAGTTTTAACTATGCAACTGTTGAAACTTCTAATGACTGTCATTCTTGTTGTGATGATGATAGATCAGTAATTATAGATTTTGAACTATATACTCTATTGATGTGAAATTTGTATGCCACTATGCAAAATTTTGTAGCCTCTTGTGTATTTTGCTAATACAGAAAGTTTTGCAGGTCCCCAAAAGCTTTCTATTGTCGATTATTGGTGAAGATCGCGTTACAAAATTCGTCATTCAAGAAATAGTTAGCTCCACAATGGCAGATTATGTGAAGAAGGCAAGCTAATACTACTGCTTTATTTGTCCCCTTCCTAAACCCAGGGTTTTGACCTCTATTGACCCAAACGCCCAAAGATTTCTCCGGCATTTGCTTTGCGTGGACCATGTCTCTAGATGTAGCACTATGGGCAGGTCGAGTGCACCGAGCAATGGGTCAAAACGATTAATACTAAGTTAGTCAGATGGCTCTGGAATGACTTTTATCACATTTGATCCATTTTGTTCAGTTAAATCATTTAGCCTTTACCTATTTGGCCAGTTAGAGGTAAACCATAATCTCAATCGACACATTTTTAGATAAATGACCCGTAATTGCCATCTCTACATGTCCCTAGAAGATTACCTGAGCCCACATACCAATTTGCTAAACTTATGAAACATTTTGCAGAATCATTTGCTACAACTAGAAACAATTTGCTAAACTTATGAAACATTTTGCAGAATAATATTTTGGTTAAGGACAACAGGGTCAACACCATTCAGTCTCTAGAAGAGCTACAATCATCATTTTCCCCTGGGATTGATTTTGGATTCAATGCAACACTAGAGCTTGAAAAGCCAGATAATCAAACAAGTAGCTCAGACTCATCTGAAGCATGAAAACTAGAAGAAAAGAAAAACCTTTTACATTGTTTATATCTTTTGATTGTCATACGAGACATATGATTATTTAAGTGACTTGTAATACGCATTCTTTTCATGGTTACACATCTTTTTTTCAACGGGTTAAAGGCAAAAAGCCAGTGGAGGTTAAATTCAAATCTGAGACTGAGGTATTATGTGTTTGCCATTATACCACCACCTTAAAGTTAATTCTCCCTTTTCAGAATGAACACATGCTATATCTAACGTTCAGCATCGTCAACATTGATGTTTGAACGGGACTTTTAACTATTTCATCATATATAAAGACGATGTTAACATGCTACAAACCATGATTTATGAATTTTGCATGCTACTCTATTAAAACAAACCTATAGACATAATTAGGCTCCAAAATTCATCAAACACAAACGAAACACATAGTTCAAAACAAATTCTGTGTATCAACGTACTATATTTAAAATATCGCTTCCAGCATTACGTGTATCAGTTCATGACTTCACGGTAAGGCGAGCTGTGCGTGGACGGACAGGTGTCTTTGAAGGGCTTACCCTGCATTAAAACAAAAGAGTCAAACAGGAAAATCCAGTGGTGGAATGAGTAACAGGTACATGTGAAAACAGATAAATTATATTGTTTATGTACGGGTCAGTTTGGGTCGACTGCCAACACCTTTTAGTCTGATTTGGCATGTTCAGATAAATTTTATTGTTTATTATTTGAAATTTTTAAATAATTTATGTGTTTAATATAATTACAAAACCTATATGATTAAATGTATGAAGTAGTTTTCCTTAAACAGAACAAAATATGACATTGCAATCCCTTAGACTGATTTGGCATGTTCAGTTTTTAGCTAATTTTTATATTCACCCAGTTGACCCATTATCAATATATTCAAACTGAATTGATCTGTTTCAATATACATGGGTTATAACTGTCACCAGTAACTGTAAGAATTCGAAATGGGACAAAAGTACCTTATTGGCAACGATCCTAATACTGCACCACTACAGTTCAGAGCCGCAATTGCACTCTCAGCCTGAAAGATACACAATATAACCATCAAAGCATATCCAAAATAGTTATGACACTAAAATAATCTTAAAATTTGAGCTACTCTTTTAGCTTAGAAGCAAACAAAGTTAATGATCTATCAAATTAGGTAATACATCGGAGATGCTAGCAAATCAATGATTTACACATCTTAAGTTCCGAAGAATTATATAGTAAATTTTCTGACGACTAAACCACCAAAAAAGATAAATCAACAAAAGGTCTGTCTTATCTTCAAAAAGGGAAGTGAAACTTAAGAATATCTCTTGATGTTGGATGTTGAACTAGGACTATTGTTTGGAACATAGAAATTGTATAATGATCATTTTAACAAATATATTGCATATTTGAAGCAACACAACAAGCTAAAAAGGAGCTAAGAAATCACCCTCACAAACTCCACAAATGCAATACGAGATGAATGATGGTAGTCTCCAAGCAATCTCAAACGGTAAACCTGGGAAATGCAAATCCAAAAATTTATGGTTAAAAGTTCATATGGAAACGAAGATATTGAAATTCTGTAAAAAGAAATAGATATAAACCTCTCCACAAAATGATTCAAAGAAGAGTTTGACATCTGCCTGAGTAGCCTTTCTATCAATGTTAGTACAATAAATAGTTCTTGCACACATTTCCCTTTCATCCTCAGACTAAACACAAACAATAGAAAAACTGTAGGGTTAGAACAACAATGCATACATAACTTAATAAAACCTCTAGTTTTAGTAAAAGATTTAAGAATCTCACCCGGGGCAGAAAAGTTGGATTTACGGGTGCAATTGCAGTTTTTGAAGGCAGCACCCTAAGTGGGTAGTACCCGAGCACTGTTCCAGCAAGACTTAATGCATTCTTTGCTCCTTCTGCAAGTAATATGAACAAATATTCATGCAATATAAAACCACAAGCTAATACTAGAGGTAGTAAAGATTATGTCTCTATACCCTCATCAGTGAACTCAATAAAAGCAAAACGAAGAACAGAATTAGGGTCGCCACAAACACGGCAATCAACAACCTATTGCCACAATAAGAAAACAACATTTAGAAGACCATGATATACACCAGCAAAAACCAATACGATAACACAAACATACTTAGTTCTTTACCTGCCCACAACTCATAAATAGTGATGCCAGTTGTTCTTCAGTAACCTAAACTCAAAACCATCACAAAAAACAAAACAAAGTTTCAAATGCCGTTTTACAAAACCGACATCATTACATTATACGAGTCTTTACCTGTTGATCAATGTCAGATACATGAACTGTTCTCTTAATAGCATCCTCTTGTTGTGCCATGTTCGTGCGGCTATTCATTCTCCGTTTTCCATTGCTAAAGTTACCTTTCTTCTAACCAAGAAATAATTAACAGAACAATTAGCAATATAAACACAGCAAAATCAAAAGAAAACCTCAATCCATCATCTATCTATGTTCTTTTAGCTAGTTAACATAAACAAAAACCATGAAAATGAAACAATCAAGCAGAAATGAAAATCAGAATTATAAATAATGTATACCCTTCCAGTTGAAATGCCATTGATGCTAGCAACATAACCAAATTGACCACCAGCAGCTGCTGGTGGTGGTGAAAGCAACAGAGCTCTATTATAACTGTTGTTAGAGAGTGAAGGAGGCACAAATTCTTCAGCCATAGGATTCAATTTCGACAGCATCTCCTCCAAATCTCTAATCTCATCCTTCAAATCACCATCCTCATGATGTTTCTGATGATTCGAGACGCCATTTCCATTAGGCGTCATCTTCTTCTCTTCATGAATACTCCGATGACGATCATCATCATCATTCAACCAAGAAATCACAATCTCAGATTCCGACTGATCAACACCGTTCGATTCGACCTGATCACCGTTCTCAACAACCGCCATGAGATCGATCGACCACCGACTGACACTCGTTACAACACTATTTCACCTGATTGCACGAATCAAGCCTCGATGATTAACGTTTACGATCAAAAAAACTCAAAAACTGTTGAAATTTCACAAAACGAAGCTGAAAACATTGATTTGGATTACCTGTTTGACGGAGTCTAGAATGGAGTGCTCATTGATCGGAAATTGGAGCGAAGGATGATGAATTGAGAGGTGATTAGAGTGTGATTGATGTAAATCAGATGAAATGAACAGAATCTGAGGGGATATAACCCTTTTGTTCGATGATGAATCAATGTTTCATTGTTTGAGGGTGGTTGTTCATATGGTCCGTTTTGAGTTTTGACATTAAGGTTCTTTGATATGGCACATGGTCCAAGAAGGGTGTCTGTGACTTTAACATTTTACTCCTAAAGTTAGTAATTTCTCATGACTTATAATATTTTTTTATCGTTATTTATTTTATATTTATATTTTATCTTTAAATTTATCGCACCTGCATTTTATGAAATTTAAAATTACAAGATTTGATTAGAAAAGATATTATTTTAGTATCAGAATGATTCTGGTAGATAACTTTTTTAATACTGTATAAAAACAAACATCTATGAAGTAGTAGTCTAGTGATATTGATTATTATCTTTTACAAAAATAGTGTACACTTAATTCTTTGAAACCGGAAGTTAATTAGGTTGGTTAGAACTTATAAGAAGAAAACAATTTGTTATAGAGACAGAAGACAAACCTAGAAAGTTTTTTTTCTGCAAGTCATCTCCATGTTATCAAAGGATTTCATGCGATTATTTGTAGTATGAAATGAGTCAATCATTCACTTTGGTATCAATGAATTGGGATTTCCCTATTGGTCATCGGGCTGAATTCTAAGGTTCCTTATTCCGGTTGTAAAGCGGAAGAAGGAGGGAGCCGCTACTTCACGGGAGATCGTGATGAGGCAAAAGGGGGCTTGATTTAAGTCCTTTGGGGCGTCCACTAAATGCTATTGTTTAAAAAGTTATATATGTATAAGCAAACCATTTATATTAACTCAAAACAACCGATGTTATTTGGTACCTAAAATTATACCATTCTTGAATGAATGTATAACCCACATCTTACAACTTAAAACAATGTTTATTCTGATTGTTCATGTGTTGTAGCAAGTCTAATTATATTAAAATGAACTTGATAACACTCAAATCAAAATAAATATCACTTTAATTTTCTTGTAAGTTTAAATATATGAAAGATTAATATTGAATATAGTTATAAACACGATTAAATATTATTATAATAATGTTTGTGTGTTTTTTTAATCGGTATGTTGGAATCAAATAGAGGTGATAAAATCGCGAACAAAAAAAAACCAGTTTCATATTAATCAGTTTTGGTTCCGGTCATATGAGTTTGACACTAGTTTGTAATGTGCCTTGTTGAAACCGGTTTTAAACCGATTTAACTCAAACCAAATCGGTAAGATTCGAGTGCTTATCTCTCTTAAGATTGATTCCACTAAACCCCGATTTTCGTTGGCCCATACTAAAATAGGTTTGGAGCCAGAACCGTACAGGGAAAATAACCGGTTTGATCACCTCTAGTGAGTCTAGACTCTAGACTACTAATTGAATAAACTTGCCCAAGTCTTCAGAAAGACCCCTAATGAACAGTTTTTTTCTAAATTTTGTGAGCACTTTTGGGCCTTGAAAGTTCACTTAGTGAAGTGGGCTGAAAATACACAAGTAATAAGATTAACCTGGTGAAACTGGGTCTATGGTTTATGGTAGAATTACTAGAATGGGCAATGCACTTGTTGGTTGTTTCCAACTTTTCATTATCTAAAGCTGCAAATAGCATCATTTTTCTAAAAAAGTATTTCTATTAATAAATAGTAAACTTTACAATTAGGTTATTTTACAGTTGTTCATAAGAAAAACATAAAGTTAGACCATGACTAACCTTAATTATTTTGTTAAATATGAACCTATTCTAACTTTGAAACGAAGGGAATGCTTTAAAACTCTTGAGTGCACAGAGAGAACTATGACAAAATGAGGTCTTTCGAGGCTGAAAGAGACAATGGACTCTGTCATTCATCTCTTAATATCATTTCACGCGCGTGTTAGAAAATTTTTAGATAACAAAAACATTTATGTTAGTGGTTTAGATTGAATCTTAAGGAGAAAGAGAAAAGAGATCTAGGGAGCTGTCACATAGAATGATTGTGTCAACTGTTAAAAATAATGAATACATGAATAGTTGATCTTAGCTCAATAGTGGATGGGTATAGCTATGATATGTTGTTTCTTAAAAGTGATATAAAATGAATAATGAAGTTACATTTGATATTTTACCCACCTTTAAATTCTTTTTATGTTATCAAGCTCTCAGATTTGTTTTTCAATTCCTTGGTTAGCTGCTGCACACTTCTGTACATGAAAACAATTCTAGTAATGTTTTCAGGGAATTACGTACATCTATTTGAGGAGTTTGACTTTTTAATAGACATATATTAAATTTTATCACCAAAACCATTTTTTCCCATTTATATAATCGTACGCATATTTCATTAGAAGTATATATAAGTTCTTTTTATGAGACGTCCATCCTCTTAGACACCCTCCAATTATTTTTAGAGTTTAAGGTATATGTTTTTGACAGTATTGTAATGACATTTGTGATTGTTTTTTATAAATATAATATAAATTTAAATTTTGCAAGTAATGGTTAGAAAATATTTAAATTATAAAATATTGTTCATATAAACTTAAGATATATCTTTATAATTCTTTTTTAAAAAACGACGGTCCTTTATTTTGTTGGATTTGAATTACATAAGCAAATTAATTGTTACTTGTAGTACTTTTCAAACCCGATCTTGGATTGTTTTGAAATTTATTTTTAAAGTGCCTCATGAGTAGATTTTCTAGTTTGTGCTCGGGCCAATTAATATTTATTAATTAAATTATTTAATTTTTTTTATTATTTATATATATTTTTTGATAATAATGTTTATATATATAACACTAGTGAAAATGTCCGCGCGTTGCGGCGGTACGGTTGTTGCGCGATTTTTTGGGAATTCGATTTAGTCAGTATCGACGCGGTGCATTATGATGTAAATTAAAAAATCAAAATATAATTATTGAAAAAATTGAATGAAAGAAAACAAATACGTATATTACAAAAGTCTTTACAACAAATATATTATCCCAACAAGATTAGTAAAAACATGGGTGGTATTTGTGGTTGGAAATCAATTATTACCTAGATTTTAGGGGGTTTTTGTTTTAAGAATATAGGTTAGAGTTTTATAATTATCGGAGGCAGCTTTCGGTGGTGATTTGCATAGACCGGAGAAAGTTAATGGAGAAATTATCATAATAAATTACCATCTTGATTGTTATTAAGCTCTTAATAAACGGCAAGGGAAATGGGAAGAGTGATTAGTGCTCAATCGCTGTTAATGAACGAAATTGAAAGTAAGTGACGGTTTTATTTGGACACGTGTATATGCTTTAGTATTTGTATTATAAACATCATATATTATACTTTATTATAAGTGTATAAATGAAATAAAATGGTTAATTTTATGAAATTTAAGCATGATTTTTCATGTGGTTATCTTAATTCATATGTAAAATTATCATTCAATCCTTCTTTCATTTTTATTATAGAAGATATAGATAAATATTAAAATTATTAAACTCACTATATGCCTCTAGAAAAATATTAGTATTATAATTATTACAAACATAAAGATGTATATATATATATATATATAAGTTATATACTTAAATATTTAAATAAAATAATACTTAATTTAAATAATATTTAGTTATAAAAATATAATTAGTAAATATAAATTTAAATATCATTTTATAGTATCATAAATAAAATAAAATTTAATGAAGTGAATTAAATAATATCATATTATAAATCATGTATTAATAATGTTTATTAATAAAACTTTTGGATTAAAATTGAAACAATTTATAAAACTTTTGGAGGTAAATTGATATTTTTAATCTTTTGCAGGAAAATGATTACTTTAGTTAAACCTTAGTGAGTAAACTGAAATTAACTCTAAAATTTAATTGATAAATTTATCAGATTCCCCTAAAGTGTCTTAAAATCTTAATCAATTCTCTATTCTACCCCATTTGAATATCTTGCACTTCTTTATACATGTTGATTCAAAACTTGTATGCTTGGCAAAATTAAATCTCTATCAAGAGAGATTTATTATAAGGTAGTATAGATATAAGTATTTAAATAAAATAATATTTAATTTAAATAGTATTTAGTTAAAAAAATATGATTAGTAATTATAAATTTAAATATCAATTTATATTATTATAAATAAAATAAAACTTTAGTTTTAAAAATATGATTAGTAATTATAAATTTAAATGTCAATTTATATTATTATAAATAAAATAAAATTTAGTGAAGTGAATCAAATAATATCATATTATTAAATAATGTATTAATAATGTGTATTAAATAATATAATAATTAGAAGAAGTTAATTAAATGGGGGCAAAAGTGGAATTATTGCATAAAGTACTTGTACTCTATATTTAAAATGTTGTACAAGTGTCTTATACTTTTAATGAAATTACTATTTTATCCTTATATATGTATTATATAGTAGTATAGATAATATATCATACACGAGGGGTTCTATTCAAAACACTAAATGCTGTCATAACTTGCAGATAAAATAAGTAGTTTATATTTAAAACACTAAAATTTTTAAAAATAAAAAAAGATTAAAGTGTAATACTTATTCGTTTATACCGAAACTCAAAAAAAAAAAAAAAATTAACAAAATTAGATTTTTTATATAACCTGTACATATGTAAGTTATGTGTAGGTTAGCATACATGTGGTTACGCATGTATAGGTAAATTGATAAACTTTAATTTAAAACATATAAAAAAGTTTGCTTGATGAATTTTTAAGTTATATGTATATAGCACATAGTCATTTGTGCGTAAGAATTAAAAAATATATAATCCACTTACTTATTATTATAACAACTTAAGTTTGCTTTTTTCTCATATTAACCGGATGTTTTGTAATAGACCCTCACTATATAGTATCTAGTTATTTTAATCATACTTTTATATTTAATAATTATTATTATATAAATGTATTTAATATATTATAGAAAAGTTATATAAAAAAGATACTCGTTTAAGCTTGCGAGTCAGCTTAAGCTCTAATTTAACGAAGCCGGACATATTTATTAAACAAGCTTATTCTTAGGTTCGAGCTCTTTTACGCTCGACTAGATTTGAGCTATTAGCGATCTCGAAGCAGTTCACGAACAACTTGACTCGTTTACACCCATAGGACAGATTTGTTTTTAAACAATATTATTTTACTTCTAAATACCAATCAACTTGTATTTACAAGAATTTAAATTTATATCAATTTTATAAGAGACGATCAATAATACAACTAATTATAAGCATTAGATCATGGACGATCACTAACACAACTAAGCCATTAGATCATGGGCACCCATTGGACATAAGCTAAATTTATTTCACATCATCTATCTATCCTACCGTACTTGATTTATACCTAGGGTTTCTTTAATGAAATATATACATTTGGTGAAGGAGAAGACTCCCTATATTTATATCCTGCAAGATCAAGACGCGCGGATAAGGATGTAAAAGATAACAAATATTTAATGTTATAATTAAATGGATGGTGGAATATACACATTTGATTTTACTTTAGAAAAAGTAATGTTCTCCACTACATAATGTTGGTGTGAAAGATGCCTGCATGTAAAAAGGCAATTATATGCTGTTCAAGTCACAAGACAGACAGGCGAGCAACCATATATACTTTTCTTTTCTCCATATTCTTTCTAGCTCAAACCTTTACTTGCATCGTGTGAATCATCCTTAAGTGGAAAATGTTACACTTTATAAGACGAAAGTATACGCTTCGTGTATATTGATTTGGTATTTTTACTGTTTCGATGAAAAACCTTAGCGTGGTGTTGTATTGAGATCTTCTAATGTTCGTACTTTTAACATGGTATAGGTCATGTTAAAAATTGTATGAAGAGGAAGAGAAGAACGAGTTCTTCGTTTCATCTTACTTTTACTCTCGCAACATGTTATTCGGTTAGTCTACTAGTCGCCATACATACATTTTTTACATTTTAAAATGTCTTCTTTTCTAATCTGAGATGGCTCAATGTAACCTGAAATAACCAAATAAGACATGATAAGACCATTAAGGTCTATTATGCTACTAGTTATCAAAATAATTTGTTAAGATCTAGTGACTTAATTAATGTAACATAAACGAGGTCACTAACACCTGACAAAGCCTAGTAATTAAGATTAGTGTGCTAATCATTGTACACAAGTTTTAACATCAATATGACTTGTTATGACCTAATGAGAATCTATGTTACCTAAAACAACTCATTAATACATGATAAGACCCATTAGAGCTTATTAGTATACTAGTCATCATACATATTAAGGCCAAAATGACTTGTTATGACCTTTTGTGAATTTTGTAATTAAATTATTAAGGTATATATATTATAATAATAATAATCATGCATACCTCTTTAACACCAATTTGACTTGTTGACATAATGTAAGTCTATGCTAAAAATACTCAATAGCACATGACTAGATCTGTTAGTGTACTAATCATCATACACATCTGTTTAGTATCAAAATGACTCACTATGGCATAATGTGACTCTATGTAAAAGACGACTTGCTAATACATGGCAATACCTCATTAGGGCCTATTATTATATTGTTCTAGTATACATAGACACCTTTTATTATGACCTAATTTGACTTTATGAACTCTTAAACAATGCACAAACATATGGAAAGACCAAATAGTGTAATGGTCATAATACAAACCTTTTTAACATCAAATGTTGTAACTAAATATGATTATATGTAACCTGAACAACTCACTAACATATGAAAACAACTATTAAGGCCGATTAGTGTTTTAGTAATCATGCACATGCATTTAACATCAAAGTTAATTATTATGACCTAATATGACCACCTCTATATGATCTAAAACCTTCACCAGCAATCTTGCCTCTAACACCAAAATAACTAATTTAAATCCTACTCATTTGTAATTTGAAAATTTATAGCTTTTAACTCATCTTTGAGTAACTTTCAGGTCAAATTAATTAATTATATCACTCAAACTCAAATCCTTCTCAATCCCAAACTTGTTCAACACGTTCATGTTCTCGACCATCTCGAACACAACTATATATTAATTTTTCTTGGTATGCACGACTTTATGGTCATGTCAAAAAGAAAATAATCATAGATATGTGAGGTCATAGACATAGACATATCTACTTCTAGTCACATATCATTTTTTTTAATCTAATGTGTTTTGGCTTGTATAAAAAGAAGTTTGTACAAAAATTAGAAAATTGAATATGATTCATGTATTTTGCTCTATATGATAGAAGAAAAGAGATTTTAGAGATACAAAAAGTAGATTGTTAAATTTATACATATATCATTTATATATTATGGTAGCTAACAGTTTATGATACTATACATAAGAATAAAAGTTAAATTAGATACTCAAATCTAATTCACTTATAATTTATTATGAGTATATGTAAAAATATATTATTAGGAATTGCGAGTATAAAAATAAATACTCAAATACAAATATTTACATATAATATATTACAGAAAGTTAAATATTATTTTCTTATATACACACACACACACAAGTAGGGGTTGGGTTTACTTGATAATCAATTATAATTTAAGAACTTGAGTACTATTTAAATTTAAACGCCTATAATTTTTTCATACATTATTATTATTTTTCAAAAATAACACCATTAAACCATAATTTTTTTGCTTTTAATTTGAGAATAATATTGTTATATCAAAAAGAAAAAAATATACGTCAATACTGCATATATATAGTATTACAATACAACATAAACATAATATGATGTAATGCACATATGTAGTTTGATACGTTACATATATGCAACACATACGTAATATATGAATATTATATTCAGATTAAATATAAAAACAATTTTTGATATTATGGTGTAATTTTTTAAAAAAAATAATATCGTATGAAAAAGTTAGATTAAAAAAATTAGGATTAGTTTTTTAATTTTTAAATTAAGATTAGTTATCATAAGACTCTCTCCCTACACAAGTATAATAAGTAGATATATACTTTCAAGTTTTGTTATATTTATCTATACTGAAACTAAGTGATGTAATACTATATAATGTATCTTTATGACTGTATAGATAAATTTATTGTCACAAAACCCTAAAGGTATAACATAGAAAGAGGACACCGACTCATAGTGTGAACCTTTCAATTCTTGTTTACTTAAAACAAGAAGAAAAATATAAATCATACAAACTTCATAGAAAGATACATACATATATGGAAAAGGACTTCAATCTAAAAACCACACCAATAAACATAAAATATAAAGCACAAACTCAAAACACTTTAGGACATCAAGAAAAGCTAAAAAAGCATTATAGAAACCACCCACACTTAAAGTGCCTGCAAATATACTCATCTAGTCATCTTCATGAGATTCATCTTTACTATTTCCTATAAATCAAAAGACTATATCTTCTTCAATTCTCTCTATCTTCAATCTTTAATTCAAACCCAAAAAATCCACCACTGCTTTAATGAACCTCAAAATTAGGGTTTTTCATGATCATGTTGATACCCTATTAGTTGCCACTAACTTATATAAAAGACAGCAAATTTAAGCAACAACATTTGAAGCTAATTGTGTACCAATATTATTCGCATACACTACTAGAAAACTGGACATTTGCGAATGATTTTCGACAGTAAATCGTTAAATCGTTCGTAAATACTTAGTTTTCTGGTAGTAACCTATGAGAAGTGCATGTAAGTTGTTGTTTCTTAATTAGGGTTTCCAAGCTGAAGCCCAAACAACTGGTTCATCTTTCCAAGCTAACAAGATCCCCGAGCCCGTATTCGTACTTGAGCTCGTTTGATCATCGACCACGAGAGACCATCCGCTCCGGTACCTCTTTAGCAATGCTTTCACGTCGTCGATCACATCATCGCTAAAACCGACAGGCGAAAAAAGCTCATTAAGCCTCTCACACCACTGGCTTCCCTTCTCCCTTCTTTCACAATCACCTAAACCATTGCTATGGGTATCATCACACGATAGAACCCTTACGATCCCCCTCGAACACTCGCGTTCCAACATCAACCGCTCGTTACTCGTGGGACTAAAGCTTTCCTCCAACATCTCAAAGTACAAAGTGTAAAACCTCAAACACTCCTCAAAACACTTAACAAAATCACCTCTTGAGCTAGTGAAATCAGCTTCCTCTTCAACAACAGTCACAACTCGCGGGTTTAACGCGCTAAAAAGGCGAATCACATCGCCCCTTTCTTCAACATCAACTCTCCTCAAAGCCCCAATACAATTGACAACAATAGCTTCATCATCTTGAACACCTAACTCCTCTTTAGTAAGCTTCCCCAATGCTCTATTAGACCCATTGATCACATTAAAGGCAAAAGGGACACCCATCAATCGCGCGAATTTCTCCATACGTTGAGTGATCTCCTTCATAACCGATCGCACCATAGCCGCGGTGACCACCACGGTTAGCTTCAAGCTCGGTGTCTCATCGCTTCTTGTGGCTAAAGCCTCTAGCAAAGTGGGCCATTGGGTGCAAAGGGTGTTGCTAATATCAATTATATGAAGCTTACTCTCACCATCAAAGGCTTCCAATATTGCACCATTAGATGCAACATGACCAAAAGTTGTCCATGGTGAAACCTCTTGAAACTTGAGTATAAGCTTTCTTGCAGTATCAAAACAATGGCTTTTATCAGCAACAGTGATTAAGGTCTTGTAACACCTTTCGCCCGATTCGGTCGCCTTACAAAAGAGTGCTTGTAAGAAGTAATAAGCTAGCTTTTGGTCACAATCACCATAGGGTGAAGATAACTCATTTAGCATCCATAAAAGGTGGTTGATCTTGCCGGAATCTTTGTCGGAGATGGCTTGTGCACACTCGCGGAGGAGCTTCGAGGCCCATTTATCGTCGTCGGGGCAGGCGGCACCGCCACCGGAGTCGGAGGAGGGGTGGCGGTTGGTGGTGGTTTGGTGGTGGTTGGTGTAGGGAGAGAGGTGAGTTCTCTCCATTGAAGGTTTGTATGTGAATGATGAGTTGTATAATAATATTGTTGTAGGATATATGATTATTTTGATCAATATTTTCATGTAAACCATTTGGCCGTCTCTAAAAGTTCTAAATTTGTAAACGACAAAATGTTTTTAGATTTTTATAAGTTTTACAAGTTGGTAGATTTGTAATGATTGGTTATTTTTTTATAAGTTTTGTAATTTTATAGGTCTATATGATTAAGACTATTTTATGTGACTTTTTTGGAAGATAAATTGTGTTCAACTAATTGATACTAAAGCCTAAAGGCATCTTTTTAAGTTAAGAAAATATTAGTGTAGAGCTTGTTGTTATATCTTTGTTATTTGTAGTTTCTTCTTTGAATTTGTTGAATGGGGCCGATTCTTTTTAAATTGTTATGTGACAACACCACTTTAACAAACGCAAGCTTTATTTATGCATGTCACGTCTCATGATAATAATAAATAGTAAATTATAAATGTTTAAATAATTAATTTAACCAGAATTTTGTATACTTTGAAAACGAAGGAATATTGTTTGTTTAGTATTTTAACTAACTATTCTAAATTTTTTTAGCTTGTTTTTGGTTATTTGTTAAATAAACATTTATAGTTCACTGGCCTGATTAAAATTTGTTTTAAGATCACTTAAATAACGTACTACACAATTATAAAAATTTTCAGTCGTTTATTTGTACGTTATGTTAGAAACTCATTTATCACATATGCTGATCAGTTAATATAACATGTTCAAAACATTGTTTTTCTTCTATTAAATGATACCTATGTAATTGATTGGATTTTTTTAACTTTTTTTATTTTAGCATTTTATTATTATTTACCTTTATTTAAGATTTTATTTTTAATTTGTCTCTTTTTTAACTTTAGCTTGTTTTCATATGTATCCTTTTCTTTTTAAAAAGTTTAGTTAAACTCTTAAATAAGATAAAAAGGTTACATTGATCCTATTAAATAACACAAAAGATTATGTTACATCACTATTATATTTTATTTATTTTGATTACTTAGGAACACTAAGTTTGAAATTTAAAAAATCAGATTAATTAATTATAATTAATTTGTCTTTTTAATTTTCAAACAAATTAACATAAAAGAAGCGTATCTATTGAAACATTTTTCAATGGTAAAATAAATTAGCATCCATTGTTTATTCTAAGAATACAATGTTAAATAAGTACATAGTTGTATTATTTTTAAACATTATTATTTTATCATTTAACAAAAGATAGACAGAAAAACCAGAAGTTAACTTAACTAGAAATTGGCACGTGATAGATAAAATTATTCCTTTGTAACGGCCCTTACGTAATTTTTTTTGAAGCAACCTGTCAAAAAAGTTGTATTAACTTATAAAAAGGTTGTATTTACTAACAAAATGTTGCATTAGCCAACAAAAAATTGATTTAAATTTAATGCAGCTTCACCGAATGCTGTCTTTGATAAAAAGATGGTCTTATACTAATGCAACCTTAATAAGGCCTAATATAATTTTTTCAAGACCTAATATAACATATTACAAGAATTGCATTAGCTTTATTTTTTTCTTGTTCAAGTATAATAATATAAATGTAACATGCTTTCTTTACCCATGAACATGTTGTTGCTTTACTTTTGTTCGAGTAATAATAGTTATGATAATTGCTTGTGTAGTATATGTTCAAATAACATGTGGATTTAAAGTTTGATTTTGATTTTTTTTCAACTATGACTGTCACCTGCTTGTGAAGCGATGCCAAACCCGATTACCAAAACCGTAACACTTTCAAGTTTGCTTTGAATTTTTAATTTACAGGTTGACCAATCCGATCACCGATTAACCCAATCCGAATAAATATTATTTACTTGGTTCGGTCTTTGGGTTGATTTTCTACATCTAAAACTCAAAAAACCCGAAACCCTATTTAAAAAACCCGAATGACGCCCTTACCTTCAATACATTCGTGTATATGTTATCCATACATTTTTAGTTGGGTCATATATTTAAATACATACATACATACAATACAATAGTTTGTGTTCATTCTTACCACAAGGACAAATCTACCAAATATAGTCAAGAACAAATGAGGGCAACAAAAGACCCATCCTTGGGTGTTCTTTGATCTCTTGAGGAATGTCCTTAAACCATTAAAGATTGTTATTCATGCTTACATCTCTTACATTGGAGGTGCTCTAATATTCCTTTTTGGTTATTGAAACATTTTTCAATGGTAAAATAATTTTGTTATGTGAAAATGATTTAATGTTTATATTTGCTTTTGCATAATCAGAAGATGAGCTGCTATTTAATTTTACTTGGAGCATTTTAGTGTGATCCATCGACCCTCACAAACATCAATGTGAGAGGGTTGATGGAAGAGAAAGACAGCTGACGTGAAAAAAAAGATTGCTAGAGAAAGAATCGATTATTATGTACATGGCAATCACGTTGGTTGGCACAAAACCATATTGTGATGGGAGAAAGAGCGAGAAATAACTTGTCTTTAGAAACGATAAAAACCAGAGGTGATCCTTAGAGGTAAACATCATCAAGCCATGTCAACGTGGTGAGAATCTATAAGCCGTACATATTCAAACAATTTCTTTAATTGTAAACATTCTTAATATATCATCTTAAGAAACAATAAAATTTAAAATTTGTTCATTTTAATTTGAAATCAATCTTCTCATATAATTTCAAAAAAGGTTTAGAAAGTTTTATGTCTCATAGATCACAATGATACGTTAAACTCATTACAACGATGCGTTCAACTTCATATTTTAATTACAACGATGCGTCCAACTTCACATTTTAATTCGCTTTTGTAACGAGTTCTAACGACGTATCAAACTAATTACAAAACGTTGTCCAGCTTTTTGTGCATAATTCACTGTTGTATATAATAAGTTCCAATTAAACAAAAATTGTGTCACTATTATAACACCTCTAATCCACCACTATGGTGTGTCCAACTTCACATATTTTACTACAAAACATGTAGTTAAACTTACACAAGCACCATGTAGTTAAACACGTTAATTGTCAAACAAATTAACATAAAAGAAGCGTATCTATTGAAACATTTTTCAATGGTAAAATAAATTAGCATCCATTGTTTATTCTAAGAATACAATGTTAAATAAGTACATAGTTGTATTAATTTGTTAAACATTATTATTTTATCACTTAACAGAAGAGAGACTGAAAGACCAGAAGTTAACTTAACTAGAAATTGACACGTGATAGATAAAATTATTCCTTTGTAATGACCCTTACGTAATTTTTTTGAAGCAATCTGTCAAAAAAAGTTGTATTATCTTATAAAAAGGTTGTATTTACTAACAAAAATATTGCATTAGCCAACAAAAAAATGATTTAAATTTAATGTAGCTTCACCTAATGTCGTCTTTGATAAAAAGATGGTCTTATACTAATGCAACCTTAATAAGACCTAATGCAATTTTTTCAATACCTAATATAACATATTACAAGAATTGTATTAGCTTTATTTTTTTATTGTTCGAGTATAATAATATAAATGTAACATGCTTTCTTTACCCATTAACATATTGTTGCTTTACTTTTGTTTCGAGTAATAATAGTTATAATATTTGTTTGTGCTAAGTATATGTTCGAGTAACATGTGGATTTAGAGTTTGATTTTGATTTTTTTCCAACTATGACTGTCACCTGCTTGTGAAGCGATGTCAAATCCGATTACCAAAACCATAACACTTTAATTTACAGGTTGACCAATCCGATCATCGATTAACCCAATCCGAATAAACCCATAAACAAATACCCGAATGCCGATTAAATATTATCTACTTGGTTCGGCCTTTGGGTTGATCTTCTGCATCTAAAACTCAAAAAACCCGAAAACCTATTTTAAAAACCCGAATGACTCATTTCTATTGAAATTTATTTACTTTTTAGTAGTATATAATTTATATTAATCTAAAACTAATTTTTACTTAATAATTTTGTCATTTGAAAATGATTTAATGTTTATATTTGCTTTTGCATAATCAGAAGATAAGCTGCTATTTGATTTTACTTGGAGCATTTTTAGTGGGATCCATCGACCCTCACAAACATCAATGTGAGAGGGTTGATGGAAGCATAAAGGCAGCTGACGTGAAAAGAAAGTTGCAAGAGAAAGAATATATTAAGGATAAAAACCATAGGTAATCCTTTGAGGTAAACATCATTAAGCCATGTCAACATGGTGAGAATCTATAAGCCGTACATATTCAAACAATTTCTTTAATTGTAAACATCCTTAATATATCATCTTAAGAAACAATAAAATTTAAGATTTGTTCATTTTAATTTGATATCAATCTTCTCATATAATTTCAAAAAAGTTTTAGAAAGTTTCATGTTTCATAGATCACAAAGATGCGTTAAACTTAATACAACAATCTTCTCACATAATTTCAAAAAAGTTTTATAAAGTTTCATGTCTCATAGATCACAAAGATGCGTTAAACTCAATACAACAGTGCGTCCAACTTCACATTTAATTTGCTTTTGTAATAAGTTCTAACGACGTATCGAACTAATTACAAAAATTTATCCAGCTTTTTGTGCATAATTCACTGTTGTATATAATAAATTCTAATTAAACAAGTATTGTGTCACTATTACAACACCTCTAATCCACTACTATGGTGTGTCCAACTTCGCATATATTACTACAAAACATGTAGTTAAACTTACACAAGCACCACGTAAGCACACGCGTCATGTTCTCAAACCTTCCTACACTTCCTTACAAAAATATTTTTTTTTTACAATAAACAACACACAAATATATGCACATCAATAGAATTAAAAACCATGACATAACCATTAAAATACAAAGAATCTGCAAAAACCAAAGGGTAGATACAAAGATGAAAAGTTCAAAGTAGTTAAATCCTAAAACCAAAACAGAAGCCACCATAGCCGCATGGTTGGCCCATATAGCATAAATAGTTGTCGTACATAGCTGTTGCAGCCTACATATACGGCCTTTTGGAGAATCTTATGTAACTGTCATTCCAAAAACCTAATAATATAACACTAGCTAAATGATCCTCATACAAGACAATAGACGTTGACTCGTCAAATCATTCATTTTTCTTGTTTGGTTTTGCTCGGCGGTCTTTGACCGTAGACTATGTAAACACTTTGCCTGGTCAGCAAGATCATATCGTCACCATCAACAGCCGATTTGAAAGAATGTTTTAATGTTTCCATCCCTTTGCGTAACCATCCTCCATATACGGTTCAAGAAATCCAATAAACTGTAAAATATTATATAGAGGAAATGGTAAGCCTGCAGGAATATTGTCCAGCAAATAGCCGATATACATTTAGAATTTATGATGTTTACAATATGTACTTTTGTAAAAAACCGTCAAAACCACCAATTTTGACCCATTACCTAGCATGCCCGACCTGACCATTTTGGCACCTCTAGTATTAATATACGCAAATAAAGGCGCACCAAATGGTCTAAAGCCTAAAAAGGCCTGGACTTAAGCCCGGTTCAGTCTGGAAGTCCTAAACATGCCCAAAATTAGCGATTAAAACCCAGTCCAGCCTGGAACAGGCTAAGCCCAGAAAAAGCCTAAAGCCCAATAGCCCGCACATGGTTGCTACTCAGTTAGTTCCTAGATCCATTCACTGACTTGAGCCCACCTAGTCTATATTTTTTGTCACAAAAGGAAATACCAGAAGTCATTAGAGTAGTGTGTTGATGCATGATGCATACCTTGGTAGTGTTTAGGGACCATCTTGCACCATAACCATCTTGAACCCGAATCTCAAAAACAGGCCCGTGTGGTGGAACAATATGCACATTGAGCCAGCAACAATGGGCTATTAAGTGATTAATTACGTTCAAGGCGAGCATATTCTTATGATAATCTGGACACCATGAAAATGAGAACAATAACATTGATCAGAATATATACTTAAAGAGCTAAACGAACTAATGAAGAGATGGCAATTTGACCCACTCATATGGGTTGATTTAAGTTGTATTTTATTTAAATGTGCCAAATCAAAAAGTTTAGCTATAAAAGGGACCAGGCTCGGTTGAAAATCATGTTATTATTAATGCATACAAGATCCTGTTTGATTCGAAGATATGGATTACTATCACAATAAAGGTGATTTGGTATTTAGGTATGGTTGATCCGACACATTCCAACCTGACTCTGTTTTGAACAATTATCCAACCCATCTTGCCATCTCTAGCCAATGGTACCATTGGACCTTAATAACCCTTTGGGTTACGAGTCAAGTTTCTAAAAAAATAATTTGTAAACCAATTACTTTCTTCAAAAAAAGAACTATTTATTAGAAAAAATATGTATAGAACAAACAGGAAGTAAAATGCAATTCTGAAAGACAAAGATGGACATACTAACCATTTCCAGAGAAGGAACCCCAAAATTTTCCTTTGCTCCTGTTCACATGCTTAGCCAAAGCCCGAGCTCCATCACTCAAAACCAAACTTTTAACCTCAAGCCAAGGGTAAATCAATTCTCACTAAGCAGAGAGCATGTAAATAACAAGAATATGATTACATATACAGGGCGTATCTTTTAACAAAATAGTTTTATGTTTAGCCTATAAATGAAATGCCCTCACCCAAAAGTAACAAGTCCCCTAGCCAACTCCAATATTAATTGTCACGGCCTTTAGTTATCAAAATAACCTCCACATCCCCAGACTTGTTATATTAAGTCTTTTGAGGTCCAATGGTGGTTGTTGTTAGGGATTGATATCTCTGTTTATGTAGCAAATCCTACTATACAATGCATTATGTATGATTGTTTAGTTGCTATGTTAAGGAAATGACGAACTGAGAATGTTTATTTGACCCATTTAACCTGAGTCATAACCAAAATAACTTGTAGTCTTATACTACCACCTCCAAGACCTTGTTCCGCTGGGAACAAATTTTCTGTAGCTGCTACTACGTGATTAAATCAATCAAAAAAAATTAAAAAATCACCACACGAAATGTATGTGACAAGTCTTGGTAGATTTCATCACAAAACTATGTATACCCTTTGAACAATCACATCTTAACATTTCAAAACAGTTTATGAGCATTCAACATGCAAAACTAGTAAAAGTTCCGTCAACAGTATCTAATCATAATTCATACATCTGGATTGTGTGGCAATGAAAAAGCGGAAAGTAATGTTGATCTGGGCAGGGAAAGTGCATCTGGAATCGTTCCTACAGTGTGTGAAATGCCCAGAAGCCTTTGAATGCCATCATAACTCAATGCCTACACCAAGTAGTAGAAATTACATAACATCAGTAGTGAATAGATTTATAACAGTTAAATAAACATTTACTTTGGTCAAATTTCTGAAAAAAAGGATTCCACTATCACTCTGTTTTAACACAAGAGGGTTGTGTGCGGATAAAAATCATAACACTTGAAGCAACTAACCCCAAGAATGGCTGCCAAATGATCATAGAGCTGTGATGTTGGTTTTACAAGTATTGCAAGAACACCATTTGACATTTCTCTCTCTTCAGAGTAAAACTTCCTATAAACTTGTACCCCTGAAAGTTCAAGTGTGTGTGAGTGTGTTCTCTAAGAAAAAAATGATACTAACAAGAGAGCATTACCTTCTTTGATGGTTTCAATGCCTGGTAAAACTTTAGCAAGACCCTCCGCTGCTAGCATGTCAGAAAATGAAGCATACCAATGAACATCCTGTATTTCATATGGGTGATTAAGAGCAAATGATAGTGGAGAAAGTGTAAAAAACTGCAGGTGAATAGTGACCCACCTGAACTTGAAGCAACAAACATTTGTTGAAGAGAATCAAAGATCCTGATTCAATACTGACAATTAAAAGTTAAAACACATCAGGGAAAGAGAGAAGAAAGGTTAATAAAGTGTTATTAATTATTTAATCGAATAACACACTAAATTAGAGCTTAGGTCCCAAGTATAATTGGTTAATGCATAATAGTTCCATATACACAGCACAAAAGTAGATTATGCTCGAATCTTCAAACCCAAACATACTTCATGATTGATGTTGCATGCAGTCCAAAGACCAGATTTATATGACACTAGACCATAATCATACAGCGGCTATTCGCCTATTTGTTTATTGTATAAGAACATCTACAATGGAAAGTGTAAATAGGTCATTTATGACCCAACTATAAAAACTGCTTAATAAACCACCCAACTTAAAAATGCAAAAAAGGCACCAGGCTACCTAAATAAATACCACGTGCTTGTATGTGTTTAGTGGTCAAAACATAAAAGTGTAAACTTTTGGTGGTTAAAACATGTAAACTAAAGCTTGGAGTTTAAAAGAAGAACATGGGATTCTTCAGGTGACGGGTGCCTTATTTTCCACTAACTTATCTCAAATTGATCCTCTTAAAGGTTGGAGAAACAATAAAAAAAAATGGTGTTTCACCACCATGTTGTTTATATGTGACGATAATGAAAAAAGCATGCAACTACAAGTTGGTCTATCAGAATATATTATGCACTTAAGTAAGCTAATCAGTTTTGCACTGTCATACCGATTATCGCCACCAGCACACCTTCCTTCAACAGTTTTATGTCCATCTGTAATCATGAAAATCAACTAGAAATAGGTTTTATACCAGATTTTTACAATTGTAAAACAGTGCGAAATTATGCTAGAACCTTTGAGCTGAGTAAAAAAAGGCTCCTGAACATGAAGTTCAAAATCCACATTCTCCAGCATCTGGTTATGATATACAATTTTAACCCAAAAAATAAAATCAGAAGCTTGTGTGAAAAAAACAACAGTGATTCAGTAACAAAACAACATCACACATTATAACATACTTTCACTAGATCAGATCCTTTCTCCCGAATAGCCTCGTTCCACTCGCATTCTTTCTGTTTCAACAAAGAAGCTTCACGGATCAAAGACGTATCGTTATGCATTCTATGAATGGCCCCAGATGATATCGCCTTGAGCAAAGCTGATGCTAAGTGCTTGTATAAAGGATATGAAGGAACACCTTCAAAACAGTCTGCAAATTCTTAAAACATGTAGCCTTTTCTGAGAGTTTAAAACTTCAAATATTAACACAGAAATTCAACCTAGAATGTATCCAAATCTTAAAGTTGAACATAAATACTTTAGGCAAATAGTCTATAAACCTCAAGTTTGCTAGGAGATGGAGCCCATTTGATCTATAAACCTCAAGTTTGCTGCTCGTAAAACCGACGCGAGACAAATCTAATAGTATTAATAAGTAACATAGTACGGACTTCATCCAAGGGTTCTTAAATCAAAACAATTTAGGCAAATATAAATAGCCAACGAGAAACTCAATTAAAAAGAACCGATGGAACAATTTTGAGATCCATACCTGTAGATGAAGTTGAAGAGGTGTAGGTGCGATCATGATCGTCTTCCTTGAGGAGATTATAGCAGAATTCCTTCGACAAACCTGTATCAATGGATTCTTCGATGGATAAAGCAAGACTGAAGTTCAATAGAGGTTCTATGCAATCCTTCAGTTGAAGCTTCGACATTATCGATGGCTCCTCCGTACGCCGTCGTGTAGTGACGGTGGCTCCTCCGGCACGCCGTCGTGCGGTGGTGGTTATTCTGTTTTGAGTACGATACACTAGTAGTCCTTGTGGTCTGGATGAATTTCATATTTATTTCTTTACTTATTTAAAAGTTGGTTTCAGTCCTTACAATTTAGGTTTGTAAAATAATGCCTTGTTGGTAATAATTTTTTAAAAGTTACTTTTGATTTATTAACTTTTAAAAAGTTAATAAGTTAAAAAAATTATATGTTAAACTCAAAAGTATTTTTCAAACTAACTTTTCATATAAGATAAAAAGTAGGTTTCGAAAAGTAAAGGGTTACTTATTGACTTTTCAAAACTACTTTTAGTTTAATTTCCCATTATACACATTACTACCTTCTATTAACTCCCCTAATATTTAAATTATGTTTTTTTTTTTGTTATTTTATAACGTTTTAGTTTATAAGCTAATCCAAACAACCTTTTGATTAGATGAGAGTCTATCTTGCACGTTAATACCCTTCATGTGCAGGAACGGTAATGTGGCGAGTTTGGTACGGGTATGGGTAATCCCAACCTCATATCTTGCTCAAAACTCGTTGGGTATGTAGCGGGAATTTACCCGTAAGCTATCGCGTAAACCCACGGGTAATTGGGTGTACCCGTTAAGTTTATAAAACTTACCTTTTGGGAATACCCATCGGGTATCCGTTAAAATTAAAACATTATATAAAGCTACATTTACATATAAGTATTAAACTATAATTTCGATCAAACCTTAATATTTTTTGTTCACCTTCCACTACTATTACTACTATTTAATTTTAAGAGTTTTATATTAACTTTATAAGAAACCATATGATGCAAAATAATAACAAGCTTATTAGTTTATATTAAAACATAATTATTAGGCTAAAAAAATAATAAGATATAATCATATATAATATAATTATTAAGTATAATAAATTATAAAATAAATAATTTCGATTATATAATTAGGTAAACGGGCATGCTTATTATGGTAATCGGATCAAGTAAACGGGTATGAGTTTAGAATTCATAAGAACGTTTTAATTTCCAATATTCTCTTAACTATGTAATCACTTTCTTCTTTGTCACTGTTTTCATGTTCTTCATATCTTCCACATACGTTGGTTCAACTTCTTCTATAATTTGTTTGTCATTTATCAAATGTTTGTTTGTTATCATTTTTATTGATGGAGAGGGTCAAATTACAACTTATCATTATAATCTGATACAATATTCTCACTATAATCGTGTTATCTAGTTTTATCATTTTGCTAACCTTTTAAGAGGTGACATTGTGGTAAAAGTTTCAATGAAAATTACAAAACATTAAACAAAAATCGGTGGATGATGATAACTTTCAATTGTTGTCACAGAATAAAAAGAATTGATATTGAAAAAACAAATAATAGATTTTGAAGAAATTTTATTATCAAGAACATGTAATCCTTGAAAGTTGGAACAACTTAATACAAGACATATTTGGGGTTTGTCCCCATATTGCCTCTTTTTAATCTGTATAATATTAAAAATGAATCAACACTTGAATAAATCACTACTAGAAAACTAAAGAACTAAAACAGATTTTCGTCAATGAAAACTCATAAACAGAAAATCTGTTTCTAATTACTACTAGTTGTCTTTTGTTCCTATTAGAATTGGTATCCATACCATCTCTTGATTAGCTAACATAGCTTACAAGGATGCATAACCACCTTCAAATCATCTGTTAATGGTTATTTACTCAATTTTTTTCTGTTTCTTCAGGTCTTCCAACTTCTATTGTATCATCTGTATGATGAGGCTTCACCGAACCATCAAAAAACCGATGGTGACATTCATGATAGGCCTCGACAATCCATGTAAGAACCAAAAACACCATTACAATTGACAAAAACACTAGTCCTGCCCACACGATTTTTACGTCTCTTTTTACTGGTTTGCAATGGTTTTCAAGGATTTCGGCAAATGCATCCTTCACTGTTTGACAATGAAGAAGGCTTTCCATTCCAGGGTAGGAATTTAAAAGTATTTGAATTGAGCTTGTGTATGCAACTGCAGTTTTATAGTCATTCCCTGATATAGAAATCCCTCCATTACAGATTCCATCCACGGGATCCACACAAGTAATTAGCTTCAGTAGCTTCAAGAAAGAAACATAAAAATGTTTAAAAAATGTAAGTTTGGATAGAAGAGGAATGAAAGAAAGTGAGGTTTGCCTAAAACAGGTTTGCTATTAAATGGGTTGAAGGTTAAACTTGTTTCTAACGTATATTAAATATGACTCATTTCAACCAGAATTGTTATTCACACCAAAACTATTGTGTTACCAATTAATCGTCTAGCTTTTTTATACATTATTAAAACATAATTGCAATGTATAATGTACCTCAGGGATGTCGCCTATACGAATATCATTCTCGGAACAATTGTTTGGCTGGTAGTTATACTCTGGTGGACCGGAGAACGGGTTGCATACTCCAAAAGATGAATCTTGTTGCATTCGAGATATGTTTGCATTCACCTGTAGTATTTCCAACAGGTGTTTTGTTAATGACTATAGGAATCACGTTCAATGTTATAATGATATTTTTAACTCCTTAATTAAAAAATAAGATGATTTGAGTTGTGTATTATCTCATTGTTCTAAGTAAAAGAAGCTAAAAGGCAAACAACCATGTCTACTTTTGATGCATACAATTTATTATATCAATATTTTTGGTAATAATGTTTGTTTTGTAATCCTAATCAGCCTTTAGAGTTGTAAAAAAAGGGGAAAACTTTAGGATACAATAACCAAGTTTTTCAAATGTTTTGTTAGATTCACACAATTATTTTTTTGTTTATTTAAAGTCACCCAACTTTTATTAATTGTTTCAACCTTGTATTATTTTTTTTATAAATGTTAAAAAAAATTAAAACTAAGTTAGGTAAATAAAACATATAATACTTAGTTATCTTATTTCAAATTAACTTGAAATGGGTAGTAATAGTGAAGAAAAAATGCAAAGAATAATAACAAAGTTTCATAATTTTTCAATTTAACTTAAACTGAAAAAAGAAAATCCTTAAATAACAACTAAGACTCATATATGTTTTATTTATGTCGCTAAATTCAAAAAAAGTAAAACATTTATTAATAGTTATACAAGAATACCCAATGAAATTTAAGTGACTTTACATAAATGATAAAACTTTTAAAAACTTAGTTATTATTTTGTAAAGTTACCCTATAAAAATGTATCAAAATTGTTTTGACGGTCAACCCCACATGTAATAATGAAACGACCCCTTTCAACCTGTTATCAACCCACTCAAGTTACAATTGGTATAAGTACCTAGAAGTAACAAGAGATATAGGTACCTCATTGACAAGGTCGTAAACCCCTGCGCTAACATCATTAAGGACTGATTCAGCTGAAAGCAATTGATCACAAGGAAGGATTGAGCTCAAGCTATTGTTGTAAGGATCTTGTTGGAATCCCTCAAGCGCTGTGCATGTATCGCCCGCAAAACTAAATAACTCATAAATTTTATAAGTCATTCAGCATTCACACGCATAGTTAACCGAAAGAAAGTTAGAAAAATCATACCGTGATAAGAAGAAGTAAGCCCCAAAGAACACCCAACATAGAACAGTGATTAACCAACACAACACAATCAGCCTGCAATCATTACAATTAGAATTCAACATGAGCAATTTGCATATATGATCAGTGATAGTAATCATTTCTTTATCGTATGTGGTTACAAAAGGAGTCATCTTGCTTGACTTACATGTGAAGAACTCGTCTTATTTTCATGACCCCAACAGCTGCACATCATAAATAATCATCTTTACTTAGTATTAGAACAAGAAAATTATATGAACCACGTGACATTTAAAAATTGATTAAAAATATCATTTTGAAAGTTATATTAGACTTCAATAGATGAAAAATGCACCTGTTAACGCAATAACCGCAACCAAATTCAGCGCAAAAATAACTGTACTTACAATAAACCTGCAATCAAAAGCCAACATCGTTTAGTAACGTTAGACAAATGAATTGAGTTATGTTTTATCTTTAATGATTTAAATAGTGAATTAAGTGGAAAGTTTTTATTGCATACAACGTCCTAAATTATTTATCCATAAGAAGTCATGTTTTTAAAATAAGTCATATTGTATTTTAAAAATCAAAATTATGACATATTGGTCGATAATAATCCATTTTAGCAATTTGACTAATCACACACTTATGTTGCTCCATTTCAATCATATTGATGTTTATAACTTATGAGCGAAATGAGAAAACATGTCTTCTTTGTAAACGAAATCAAGTGTTAATAGAGTTTAAATCTATGATGATTATGTAAGTAAATTTATCATTGATAGTAAAAGTTAATGTTACGAGTGACATTAGGTAAATTTGTTAGTATTGATTATTATCAACCAATGGATTATTATTTGAATTATTAAAATCTAACTAATCCTAAAATAATATACAATTTATGATCATACTTGTCAAACTAACAATTTATATAATGTAATCGTAAACAAAAAGTTTTTCAGTTTAAGGAATCTTACAGAATGCGAAGGCCTAGATCAATCTTATGTCGGTTCTTTCTAGCTTGTCGTTGTATATCATCAGCTGTTGAGTCAAGCTGCCTTGAAGTCGATTCAAGGAATCGAGTGGTGCTTGCATCAACGTTTGTACCTTGTAAATTGTCCCTCGTCACTTTCATTGCTCCAGTAGTGTTATATATTGTCTTTGATGCATCATCAGCCGTATCGATGATTATATCGATTATCTTATCCGCCCTCGAATGGAATTTGGCATTCCCTCCGAGTACTAATCCGGTTCCAACTCTGATAAAGAATGTAAATGGTTTTTATTTTTTGTGTGTACAACTCCATAATGCATGTTATGTCAATGGTTATGGTTTTTCCAATTAATGTACAACTCAATAATGCATGTTGGAATGAAATTGAAGGCTTACATGGCTAAAAGTGTGAAGAAAGCTGCAAGAATAATATGCCAAAGATAATATTGTTTGTAGAATGTTGGTCTCTTGTGTTTCTTTAGTTTCTTGTTTGTTTTACAACAAGTGGTTGCCACGAGAAATATTCCAAAAACGCCGCCGCTTAAGAGCCATAAGACCCCAAGCACATATCCTGATATTCCTGTGTATGCAGTTGACTGAAACAATAATACAATTAGCAAAAACAATAGTATTAAAATGTAACATTTATATGAAGTATAACAACGTAGTTACAATCGACAGTCTAGTTGAGTCTCTTAAATTGTCTTCTATAGGATTGGCAAACTGAAATGGAGGTTGTACCGGATTTTCAATTTTTTTTATTTTTTTTTCTTTCTAAAACCATTTAATTATTCAGACTTCATATTTTGTTAATATTCAAAATTCACGTCATAAAAAGAAGTTGTTTCATATATTGTTTTAAATTATATGTATATAGGTTATTTAGAATGTCATTTGATGTTTGAAACTTGTTCGACGAGTGAACCGGTAAAACAACCAGTTCAATAAAAGTCTGGGTGCGAAAACACTAGAAAACTTTTAGAATAGAATATGGGTCAAAACAAACATACACTCCAGTAATGGATGTTGGTGATGTCGTATCCTCCCCTGTACTTTCTGAGATTTTCCAATGGATCAGGCCTGACCGTGTCATCTAATATTTGTGTTGCTTCGGTTGCATAAAGAGAAAATTTTATATAAAATTATTAAAATAATTAGGATGATAATGTATAAGAGGAATAAAAATACAAAATCAGTTTTAAGCATAAAACTATGAGAACCATGTACACTTGTATCTATCGTTTTAATGTGATACATAAGACTAGTTTTTAACCGTCTATCTTTCTCTCTTCAATTACATATGATTATCTTCTATACACAACAGATACATTATTATGCGACTCTTATGATCTTCTTTTAAAATTGATCTTATACTAAACTCTTATTAAACTTTAGAGGATTCAATCATTTACCTGCTTGAGAAGTGGGAGTAGGTTGTCCTTGAACACTAGAAAAGCTTGAACTCAAAAGCAATATCATGACAACCCATTTTGTGCTCCATCTTTGTCCCATTTTTTTCCTGCATTTTTGTTACATTAATATTTATTTAAATATAAATCGAACTATTTTAAATGTAAACGTATCTATTATTATAAGATTATGTAATTGTTAACTTTACTTTTTTTATGCCAGTAATAAAATAATGTTTAAAATTTCTAAAGTACAAAAAAGTTTTATAATTGGTGAGGAAATAAATAAGTAAAGAGAAAATACTACTTTTTCATCCACAACAGAAATATTTCTCAATATATCATAAGAATGTAAAACTTGTGATATAAATATATTAAAAATATAGATATGTATGCTTTTTTTCTTCTTATTGAAAGCAATTAAATCGTTTAATTGACAATTAAATGTTATTAAAATATTATTAGTGCAGGCTATAAAAGCGTAAAGTAATAAAAGCTTAAAAAGTGGTCATTTTGAAGGTACGAAAGTCGTGATAATACCTCCCAACTTTGACAAAAAGCCTTTGCTTTATGTTTTATCCCATTAATAAAATTGAATATGCGTCAGAATAACTATAAAAAGTTAAATGTATACGTATATATGATCAGGAAGAGATATCCCAACACAAAATCAATTTAAAGTTAAATAATGAAAGAAATATACATACACAATTAGGCATATTGTTTTTTCATGTGATAGCATGATAAGGATTTTTATTTTTCCCTATGTTATGCTATTAATATGTTTATGCAGTTTTCGCAGTTTTAATTTTTTCAAAACTTATTTATATTTGAACGTGTTCGTAAAAATAATAGGTTTTACCATTTAAGATTTATAGAAAATTATATAGTATTAATAAACTTTGTCCAGATGAAATAATTATTACTATTTTAAAAGTTAAACTTCCCATATGGTTTACTAGTTTAATCGATCACAAAAAAACATTTGGTCATAAAAAAGACAAAGTTATCATTTTATCATCAATTTTATCTTGTTAATTTAAAACTAGTTGGTGTATTTATTACGCATTCCTTACCTGTTTTAAAGATATGAGTAATTATGATTTATTTCAAGTATATTATTAATGTATTATATATATCACCTAAATAATATCATCGTGAAAAAAAATTGTTCATTTCTATTTCCAGAAGAACTATTTCTTTTACACGACTTCTAATATGTATTATCATCCGTCATTTATAAGATTTGAGTTTTTAATGTCTAGTATAAAAATAAGACAACTTATCATTTTAACTGTTCATTTAACACTTCTAGAAGAGCTTTTAATCTAATTTTATTAACTGTATCTACTAAATCTCGATGAGAAAAAACACCTTAACTTTATCACCAGTATATCTACTTAACATAACCCGTACGTATATAAAATTATACTCGTTTTAACAGACGCATGAGAAGAGATAGAGAGAGGAACTCACCGGAATTTATGGAGTTTTCCGGCAGCCGCTGTGTTTGTTCGCCGGAGAAGAAGCTTTCAGCTGGTTGAGATACAAACTCAATTCTCTTTTAAAAAGCCGACATCGGTTATCCAAATCACCAGTTAAACCTTCGAAAACGTGCACCACAAGCAATCACTTTATAAATTTCTTGAAGCTATTGAGTTTCTTTTATACACAAAAGATATGAAAATTGAAAAACACCAAATTCAAGTAATGTGTTCTATGAAGAGAGATATATAATGCATGTATATGTATATTTATACATCTAGAAAGATGGAGGAGAAGTGTGAATTTAGGTCAAAAGGCATGGGTCAAAGATATTAATTTTCAAGAGAATACAAATATGGAATTAAAACTTGACCCACGTGGCGTTTGTATTTTATATTAATTTTTAGTATTTTATATTATTTAGAAATGAATTTTCACAAGAGGTGTTGAGGGATATTGATAGCCACATCAATCTTGATTTCGTAAGACTCATCACTCGTCAATACCCCATCTTGTACGAAATGAGACCAAGTTCATTGTTCTTTTTCGGTCTTTTGTTAAATTGCAAAACAATGTTTTTGTTCACTCAAACTATTTTTAAGAATAATAAAAGAAATTTTGAAAAGTAAGAGTACGTGTTAATGATGTTGGGGTGACAGGTTGAATTGTTTAGTTGAAACACGAGTATAAGCATTACCCATTACTCGGACAGACTGAAATTGCATAACTAGAACACAACTCATTACTTCATCTAAACGTGTCAACTGGTTGATAGGTAGTAGTAAACGTGTTAATAAGGTTAATGAGTTGCGATAGATGGGTTAAACAAATAGACTGACGGCTCAACATGTTTATTTAAACGGGGTAAATACGCCACGTGTAGCTAAATAGGTGAAATTGAACCCGATTTGTTTATTAAACATGTTAGATATAATAACTCAAAACCTAATTAATTCGAGTCGTGTCAGAAGTTACAACCTCTATCAAATAAGTATACTCATGAAGGTATTTGCAAAGAAAAAGAAAAAAAAACTTTTTACCTTTTAGATGAGTTTAAATGAAATGAAATGAAGTTCCAAGACGTGGATATTTATTTTATTATATATGATTGTATGAATTCGTATTTAACCAATTAAAAATTAAAAAAACGTCAATATAAGTCTACAAGACATTTACATTTGCAAAAAGTCGTATATATATAACTTCCGTATATGTAATGATTATTCTGATAATTAATATTTATCGTTAATTCCAAAGATAAACAAAGAAGTAATTTCAATACATATTTAATTCGTTGTTTTAAGGTATTAACCCTTACTCCAAAAGTACTTTGAAAAATATATGATTGACAAATGTTTTATCAGCATTAAAAGTATATATTTATAATTTAGTGTAAATTAGATGATGTTAAAATAAACTGATAAAATTCAAACAACGATAGAGGGCTAATTATCAAATTGACTATTAACAACTTGATGAACAACTTTATGACATGTGTAACGATGACAAAATCGACAATAAAAACAAAATACATTTAACATGCTTAAAAACCAACAGTATATGCTAATGTTTATGAAAGTATATATAATTTATTTGACACATGTAAATGTTGGGACAAGGAGAATTTGAACAGATGTTAATAAGGACAAGTCACTAAGTCAGTAATATGTTGGTGATATAATCGCTCAAAATTCCTAAGGTTGTTCAGATTAGCTATATGTTTAACGTCATATAATATATTAGTTTTAGTAACCCGTGTATTACATGGGTATAATAAATAAAATATTAAATATAATAAAAATTTATTAATTATAAAATGATATTATAAGATAAGATGTAATTGAAATCTTTCTTATTATAAATATAATGAAAATTTTGTTTCAAAATAAACGTTTAAAAAATATCATTTTTAAAAAACTTTGTTAATATAACTCGTAGTTTTAAGTATTTTTGTTTATAAAAAAATTATTTTTTAACAACACTAAGTTTAAAGTGTTTTATATTTTTAAAAAAAATTGATGTTTTAGAAAATTTCTTATTTTATAAAAAATGTTTATTTAGAAACAACATTAATAAAAAGATCTCTTTTTTAATTTATTAAAAACCATTTTAATCTAAAAAATATTAAATAATATTATTAGTAATTAATATAATTATTTAATAAGAGAAATAAGCGAAAAAATTTTAATGAGAATAAATGTGGTATTGCTACATGTTTCTCTAGTTATCATTTTATAAGAGTAATAATATTACTTATCTAAAGTAAAGATTTTTTTTATAACAGTTCAATTCAGCTATTTCAGATATTTATACACATGTATACATAATAGAACTATAAAATTTGATTATTGAAAAATATGCATCATCAAACCATTCATTTTGCATTTAGTTCAATTATTTGACTTATCTTAATTCAATTATTTTATATATAACCTGATCAACTAATAAGTTAGAAACTTATGTATTACATATGACGAATAAACTTAATTTTTTGTAGGCCAATAGTTTTTATGAAATTTTATATGAAAGATGCTGTAATATAAGAAATAACTAAGATTTAGGAATTATAAAATTATATTTTAAGATTTTTAAATAAATTATTAAAATAATATATATATATATATATATATATATTAAATATTTAATCAATTAAAATTATTATTTAATAGGAGAAAATTTCAAGAAATAAATATTTAAACTTCACTAGAAGTCGACACATGACAATCTAAGCTTGTTATTTATTATAATAATAAGATTATTCATATCTTCACCCAAAGCTTTAACCCAAACAACCACACAACTAGATGTTGAGTTTGTATTGAGGGGTCTAGCATACGCCATACGGTATCAAAATTAGCCCAAAATAACTCAATCAACTAATAAGTTAAAAACTTATGTATTATATATGATGAATAAACTTAATTTTTTGTAGGCCAATAGTTTTTATGAAAATTATATGAAAGATATTGTAATATAAGAAATGACTAAGACTTAAGAATTATAAAATTATATTTTAAGATTTTTTAATAAATTATTAAAATAATATATATATATATATTAAATATTTAATCAGTTAAAATTATTATTTAATAGGAGAAAATTTCAAGAAATAAAAATTTAAACTTCACTAGAAGTCGACACATGACAATCTAAGCTAGTTATTTATTATAATAATAAGATTATTCATATCTTCACCCAAAGCTTTAACCCAAACAACCACACAACTAGATGCTGAGTTTGTATTGCGGGGTCTAGCATACGGTATCAAAATTGGCCCAAACCAAATCTAGACATTTCTATAGAACTAATTAACAACATGTAAGGTCAATAAAAAACAACTTTAGAAATGTCATATCCTAGAACGTTATGCTAACTATTTTCTAACCACACATGCAAAAACATCCATATTCTGAACTTTTGTCCATTTTGGTAAACAAATTTGATTAAAGTGATCTTTTATGAAGATAATAATCTATATAAAAGATTTATAGCAATGTAAAGAATGTTAAACCTGATGTTATTATAATACCGTAGGTGGCCATTTAGATGTCAAAAGCCTCCTTAATGTTGTATAGTAAGTGTCATTCTCTTGTTAAGCATCCTTAGTTGATTTAATTAGCAGCTAATCGGTGAATTCAACGTTCAAACTATTAAAGCCGTCAAAAAGCATTGGCCACAACTAGTTGAGTTTAATCCATTTAATCAGATAAATTTATATTGCGTAATTCTGTTTTTTTTATATCATTAAGTTACATTAAGTTAAAAATTATATATTGACGTCTATAAGTCTATGTTTATCTACACTTTATATATCTATGCTTACTAAAATTGTTCTTTTATATATAGCCATAATTTTGGTTGGTTTTCTTTTATTAGATTATAAGATTAATATTCTATAAAATTTCGAATATACCATTATGATGAGTTTATTCAGAACCACGTATGGTGTAAATTTCATTCAAAATGAAATTGTACGTCATATAAAATGCAAATTATATGTGCTTATTGTTATCAATGTTTATATCTATAGTTGTCTGGTTATTTTTAATGTGACATTCTTATATTTATCCACCTTCATATGTCAACTTTTTTTTTTTTTTTATCATTTTTTAATATAGAATACCAAGTATAATATCAATGGACTCGCCGCATTCACAGGTTTGCAACAATTTAGTTTTTTATATAAAGTTTCGAATGTTATCAATAACGTCAAGTTTTTATTCTTCTTACCTTCAATGTGCGGGTTTGCGATAACATGTTGATGTTAGGTTTTTTCAAGGTTTCATGACGATGGTTTTAATACTAATTTAATTACCTTTATGGAGTACTTTAATAGCTTAATTAGTAATACTTTTAGTGGCCAAGTTGCTTGGCAAAAGTCACTTTTGATAGCCGATGTTTGTGTTTATCTATTTGTAACTTTATAATTAAGAAATGTGAATTATTTTGCTAAACAAAACTAAATAACACAATCTTTTTGTTTTTAACAATATAATTAAACTGTTCTATAGAACTTCATATATATATACATATATATATATATATATATATATATATATATATATATATATAAAAGTTATAAACATAAAAATTCAATTGTAAATTATCATTTCTACCCCTTCACACCACCTTATCTACGCCCAGGGGCGGATCTATTAAGGGGTGAGGGGTAGCCTCCGCTACCTCTTAACTTTTTACGCGTAGTGCTAAAAAAAATTTTTTTTGCGTTTTTATGTAAAAATTTTTTTTTTGTGTTTTTGTGTAAAAGATTTTTACGGTTTTACGTTACCCCTAACAACTCAAAACTTTATAGAAAATTTTAAATTTTATAAAAAGTAGTCTAATATTTTATAAAAATATTACTTTTTATAAAAATATTATACCAAATTAACCCAATTACCCATTCAAAAGCCCCAATGTTAATTAAGCCAAAATTTTCTTTAGCCCAATTAATTTTTAAAAGCCTAAATTATTATAAAACATAAAAACCCAATTATTTACAATTATAAAACATAAAAACACAACTAAATACCAAAATCGCCCCCCCCCCCCCCAAACAACCAAAAAAAAAACCCCATATGCGCTGCTGGTCGTTGCTGCTACTGCTCGCCGCTGCTCTCCTCCTTGCCGCCGCTGCCGCTGCTCAGCCTGCTCCGTGCTGAGATGCTGCTTGAATCTTGATTGTTTTGAAGTTAAAGGTATTTTTTCTAATTTCTAGGTTTAAGTGTTATTTACAAGATTTCAAGAGTAGGAGATTGATTAATTGTTATTTGATTTAATTTTTAGGGTTTATTGACAATTAAGGATTTGTATTGACAATTAGGGATTTGTAATGATATTGTGAATTTGATTTAGTTTTTAGGTTTTATTGGCAATTAGGAGATTGATTAATGATTAATGAATTTGTAATGTTATTTGGAAGATGAAATTAGGGATTTGGAGATGTATTTGATTTAAAATTTTATGAATTTGAATTCTGTTATTTGGTTAATAACTAACTAAACAACTAACAAACTCAAAATACCAAATAACATTAATAACTTAATGAGTTAATAACTAAACAAATAACATGACCAAAATTATAATAAGCCTAAAATTTAAATAACTAAATAACTAACAAACCCAAAATACCAAATAGTATTTTATAAAAACATTAATAAGTTAATAACTAACAAACCCAAAATACCAAATAACATGACCAAAATTATAATAAGCCTAAAATTTAAATAACTTAAAAACTAACAAGTTTACAAGCTTAAATACTCATTACCTAAACTAAACAACTTAAAAAAAATAACTAGTTATACCCATAACCCTCACCGCCTCACCCTGTCGCCGATCACCCAACAACCTTTGCCCCTATCGCCAACCAACCATCACCCGACCAGAGTGACCGCCCCCCGCCGTCCGCCGTTCTGCTGCGGCGGTGATATTTATATAAATGTACGTAAAAGAAAAATTTTTACGTTACCCCTGAACTTTTCTTCTAGATCCGTCACTGTCTACGCCATCATACCACGATTCACCACAAGGAGCACCAAAACAACAAAGAGATACAACAAGAAGTTTGCATTGTCATTGTTGCCCTTGCACACTCATAAAATCTTCTTTCACTGTTATCTAGTAACCTATGATATTTCTTCTTTCTTTTGTTTTGGTTCAATAAAAATACTTTTAATCGCAAAACTAGTGGCATAATTATCTGGCAACCTATGATATTTATTTTCTTTCTTTTGTTTTGGTTCAATAAAAATACTTTTAATCGCAAAACTAGTGGCATAATTATGGTGCGATATCATTTATTCTCTTAAGTAATGGCGTTTATAAAAGATCTTATTATGGTACAAATTGGGGTTCTACGTGTTGCCAAGAATCTTAATTGTATTGCCGAATAGGAAAATTCTTAACTTCATCAACTAAAAGGACATCGTTATTGGATATTTTTTTACACGACTGAAACCAAACCGAAAATTAAACAGGTAGTTTGAACCAAGGTAAACATATTGTTATCGATGTGGTTCCTATTCAAAACACTTCTAAACATGTACCTTGTTTTAAAAAAATAAAGAGTAGAGGGGCATTTTCAATTTTTTTAACAGAATTTGAATTTGATATGTAAATAACTAAAATATGATAATAACAAAAACATTGTTAAAGAAAGATAAATTGGATTTTATTATTTCAAACTACGATCCGGTGTCTATTAATAATCTATACACCAATGACACTTTTAGCTATAACTTTCATTATCAAAGATAAGTTTACTCGCATAATTATCATAAATATATACTTGATTTTCACTCACAAGGATGATTTTAAGCAAAATGAAAAAATGTACATTTCTTATAAGCAAAATCATGTGAAAAATCAAGTATAAAGTATGACAATTATACAAATAAAATTGACCCAGGCAACAAAAGTGAACGATAAGAGTGACAAGGATATAATGTCTTTGGTATAAATTGTTATCAGCTAACGTATCATGTTTGAATTATTAAAATTCAATTTACTAAATAATAAAACCAAATTGAATCCAACCAAATTAACCAAACAAATATAACTGCTATTGGTTTGTTTCTTAAATTATATTAGCTAGCCACCGGTATAAAATATAGAAAATTTAGATTTTATTCATCCAAACTATTGATTATTGGCCAATATTAATCTAAACTAACAATTTGATCAATGTTAATCATAAGTTTTGATTGTGTTACTAATAATAATCTCGGTCTAAATGTTTGTTAACTCTGTAGTTTTTGATAACTTAACATATGATATGGCTTGTGATGTGACGTATAATATAGTTAAAATTAAAAATATAAATAATTTCCTCAATTATTTTCTATAAAAGATCATTTTCTTAGTTATTACATGTATTTCTTTTGTCGCTAGTTGTGTAGATTGCAGACAAATAGACGTAAAAATGAAGTGATATATTTATATTTTTTATTCTAAAAATAAAATATGTCATGTCACTAACTACGTCACGTGCCACATTATAAAAAACTAATGGAGTTAACGAACAGATAGACTAGATTGTTATTTGTAACAAAATCGAAATATGAGATTAATATTGATCAAATTATTAGTTGAGATTAATATCGACATATAATTAATAGTGTGTATTATTAAAATCCAACTTTCCTAAAATATATGATGATGTTTCCAAGTATGTCCATTTTAGTCTAGGTGGCGAAATAAACGATTAAATGGATTGTAATTTGTTACGGGTCAAATTACAATTAATACGACCTTACCTATACCGATCCACTTTCATCATCAACATTGGTTACTATTCCGTTTCATATCCTAATTGCTCATTTTCCCGTTTGAGAAAAAAATTAATTAAGTTTTTTTTATCGATGATTCTGATTTCTAATATAAGCTAGAACCTCTGTGATATGAAAGTGCATATTCTTAAATATTAAATCTTGTGAGCATTATAAAGGTATAAACATGTTGAGATAAATAAGAACTCCTCTAAGCTTATGCTCAATTCGTTTAAGACAAGAGCACTCGAGCTCTGTATATAGCTTGAACTTGATTTTCAAGTAACTCATAAGCTCGAACTTGATCAGTTTATTATTTATTGTTTTTAATACATATGCACGTATAATAACTTTTATATGTATTTATAACTATAATATATATATATATATATAACATGATATATATAATTTGATTATTATCAAGATTATATATGATACTCGTTTTATATAAAAGGTATTATATTTATACAAATAATATGTTCATCCATGCTAGCAAACCCAATCAAGCACATATGTATACCACTTGGGTACGAGCTCATTTATAATTAATTAGTTCTACTTTATGATCAAGTTAGAACTCAAGCTTGTTTAAGCATAGTTGGATTTAAGAATTTAACAAGCCGATTTAGAGGGGTTCACAAGCAGCTTAGTTCATTACACTGTTAAGCACATTGCAATATTTTGACGACCCTATGACACTGTACTCTACATATATTTTATTTTTAAAATCACCACGCATGTACTCTATACGATTTAAACCCATAATCTTTAATTAAATAGTACATCACCTTATCAACAGTAGGAGCGGACCTACTTGGGGGTTGGGGGGGCAGTCGCCTCCCATAAAAAAAATTTTTTAGTGTTATATGTATGTGAAAATCTCGAACGCCCACCATAAAATTATACAATCCTCCCACTTTTGCCTCCCATAAAAAAATCGTAGGTTCGCCACTGATCAACAGGATATCCTGAAAGCATCTAAAGCTTTAGTCTACCATGTTTATGTAACATGAGTCCATTGTCTCATGTATTTACATCAAGAAAGCTTTACATTCTACGAGTCATAACAATTGTTGTGACATTTAACAAAGTTAAACCAAAAACCATCATCATTTATCATGACTTGTCCTTGTGGGACCGATTATTATTTATTAAATTATTTTTATTTTGGTAAGTGGCAACCTAAAGAAAAAAAATAGTTAATAAGACTTTTTGGTCACACTTTTCAATTCCAATACGCGTGCAATACTGTGTGTGTGTGTGTGTGTGGAGTCGCCACCTTTCTTTCTATTATGTAAGCAAGTACTTCACCTTTAGATTGATGCAAAGATGAACATCACAATAATTAATTCTTTAAAACCACTAGTAATGTCCTATTAAAATTTTAATATAAAATCATAAAAAGTAATAAAATGCTAACTTCGTATCTCCTTAAAGAGTTTTATACAAAATTTAGGGTATGAAAGCTGACAAATCGCGTTCTTATATGCTTTTCGAGTCGGAGAGGAATGTATACAAATCAATCAGTAACAAGAATTTATGATTTTTTTTATCATATTTCAACCAAAGATTGGGTTAATTTGGTCAAACGAAATGGCTGACTGTCAAAAATGTTTCTTTTTTATCGTTTTTGTCATTTTCAGCTAGATGATTGTTTTGCATTAGTTTGAAACAATTTAGGTGGTTTACACATATAAGATGCATCCATAGTTATACATTTTTAAAGCACGGAGAAAAATATGTATGAAAAGTTAAACTCGGTCAATTCGATTTCATACAACCAGTTCAAAAACATAAACCATCTGGCAAAATGTTAAAACTGGTTTTTCAAATTGTAAACCATTGGCTGGGACATATAAATCCCAACCCAATCGAACCGGCTAGTTCATTGGAAACACCCAAGATTGAATACCCCCAAGATCCTATATTGAATACCGTATAACAACCAAGGTCATTTGTAGTTGTTCATGTTACATTTGTACTACCAAACATTTACATTCACTTTGAAAAGTATAGTACATTCGAAAAAGTCATATGAATATAGCATGACTCATGAGGATAATGTGAAATATATTAAAAAGTAATGTATGAAATGCTGCACTTGACCGAAAAAGAAGGAAGACATGATCTTTAATTAGATTTTTAATGACCGCATTATACATGTATTCTAACTATGTGTTATAAATTTATGATATGACATAAAATTATGATACAAACCTTACAATAAACCTATGGGATAGAGTTTAGTGTAAACTAATGCGTGTTACTTTTGGGTCAGTCCAACAGGTTTATAAGTTGATTTGCTTATTTTTTTAATTTAAAAAAAATATGATTTATATCATAAAATAATTTGTTTAAAACTTTTATGACAGAATTTAAAAGTTACAAATAATAATCATCATTAGGAATCTTAGAAACTTCATTATTTATATCTTATTGTTGTAAATTTTATTTTAGAGTGTTGTTGTGTGAAAAAACAAAAATGTTTTTTGTTTTTAGATTGATTTTATTTTTGGCCTTGTCTCTAGTTGGACCTATCAAGCGCCAACACAACGTGTTTAACACCCTTAATGACATGTGTAGGTTGTATTATTCATAAATCCTAAATTGTCTAGATATTTATAGTGAAGCATGTTAAGATTACTTTCAATTGGATAATTTACAGAGAAAATAGGTCAAATACGTGAAATTTGTTATGAAAAAAACTTACCTGAGAAAATAACAAACAAGCCATCACAACATACCAGATGACGATTGACAATTGATGGTATAAGTGTCGACAGTTAAACAATTAAATTATAGCTATGCATAACATGGCATGTATCGTTTTTTTTTTTTTTTTTATCATGGCTTTATCTATGATTACCATTTATTATTTATAATATAAATGCTATATATTATCTTATATAGAAATACTCTTATGCATACGTTATATATTTGTTTAGACGTGCAAGTAATTAACCCGGTATATAGAAATACTCTTATAGTCTTATGCATTCCTAATATATTTGTTTGCCACTCTACCGGGCTGTTGGGCTGCAATTTGGGGCTACAATCATGTTACTAGGCCATAACTTTGGGCTGTTTGGCTCCAACTTGAGTATCAATTTTAATCCATCAAGAAATTGTTGGGTTCCAACTATTTCTTTATTTGTGCATTTATATATATTTTTTGTTTTCTTTGGAAATCTGTGTAAAATAATAAAATATTATACCCCCAGTTGGCTTACAAAATTTAATTAGAACATTAACATACAAAGAGCCCATATCAATTCTTGTGCAGATGTTTATTTTGCTAATATCCGCAAGCAACTGCCGGTTCGGGCCATCTATTCAACTGGTCTGAACCGGGTCTTGCCCAACCGTAGTTATTTACTGAATCGAAAACCTGTTGAAAATATTTCAGACCAAATAGAAATCAATTGATTATTATCAATTATTACCAAGTTATTGACCAAATCAGTTTGATCCTTCGTGATCAGATTGATTATAAGAAAGGTAGAAGGAGAGTGTCCCGTTATCGGACGAATTAAAAGTTACGCAATAATGTAAAACCAACCTGTTATACGATGTTTTTCGAATGATCAACTGCACGGAAAGTACTCCTGTCCTTAAAGGATTTTACGCGCTCTGTTTGCTGTAAACTGCAGCGTAAACTCCCAGGATTTAATGCAGAACGAATCCGGTGTTCCAACAACAATGGAAACCGGATCAACGTGAAGCTTGAGAAGAAACAGAAGCAGAGATATTTGTAGCAGAGAAAAGCTTTAGCCTTTTTTTCTTTTCGGATGATTAAACCCGAACCAGGAGCTCTATATTTATAGACTAAAACGTAACTAATTTTAAGAAAAACGGGGATGGGGATCACCCCCACCAGTTCGCCAATTCGGTTACGCAGATAACCCGAATTGCTTACTGATCAACTCTATCCATCGTGTTTATCTCTTAGTCGGTTATTTCGAGTCTATCCGCAAGCCTCTGAACCGAGCCTTAGTTAAAAATAAAAGCTCCTTAGCTCCTAACGACGATGCATACATGCGAAGGGCGCCTCCAACGCGCCCATTCGCGAGCTCCCGTCTCAGCAACGGCTCGGCGCGCGTGTGGGCTTAGCTTTTCTCTTGGCTCAATAATCACTTTGGTAATCCATAAGGGCAAGCCCCTTATAAAGCACTTAATGATCTCTCCCCCTACCAATGTGGGACAAGATGAAACATGCCAACTTGCATTATTCATCTTATGAATTTCCAACAAAACTTGTATGTTATGTAAGCATTTCCAAGAGTATGCTGCTAAATATCACATTATGCCTATAAACAATTTAATTCAATGGAGTAAAGCAACAACAGGAATAAAATGCCAAAATGTTCAACTGTGAAACCCTAATTCGAAACTCCCAATGTTTAGATACTGCTACTTATTTCCCTATGTACTGATCAAAACAAATATCAAAAACTGCAAATCATATAAGCCCATTTAGGAGTGATTATTAATTCGTTATCCTTCGTCTTAAACATTAGTAGCGGCAACATGAACGATTATTGCATTTGCTGCTGTAATGTTGCATGAGGAAGCAATGAGTTGAGTAGATCTTCATTTAGTTTCACTGGAAGTGGTGGCATCTGCTTCAGTTTCTCTGGGGTGTCAATTAAGCTGCGGAAAATTATAAACAATAAGCTTTGAACTCTTTTTGAGGATCAAAGTAAGAGGTGGCAAAACAGGCGAGTTGGTTCACTGGTAAAAAGCAAGATGTTGTTTTTGGTTGGATTGATGCACGACCATTGTTTTGTCCGTTTTATATAAATAGTTAATGTGTTGAATATGAACAAAAAACCACTTTTTTATATTTTTATACTTAAAAAAGCAATTAATACTCAGACATAATCTCCAATCACCACCGTCTCCTATTTTCTTTCTCACAAGTCACAAGTATCTTTTCATTACTTGTGAGGGAGGTAAATAGGAGGTGGTTGGTGGTTAAGGATAAACCATAATCCAAACCAACCCGCTCATGATAAGCAGGTCAAAGTTGCCACATGTTGATTGTAGGGTGAAATGAGAATTACTTGCTTAAGATATCACGGATGTTTTTTCGAACTTGGCAAAGGAGACTGATATTCTCATGTACCTGTTGAAAGTATCAGAAGTAGAGAGTAAATACGCATAGTTTTTAATACGGGCAGGCTGTTTGACCCTTCTTTATTTCATTTTTTTACGATTTTATGAATAAATCAAGCATTAAATAAGAATTTCAAAACACAATTAATACTATAACCTATATGCTTTAACTTTTAACAAAGCAATTTGGGAGGTTTTAGGTATTTTGAATCAATTTAGGTGACTTCCAATTAAATTGACCTGTTTTCTTTTTTTAAAGTTGTTACTGCCTCTAGACGATCACTAAAACACAAGGATATATAACCAAATGTCAATATTATAATTTGGCTATATAAACATACCAAACAGGTGAAATAAAAGAAATAGGTAAGAAGGAAAAGTGTTGAATGGGTCAACCTGACCGAAAGAAAAGCATATTTTTAATAGATAAAACCTCCTAAAATCATGCAAAAATTATTAAATAATAATATCTTTACAGTCATATTTGACACAATGATGATATATGAAAGTTAGAGAAAAGGTGTTTTGTGTCACCTGAGCGAACCGATACCAAAGAATCCTATTTTGACATGTTACCCAAAAACCCACTCGCCCGTTTTGCCACCTCTATGAAGGACTACAACAATCTTCAAAAGCACAACTAGTTGCTAAATAGATATATCACCTGATGAGTTTCAAGATTTGCTGAGATCCGCTCCATAGCCTGTGCGCTTTCCTTAAGAAGTTGTCCAGCTGGACTCACAAGAACTGTAATAAATGCAGTTGATAATGTAACTATGCATAAATATATAAGAAGCTGACACATGGCTAGCTTGGATAAAAGACAGAATCTATCCATGACATCTGGATCTAGCGGTTCTTATTTTCAGGGTAATATTTTATTTTGTTTCAAAAGTTAACTGGCAAAAGAGTTTCAGAAGTTCATAACTAAGAATGAGAACTGAAAGTTATGTACACAGAAGAAAAATAGGGGTAAACAACTCCTAGTAAAAATGTATGTAAGAAGCATATGTAATTTACAAGGGGCTAAAGTTGCAAGCGTGTAACATACTTTACAGAAATAGTGACTTTCTGTAATGTAACTAGACTTATTGAACCAGTTAATGGGCCACTATAATTAGATGAATTTAACACCTTGTCACTCCAATTAAACTTTTGTTTTGTACTTTTAATAGAGATTATTTTCATTGTAATTTTTATTAAATTTCAAGAACATCAAAGTATTGATTCTTATTTCAACAAACCAGAATCAAGCACTTGTTTATAGAACATCACATCTAAATCCTTGTGTGTCTATAAAGGGTATGCAACCGAATAAACCTTTGCTAGTGATTCAACAACCTTGAACCCAAAATTATTTATATAAATGAGATTCACAGCATGTGACACATGTTGCACCAAAGAATGCTTGCACTTAATTTGTGGAAATGAAAGAAAAAATAATACTTTATTTTCTAGAAATTAAATAAAAATTAAACATCCTATGAACCTTTTTTTTTTTGCGAAGTAAAAAAAATAAGGGTTAAATTCATCTAGGTATAGGACCCACATTGCTGGTTCAAAAGTCTAGTTTATGTTAGTAAGTTACACTTAGGCCATGAGAAGGATAAGATACAATTATGTCATGATACTGAAGTAGTTGAAATTTCCACATGAAGCTCAGGCATGAACTAACCACTGCACAGTATAGCATTTGATTTTCCATTGGCAACCATTCCATTAAAATATGAAGATACTCTAGTTTGAGTTGCTAAATGAGACGTGCTTGCCAAATGTTCATTCATTTTTTCCTGGATAAGAGAAAATTCATTCTATTTACCGTTACACGTTAGCATTACCAAAACGAAAAAATAAAACCAAATAATATAAACATAAAATTTAACAAAAAAATTATAACTAGAGAAAAGATTAACAGATAGAAGGCTTACTTTTCTATCTTTGTTTTTCCTTGCCAAGATGTAATCTTCTTTCCTTCTTTTGCTTATATCCCTTTTCTAACACAACAAATAATCAAATTAGATAACAAAATGGATTAATGGCATGTCACACCTGTCATGATGAAAGGATGTGAAATGCTCATATGTTTGACCTGGCAAAATAACAGATTTGACAAATGACTGCCACAACTTACAATAATTTCTTATTCTAGCACAAAGTCAAAGTATTACACCATGACTAAGCCTTAAGCATATTAGTATTATTATTCTATGGGTGGTAGATAATGCATGATATGTATCTTCGTTGTCAAAAGCCCACAACGCCTGTGCCTAGGTTTTCAGGCGCAGCTCAACGTAGCCTTGTCGACTTGCTTTAAAAGCCCCATTTTCAGGCCCTCAGGTGCATCTTCAGGCCAATCTGGCCATATTCTGGCCAAAAATCATCTGAACAGGTCTGAAACAATTACACCAGACTTACACAAGCCTGGAATCAACCTGAAACAGCCTACACTAGCCCTACAAGCACCTAAAACATGTCTAAAACCCCTAAAAGGTACTTTTATACTACGTGCCTCGCTAAAAAAAAGCCCACGTTGCTCCTAGGCCTAATGTATATGATGAATGAAGATTTTTTTTTACTTTTACAGGACAAAAGGGTATGTTTTCTTATTTATAGATGGTTTTTAGAGATATTTCTAGCTTATAACCAATCCCAGAGGATACAATAGATGAATATCCTGTCATGAAATCTCTAGTATTTGCAAATAACATTTAAAAACAGACAACAAGAAAGCGATCAGCCGATCACCATGTGAGTATACAACAACATAAAGCATACAACTAAGAATATCGTAGGATGTTAAACTTACAAACATCCATCTGCACCGCAAAGCCACATCCCTCACAGTCTTATTCTGCAACTGCACAGCAATCTTTGCGTAACGGATGATATTCGATTCAGATGCATACCTGAGTTTTAGTTTCTAATAATATCAGTCAACAACAGTAGACATAAAGTGTATGACACTTTATCAGATCAAAACAACTATCTTTCTTTTCCAACATACAAAAAACACATTAATCTCGTTATTCGAATCAAACAACAACATAACATGTTAATCAGTCTTCAGAATACAACACACATCAAGAATACCAACAAGTTCCTTCTTTAATCAATCAACATCATACGTTTTGCACAATAGTAGAATCAAACCCTCAATGTTCACAATTTCAAACCCTAATTTAACAAAAAGCAACTTACTGTGAGAGCCCATCTTCCAAAATCGACTGTTCATCGGGAGTCCAATCAGTAGAAACACTAGGGTTTTGCTCCGGCACCGAACCACCACCACCGTCGTAACCGGGGTGACCCGAATCCACGCTATTCGACCCGTTTCCAGATGGGTTCGCCATAAAAACACCCCTAATCACCAAGCATACACTCACTCAAACGGGTTTCCCGCCAATTCTTAACATTTCTTCCCGCCAAAAAACATTACCCAGATCAAGAAACTCAAAACCCACGAATCTAAACTGCAAATTCAGCTGATTTTGCAGAGAGACAAAGGGGTTTGTGGGTATAAACCTGTATGTGTGTAGGTATGAATCTATACGAGCAATTGTAGCAATGGATTGATGGATTAAATTCTGTGATTCGTTAGTGTGTGTGTGTGTGTGTGATTATTCGGTGGTGATGATGAATCAAATTGATATGAATAAGGAAAGTGGTATGCCGGTGTTGGGGCGAATTCAGAATAGCACCATTATCGATCACCACTTTTGCTTTTATAAATTTGTGCAAAAAGTCGATCGACGCTTTTATTCTTTTTAGCTTTTGTTATTTTTGGGGCCAAACAAGAATCTTTGTATAAAAATCACAAATATGGACAAACATGGGAGTTCAATGAATGTATTTGACTGGTTTTGTTTTGTCATGTTTGTTGAAAACTAGGTGAGAGGGGTCATTAATAACAAGGGTTGACTATGTCATGGGCTTACCTAAAAAAATAAAAATAATTAATTTGCCTGACCGACTCGAGACCGATTTCAAATAAAAATTTTTGGTTCGGTCTTTGGTTCTTGTTTTCACCTTACTTGGTTTCGGTCTAGGCGGAGACCAATGTAAAAAGCCACTAATAAAATACAACTGTAAATCACACAATATTAAACTGGTCATCGGTCATTATTTTTCATCATATTCAGTTTATGTCCCGAGCTCTAAAAAGCCACTAATAAAATACCACAGTTAGAAGTGCATTTACACTAATTTAAATAAAATTGAAATTGTAATATTAGTATCTTTGGTGAAAACATGTGATATTTTAGTAGGTAAGTACACACCTTAGATGATTAAAGAATCATTGTATTTCGGTATAGTTCATGCCCATGTATAATCACTCCTAATAATAAAACTAATATATAAAAAAATATTTTATTCTAAAAATTGTTTTAAAACCTACAATAGATAACGAGAGATTCTTCGTAAGTGTAGATTTTACATTTGTTAGCGGTTTGTGTATCTCTATAAACCATATTGAATACTTTTAGATTTAAATATTTCTTTAATACTCACATAAATTTAATATTTAATAGGATTATTGAAAGAGAATAACAAGAATGACTATGTATAATTTGTTATAAAAACATAGTGCATCAAAACTAAGACGAATCATCAAAATGTCTCAATTGAAGGTTAACAATTATAACTATTGATAGTTAGACTGGTACATGAGTGAAAATTTTATCAACAATAATCTCATCAGCAATAACTTGATATTGCTAACCGTCTTACTTCCCACTAAAGTTGCAACTAACGGCACCACTGAAGTTGTTGCTCGCGATTTTGATCAATTATAACTTAACATTCTAAATTGTCACTGATCGATATTATCTTAACACTAATGATTACCAGTGATATCGTGTGAATGATGATTAAGTTGTCTTATAATATTCCATTCATTCATACAAATACGAATGCCCCATGGACCTCGGATAGAGTGTTGGCCTTGAACCCCACCAAAGGGGTTAAGGGGGTGGTGCCCCCTTGAACCACCAAGTTTTTTGGTTCTTGAAACTATAATTGTTTCAAATAAATACGTACTCCATACCTTTTGGGTTGTAAAAAATATATATTATATTCTCTTTTTGATTTTCTCTAAATCTAATTATACTAAAACAATCTTCATGACCATCAACATGGACCGGACAAGACCAAACTAGGTGGTTAAGGAAAAAATGGGTAATTTACCAAAATAACCATTTGACCAAATTAAATTATTAAAATAACCGGTCAAAAATTAAGTTTATCCAAGAAAACAATCAAAAGAATTGTGCCACATGTTCACCCCTCGCCCACGTGGCGAAGAAAACCCATAATCCCTCACCGACACGTTCTTTCAAGCGAGGAGTAGGCATAATCCCTCGCCCACGTGTTATTTTTTGGCATCCCTCGCTGACGTGTGATATCCCTCGCTGACTCAGCGAGAGATTATGAGAATCCCTCGCTCAAAATTACCAAATTCCCCCCCCCCCCCTCGCCCATAATTTAAAATCACAGTTTTTGATTGGAGAGTCATCATTTTACCACCAGAATATCCCTTAAACACATTTATACCGAATAGATGTTCGTCATAAACTTAACCTATATATCAAACAAGAAAATATCAAAAAAAAACTTCTTAAGAAAGAAGTGTCAAAATATACAAGATTCACATACTAAACACCTAACAACAATAAACCTACATTAACATTTGATGAAGATAATAATGTTTTTCCTCAGAAACAACTATGCAACATTAACTTCAACTCAAGCATAAATATACACCAACAATAAATATAAGTACACAACTAGCTATCAAACCACATTACTTGTGCAATATCTTATAGTCTGAAATTGTAACTAACAACCAACACAAAGCAATTTGTCAAGATGAATCAACAAACATATTCAAAACATAGTATAATTTGATCAATAAACAAACTGCCTTAACATTTTTTCAAGATTTTGATCGAATAACGGGCCGAAAACAAACTACTTTGATACATTCTAACATCTATCGCACATTGATCTACTTTGAAATCATCCCAACCAATGAGGTTAACTTCGTATAAACCGTCACCATATAAGTTGTAAACATGCATCCTCTTCCAACTATCCATCACTAAACCGTCCCCCGTTTCGTTCCAAAAACCCAAAACCTTTATAAAACCTAGCTGGAGATGCGGTTTCTGCTTAAATTCACAATGCATCACCCATCCCCTCTCCTTCAACACCCACACATCCACACGACAGTTAACAATATTATACACATAACCAACTTCACCGCGTAAATCAACCAATTGCACCTTAACCCAACCCGAAGATCTACCTTCAGGAGGCTCGATTAACCCGAACTCCTCGGTAGTCAAGTTAAAACTTATCACCGGTCTACCTAAGTACATCAGGCGGTCATCATCGTCGTCTCGTTCGACACTTAACCGATGCAAACACCAATTAGCAAACACGCCCGCACTGCGAAGGAGCTAAAGATTTCACCGGCATTCTTGAGAGGATATCGTGCCTGATTTCCAACGGCAACTCAGCCATGATTGTAGATCTAATGACTGAATAAATACGCGGTTTAAAGTTTAGGGTTTAGGGTTTAGGGTTTTGTTTGCTATTTGTAGATAGGCGTTCAAAGTTACAAATCTATTGTTATTATGCTTCATTAAATAGGAAAGTTTGAGGTTGAGATTTTAGAGAGATTTACGGTAACCGTTTCAATAAAAGATTGAAGTTTAATGGGAGTATAATATCTAGAGAGAATTGTTTCTTTAATTAGATTTTATCCAATTAGCCGTTATAAAAATAAAGTTGGAGTCTCATTCAAAAATTAATCTTCTAATAATATTTAAGGATGATTTTTATCTGTATTGATAATAAATGACATTAATTAAGTATGCATAAAACTTCCTCTTTAATATCCGATACTTGGTAAAATTCTGTATTATTAAAACCTTCATAGAAAAAACGATACTGCAACAAGGATCCTACCGCGACAACTATCGCTATAGAATCAAGTTAATTTAATGATTTTTATTTAATTAATTATATATTTTTTAGTAAACCTAATATGACGATAGTTTCTAGCGCTGACATGTTGTCGTAATAGACTAATTAATGTTGACGACATTTATACAAACGACTATTAGGACCTATAGCTACGAGATTATGCCAGAGATGTCTATGTTGCTGACATGTCATGTTTATAGGCTTTCTAACCCTTTGGCGATGACATTACGCCACTATAAAAGATGAAGATTTATTTTAATATATTTGATTTCACACCATGGTCATTTATATCTAACAAGTTTTGTATATCCATAATTTCACTCATGGACATGTATTATGTGAACATCCTTGTAACCTCGTATTTTTAAACGTACATGTCCATCGTCACACTTATACGAAGATGTTAGAAGTGGCGTGTCATGCAGATTTAACAATCATGTCATTCCTCGTATGCTTCAATTGTGTCAAAAATATGACATTTTAGGGACGAAACACGTCGATGATATGGTATTTGAGACGAAACGTTCTTTATGTTACCTCTCACAAACCACAATTCTCTCGTTTCATCTATATTTTTTTAACAACAAATGTACAACTCTGTTTCGGATAATAGGTGTTATTTTAATTGGGTTCATTTAATAGTTTTCCAACCGGGACCACACACTCAACTCCCTTAGGAGAAACCTTACAACTGAGAAAACATTCTGCCTCAACACAGAGCATTTTGCTCTAATGCAGACTCGAAACCAATAAATTCTTATTTTTTATAATTGTAGAGGATGAAATTTAAAGAGATCTCTAAAGTTGCAGATCAGAGATCAGTCTATCACCCCCCTGTCTCCATCAACTAAACAAGAGTACGTGATAGTTTCTTTCATTTTCAGCTTGGATTTTGTTTTAACCTTTTTTTCAAAATAATAATGCACGTAAAAAAAACAAAAACAAACGTGTAACACGACAATGTTTACAGTCTGATCTTAAATCCTACTAACACGTTTTAGACACACTAATTATAGATAGAAGCGTCTAAAACATGTTACATACTGATAATATTTGAGATCAGACGGTAAACATTGTCATGTCACACGCTTATTCTTGTTTTTTTTTCCTATAAATTATTATTTTGAAAAATAGGTTAAAACAAAACCCAAGCCGAAAAACGAAAGAAACGGTCTTATACTCTTGTTTAGTTGATGGAGACGGGGGTGGTAGACCGATCTCTGATCTTCAACTTCAGAGATCTCTTCAGTTTTCATCATCCACAGTTATAAACATCAATCTTCAGGTATCATTTCATTATTTCGATTTGTTATCAATCAATTTCTCCATCGATGATCATCTAACATTGTACTTGTTCGTCAATTAGTTCGTTCAATTTCACTGATTATTAGGGTTTTATGATCTGCAGTCAAGATTAGATACCGACTGATTGTTTTCCCCAAAATTAGCGTCGAATTGAAGTGTAAGACGAGCCAATCTTTGATTCTTCATTTGTTCTTGAGGGAATGAGATCGAAGTTGCTCTCGGTTTAACTTAAATTCATGATCCGTTTGATTGTGTTCGAAATTAGAGGTTGCTACTGTTTGTTCTTCGACCTCTGTGTTTTCTTTTTTGTTTTTAGTAGACTTGAGGTAGAGGAGAATATTCAAAGGTTATTATATTTTAGTACATTAGTTTCATGATAATATAGGTGTGAAGCATGCGTTCTGCTGATGTGAGTATAACTATATAAATTATCGTTATTAATGTTGGTTTGTTTATCATTTAATAGTGTGAAGGAGCACTAGTGAACTTTTGTGATGCCTTTTGACGGGGATCACAAGCAATGGATGTGTGGAACGAATGGTTCAGTCAGTTTGCAGCGAGTCAGTTCTATTGTTCGGGATATTGGGGAACCTTGTCTCCATCAGTCACCTATAAAGGTTGTGGTTACTGTAAGGCTCTAAACATGCTCTATAGTCTTTCCCATTGGCTTCGACTGTTTTCTTCTTAAAATCCTTAATTCAGACAATGATGTGGAGTTTTATGAAAAGAATACCTAAATTGGGTTGTTACAGATTATTCCAGTTCCCAGTTTTTTGCTGTTTAATATGTAAATCATGCCTTTTCTAATTGTTATAGTAAAAGAAAAGTGGGTTTCTGTAAACTTCTTGTAGTCGGGTAATTTTGTCGATGCAGTTGAAATGTTTATCCATGTGTGAATGAGGTAGACAAAGATTATCACGCTCTGAGATGACTGTGACTGAATTTTGCTGTTGTTTAAACTTTAAATTAGGGTCTTAGAGGAGTCAGTTAGGGTCATGCCTTGGGTATGTGCTGCCTTAGGTCTTGGGATGATCCGCTAATAACTAACATTCAACATTGATCAAAGATTATATTATAGTGGTTGCAGTTGTTTTGGTGACTTAACTTCTGAGCTTCTCTCTGTCTCATTTCTTCTGCATGTTACACAGATAAACAAAATGCTTAAACCAGAGAAGTGGCAAACGACTTTTGATGATGATGGAAAGGTTTTTGGTTTTCAGAAAGCACTGAAATTGATAATGTTAGGGGTAAGGTTTTTGGGTTTTCAGATGTTTGCCATTCAAAATGGAATTCTATGTTTAGTATATTCTCTGCTGATTTTATTTATGTTATATTTTTGAAGCAGATAAATGCTTTCGCACATATATTCTCATGTGTCATGAAACCTCTTCTTCACACGATATCATGTTAAATGATAATTAGTCTGTTAGGTTAAAATGAAATTGTGGCCAAATAACTTCATTAGTTGGAATGTTTGTAACTTATATGTTCTCTATAATCACAAAAGACGTAGTTAAGATTTTCTTCTTGTGCTTCAAACAACTTAATCTCCTAAAGTTAAATCCTATAATAACAACAACGTTGTCAACACTCACTCACACACATATACACTAATATATATGCATACACATAAACACATTCTATGGCTTGATGTATTTATATTTTTCTTGTAGGGGGTAGATTCTTCTATTAGACCAGAAGTGTGGGAATTTCTTTTAGGCTGTTATTCTTTAAGCAGTACTGCAGATGAGAGGAGAAGGTTAAGGGCTGCAAGGAGGTTTTACCCCTTCCTTTGAGTACAATTTAACTTTATATCTTCTGTAAAATGCTCATTGTAGATGCAAAGGTGTTAATTCAATTTTTTCTTCGATCATAATATGTTTGTTGCTACCAATTACCAGAATTTAAAGACCTTTTGTGCCACATATTCTGTTGCATGTTGGAACTTAGTTGGGATAGTAGTTTCTAGGCATGTATTATGTCATGGTATAGTTACTAATATTTTATCATTAGGGTTTTTTAGTATATGGCTCGTAGACCCTAGTTGGTTTCTCTAGGGTTCTGGTTTCTTTACTATGTATATTGAGGGTTCCCCCTTCATTGTAATTGATTCAGTTCAAAATATCCTTCACATTAACATAGTAAGTGACCCTTCTTTCTATCAGAAATAAGGACCAAGATATTATTTTTTTCAATATTTAGTTGGATCATATCAGTTGGAGATTTCACTTTTCAGTTAGGATTTATTGAATTTTTTTATGTTATTGCTGTTTTATATGTACAACACACGACTAAGCTTGGTTAGTGAATCTTGTCACTTTATTCTGAAACCTTCTCATGGTTCCATATTCAAGAGGATGGGTATGCAGCTTTTTTATGATGTAGAAGCGATTGAAATGTCATGTACATAATATACTTCATAAATTTGTTTTTTAGATTTGATATAATAACTGTTTGATAAAAACTTTAAATGCAGGGAACGGTACCGAGACCTTATTAAGCAATGCCAATCAATGCATTCCAGCATAGGTACTGGTTCCTTAGCCTATGGTGTGGGGACAAAAGTCATGGATATGAGAACAGTGGCTAAAGAAGACAAGAAACAAAAATCTGAAGTAAAACTTGAGCAAACATCAAATGATGTTTCTGACAGATTAGAATCTTTTTCTGATTGCTCTGACTGTGCATCACATGATGATTTATATACTCCATACAGTGGCGATTACCCAAAATCAAGAAGCGAAGGGGATGGATCGGAATACAGAAATTCAAGTTATTATGATTTTCCTCCTTTACCAGTTACAAATTTATTTGAAAATAGCGGTATGATAGATAAGAATGAATGTAAATCAAATGATGAAAGAAATTCTACAAGGCGTAAGCTTAGATTCGAAGATGATCATGTGTATGATTTTCAAATTAATAACAATGTAGATCTAGTAATGGATGTTTCAGCATCTGATAATTCTACATGTACTAATAACTCTATAAACGAAGTGCCTAGATCTAGCAATTTAGACAATGAAATAGAAAATGTTGACATACAAAGAAAGAAAGATTTGCCTGAAATCCCTGTTGTAAACCTGGAGACATCCCATGAAAGAACTCGAAGTCCAAGTCAAGATCAAGATGGAGTATCTGAGTGGCTTTGGACTTTGCACCAAATAGGTGAGTTTTACCTTACCATAGATAATTGAGGAAAACTTGTTTATTTTGCCTTGATTTTGTTATGTTTACTCTTAGAGGTAGAAAAAAGGGTAGGCCAGGCAGGTTGGGTAACAGGTAGTCCCTTGGCACAGGTCGAAACAAGTTGGATCAGATGGGTTGAACCAAAACACTTTATGTGCAAAAGTTTTATATCTTTTATAAACAATCAGCATCCATACTTATTAAAAAAATATCTTATTTTGAAACTATTGTAATCTTCTTTTTAAATTACTTGGTTTATGAGGTTTTATGCATTAACTATACACCTTGGGTGACTTCGACCTGTTTGAGGCGTTAACCTAAATCAACTCATTTATAAGTTAATTGGTTGAGACTGCCACCCTTACTTTCTCAAATTTCCATTTTGTTTCTTTTCCCAGTTGTTGATGTTGTTAGAACCGACACTCATCTTGAATTTTACGAGGATACAAAAAATTTAGCTCGATTGTCAGACATTCTTGCGGTTTATGCCTGGGTTGATCCTGCAACAGGATATTGTCAAGGTTGTTTTTTCTGCCTCTCATTTTCTTAAATTATCTCCTTTGTTAAATTATGAAGTTTATGCGACTGTGATTGCAGGTATGAGTGATTTATTGTCTCCTTTTGTTGTGCTCTTTGAGGATGATGCTGATGCTTTTTGGTGCTTTGAGATGCTTTTAAGGAGAATGGTATTTCTAAACTTAACATTTATTTACTGTGGCAATTGCATTTAAAGTAAACAACTTTGGTCTGATTTCAGTTTCTGGTAACCATCTTATCTTGTAACTAAAGAAAGCGAAGATGGTCAAAAGTTACCCTTTACCAGTTTAGGTTACTTTCAGTTGATGCTTTTGAAAGTTGGTTACCTTCAATCAATCTTTTTTTAAACTTTAGTGGTTTTTTTTTTTTTCTGGCAAAAAGAAAGTTGGTTACTTATTAATACAATTTTAGTTCCTATTTATTTATGTGTGCATGTGTATAACCTGTTCACTAATACTTTTATATCCTTTATTTTTTCTTATCAAGCGTGAAAATTTTCAAATGGAAGGAACAATGGGTGTGATGAAGCAATTGGAGGCACTTTGGCATATCTTAGAACATATAGACAGGGAAATGTTTACTCATTTGTCACAAATAGGCGCTGAAAGCCTTCATTTTGCCTTCCGGATGCTTCTAGTACTTTTCCGTCGGGAGTTATCTTTCAATGAGGCACTTTGCATGTGGGAGGTATATATTTTTCTTGGTTTACCTGTTTGACTATGATATTATTTAGTTTTGTGGTATGTTGTGGCCATAGCCACATGTATTAAACAACCAAAATATTGAACTGATTAAAAAACATGTGAGAGACCTAAACTTTTTCGAAGTACCCTTATTAGTCTAAAGTTGATATGAATGAATCTATGTTGACTTAATATAAAATTATACAGTTGACTCCGAAAAGTTCCTGTTTCAACTTTGTTCTATTTCAATTTAAAATTTTACAAGTAGAAACCCTAATTAAGTACGCGTAGGGGCTAAATTTTGTTCTTAAACATTCTCCTAGTTACAAATTAGTGAGTTTGTTTGGGTTAAAACTGATCTCGTTATACAAGTACTCAACCATTGGACTCCAACTTCAATGAAATCTCAAATGCTCAATGAGTGTCAAAATTCAGCAAGTGCAGCAATAGTTCTTCATGTAATAATTCTTTTCCATCTAACACTAATTTTTTGACACTATGTAATAGTGTAGCAATAATTCTTTAGATTTTACAATTGCAGTGAAAATATGTTTGAAATCACCTCATTTTGATCTGATTGTACCTGAGCTCTTCCAGTCTTTTAAAGTAATTTTAATGTTCAACAAATGCTAAGTGAGAATCAGGATTTAATTTTTTCAATTGCACAAAGTCAAGCTTCAATCCCTCCCGCTCATCTACTATAGTCTATAATGTATGAAAAACATGGAGATTTTTCATCCCATGCGCCTTTAATAATTTGGGCCTGATCCACTTTAATCATAATAAATTTGGATATTATATGATTTCCAACAGATTCAGATATTAGCTTCAAAAATAATAGTTACGGTCACAAATTCTTTAACTAAATGACTTGGGCACTTGGCTCAACCTCTTCTTTATAGTGCTCCCAAAACCAAATTGTATAATCTTGGAATCGAACAAGGCAACAATGGAATGCCACATAAATGCACTATTCAGAACCAATATTTAAAACAAAATCTTTTGCATGGGAAAATATTAAATATAATTAAAAAAAAAGGGAGGGAGGGGGACATGCCGTCATGCCCTCATGCATTAACATAGAAGAATTGCTTATTTAGATATCATTTCCAATCAATTTGAATAGCTAATATATGTTGTGTGAACATTTATGATTTGTGTACCAAACTAAATATTATGCATCTTATTACAAGCATTAACATTTCTTTATGGTATGTCATAAGTGTACCGATGTATTCCATTCTGATTTGATTTCTTGTCATGATACTAAATGAACATCTCTTTGATAGACAAACTTTAGAATATTTGATAATTGCTAAATTTCCCTTTTGTTGTCAGCAGATGATGTGGGCCGCTGATTTCGATGAATCCTTAGCTTTCAATCTGGAGAATAGTTGTCCTGAACTTCTGGTTCTACAGATCCCAACGGAGTCGGTTACAGTCAAAGGAGAGGAAATTGTTGACCATGGAAATGATGGTTCAAAAGGTGGCTTAGAAGTGAAAGGCGGAAATCTAGAGCCCTCAAATTCTGAAAACAATGGAATAAAACCTACACCAAACCACCCTTTTTGTGGATTGACAAAAAACTTGTGGTCAAAAAACGATCGTTTTCAGATATGCACTATAATATCATCAAAAAACGGTGATGATGAATTGCCTATATTTTGTGTAGCAGCAATTCTTATTCTTAACCGCCATAAACTCATCAGAGAAACCCATTCAATTGATGATCTGATTAAGGCAAGTGATGATGCTTCCTCTTTTATCTACAGAATCTGTATCAATTTCAACTTTCTGTTTTTTCCGTCTTTTTATTTCTGATAAAAGCCGGGGAAATGTACTTGTTTTAATCTCTATATCTGATTAACACATGATATCAAGTACATATTTAACTTGTGTTCATTTTATGATATAGATATTCAATGACAATATGCTGAAGATTAGGGTTAAAAGATGCATACGCACAGCCATTAAACTCCGGAAGAAATACTTTTACAAGGTTTAAGCACAATACAACATTTATTTATTTCATTATCATTTATGCTTATTTTCTTTTTGGTTCACATTGCATTATTAATCATGTTAGATTTTACACATCTGTTTTGAACAATATTTTTTATTTATTGCAGCTGATCAAGAACCGAAGCCCAGATGCTAGCTATGATGTCTAGTTTATTTTGCGTCAAGTTTGTGTTCAAAACTTTATCCATGCTGAGGTGTCCATCTTTGAATTCTCGTTTGAGTTGCACAACAGGAAATTTAGCCTTTTTTTTAATATTGGAGTGCTTATGCCATTTGTACAGTCATCAACTTCATTCCAAAACCAATCTTCTGTCAAGGTACTTGCTATTTTGTTATGCATAAATTTTATATTTTTCTAATGTTCAATGGGATTTGGTTCCAGATGACTGTATTTCTCTAGTTTGTCGTAATGTTCAATGGGCTCTTTTTGAACATTAGCAAAATCTAAAAACTGTTGGAAATTGTATCGTTGCCTTAGTGCATAAACTACATCTCTCTATAGATGTAACTCTTTTTGTAGATTATCATGGTTGCATATTATTTAGATTTTGGATTAGCATACAACCTGTTGTAAAAATCATAATCTACTAGAACTGGTAATAGTTTTTGTTCAGTAAATGTGAGCAAAACATGCTCCAAACTTCTAGATAACTGTGTTTCTCTAGTCATTGTGGGGCTAGCCAGTGGTGAACCCAGATTATTTTTTTACAGGGGGCAAAAGTGGGGCGATTGCAAAATTTTAGGGGGGGCATTCGGGATTTTCACATACATATAACACTAAAAAAATTTTTTTACGGGGGACCCCCCACCCTCTAACCTAGGTCCGCCCCTGGGGCTAGCCCACATGGTAGAGGCACAAGCTCTTAGGGTGGAGGTCATGGGTTCAATCCCAGGCAATAGGAATAGGAGTGGTTAAGGCCGTTAAAAAGCTTATGTATCTAGTTTGTGGTAGTGTTCAGTGTCACTCATGTTTGAGTATTTGATGCAGGGGAGGCAAAATGAGCCTGATCTGGTGGGTTGGGTAGTAGTTTTGTTAGTGCGGGTCAGAACAGGTTGGGTGACCTTTCAACACATTTTTTATACTCATTTAAATTTTTATAAATAGATAATGTGATTTTAAAATGATATGACTACAACAATAATTTCACATTTTTTAAATATGAAATTTTAGTGGGTTTTATGCATGTGAATACATTTCAGATGACTTTCATCATGTTTGACCCCTTTGACCCGTTTCTTATTATGTTTTGTCTGATCTTTCAGGATTGTGAACTGGAGCTTGAAAATGCTTTATTGACATAAGCTGATAATGGTTACTTCTTGCAGGTTAGGAGAACACATTCTCATTACTTGTGCCATGTACTTTGTTCAACATTTTTGTTTTTAATTTTAAGGGGGTCAGGGTGGGGCTGGAAACTTATAATTTCAAGCAATATACAACTTGTAAACTTAGAATTAAAGAACTCATTACAATTCTTATATTTCAGCAGATAAATAAATTTTGATTTCTTGAATGAAACACAATCCCAATATTTATTAATAATTAAATAACTGCATTCAATCTACTTGTTGACCATACGGCAATTGAGTCGAATCTGACCCTTGGTTCCCGTCAAAACCTTGAGCCCACCCATCCTACTCATTGAGAAAGCAAACTCTCCCTTAAAATCTTCAAACGATGAAGCAAATTGATTAGTTAATTCATACGTGTCACCACCATAGCGAAGCTGTTGGTCGACTCCTAAAACAGCTTTATTGGTTAACACTCTCGAGTAATAGGAGTTGGTGAAGCGATGGGTCGGGTTACTTGGGTTTAAGTTTATAAGCGGGTTGGGCTGACCCAGCCTCACCTTTGGAGGGCATTCCTTCCTCAGATAATTCAATGTAGATTCTTCCATTGTGGGGTCAGGCTTTCCAGTATTGTTGAAATTGTACAGGCGGTCAAGAATGTTACTGCATCGAACTCGGCCCATCATATGTGCTCCTGAAAGTTGTAAGTTGTAGAAAAGTTACAAAGAATGTGACTAAAAAGCGCGATCCTGAATCATATTTAAGAGTTTGATATTTTGTGATCAAAAGACAACAGACAGAGCTTCGGATATGGGCTTGCTTGACTTGCAAACAAGTTTTTGTCTATTTTTATACGCGTAATAAGTCTGTTGTTATGATTACAGAAACAATAGTTACTACGCGTATCAAGTGATTCATAAGTCATGGATGGCTTACCGAGGAGTGTAACCATGTCTTGCACATCTAAACCTTTAGATTGAAAGTATGCCAAAGTCGATTCCCAGGACATAGAAGGCGAGGGAAAGTCGATCCATGCTGCGTTTGATTCAAGTCCGTCTCTTCTTCCCAAGAAAACCGGATAAGACGGTCCACCCGACTGTTCAAATTTAGCATAGAGTTGACTTTTGATGTTAGTCAAACAGACTTATTTCAAATCTACAACTAACTTGCAATGTGTAAAGGGATTTCACTTACGAAATAAACGGCATCTCGTGCTGCAATGTTGAGAATGTCGGCGCACGAAACGGCTCCTGGGCACCGTGCTTCCAAGACTTGCTTGATTTTGTCAATAAGCACGAATGCTCCTAGAAAGCGCATTTTTGGTGATGATTTCTCTGTATTTGGCCCGTCTAGAAGAATCGATGCATCACACCCCTGTTACATTCACACACGTGTAGGCAATAACATTAGACGTAAAATACCAATAACCAAATTGACAGTACTGCATTTGAATGTGAAAGATCAAGAATTCAAGACGACATACATTAACCATGCAGTCAGCATACAACAACTTGATGAGCTTCGGAGCAACCGTCTTGTCATTCTCATATACAAGCTTAACCTGGTGCCGAATAAAAGGCTCCACATTAGCACAAGTATTGTGTACCTTATAGAAATGCCTGATCAATGGCGCAGCCTCAGGCGGCATCCCTACTGCCGCCTGAGTACCGCTAACCATCACTCCTAAAGCAACCAATGCAAGAATGAAAAACCATTGTTGTCTCATCATCTTTATAATAAAAAGAAAGCTATCTGAAATTCTCAGTTGCAAACTTTGATATGCATGGCTTCATTGGTAACATGCAAACATATATATATATGAAATAAAAATAAGTTAATTAATGTTATTACGTATTAATTGACATACAACTATTATGCTTATCATGTACTCTATTTCACCGACAGTACCATGTTGGTAAGTTTATTTATGATGATAAATTTTCTAAGTTATCTCAATATCACGCTTCATACTACATTCGTACCCGTTCACACCCCAAAAAAGAAGTTATTTTTACACGCTCTTCAAGGTAAAATAGATCAAGTCGATTATTGTATCAAATTTGCAAGTTTTAACTATTATCAGTGGGCTACCAGATATTAAATTTATTACTTTCAACTATACAGTTTCGATAAATTTTCATTTAAGTGACAGATAGAGTAAATTACATAAGCTATTGTTGTGTTTGGTCAAAATAACGAATGTGCTTGTTTGCTTGCATTTATTGCCACTAGTAAATAAAATACTATATTTTGACAAATACAAAAGGCCCAAAGTTTAAATTTTTAAATGAGTAGATTTGAATTGTTGTAGTTTTGGAATAGTAATATATGAACTTGTGAGTTGTTGTTCTAAAAAATATTATCAAAATTAAGTTTCACCTTTTTTTTTTAATCTTAATCTCTCACTTAAAGCCGAGTGTAAGTTTAAACTCCAATTGCTTAACTTAGGGAACCTTAAGCTTAAATTTGAGTCGATTCGAGTCCTGTGTCTAAAAATTTTAGGTCGACTCTGACTGATTTCTCAAGCTATAGGTTGAATCATATATTATTTATTAGTTATTTAATTATTTTACGAGTCTAATTATGTTTAGTATTTGAAGCCAGACTCAACCTGGTTTATTAAATCAAATCCAATATATTTAGGTTCAAGTTTGTTTATGAGACATTCTTTAGTAGCATTTACACTGTTATACATTACCCTCACCCGGCCACCCCTCTCTTGGCTCTCCACCTACTACAATGTCCCCCATACCTACGAACACAACCATCTCTAACGAGCACCACCTTGTCTTTGTCCCCCTCTCCTCTTTCTTCCTATCTTCTCACTTCCACCAACTTCGTCAATCACTACTATCATTGTCGGCCCCATCTTGCACCAACATGCCTTGGATTGTGCTTGGTGTAGCCTTAGGGGCTGTTTGGTAATATCTGAATGATTAAATGTTGAACCAATAAAAGGTCTGAACCATTAAGTGCTGAACCATTAAGTGCTGAACCATTAAGAGATCTGAACCATTAAGAGCTAGTATATCGCTTAACTATTCAAAGGCAAATGTCTGACCAATTCAGATAAGAGGTCTTAACCATTCAACATTAGACCTCTTAACCATTCAGCATTAGTATAATGTTTAACCATTCAGAGGCAAATGTCTAAACCATTCAGACATTTGCTCGCGAAACAAACAGTCTGAACCATTAAATGTTGAATCATTCAGACATCTGAACCATTAAGAGGCTGATTAAGAGGCTGCCAAACAGCCCCTTAGGCTTGTTGCAAGTGTTTCATTAGGATTCTATCGGCTTTCTCCTTAGGTGTGGATTGAGGAATGATCATGGCGGAGGTAGGGTGAAAGGGTGAGGGGTTTGCTTGATCGTTTAACAAGGAATGTCATGTCTTAAATATCATTAACGCGTATTGAGCGCATTAATTTTGTATAAGAGGAGAACTTCACAATTAACGTGATTGGGTAGGATGTGTGACCTTAATATTCGATATAAAATTGAATGTAGCTTAAAGATTAATGGTTAGACCAGTCAGTTAATTAACGTGTAATTTTTGGCATTAAACATCCTAAACGCAATCTATGTATAAACTTTGATGATAAGCTACACGGAAACACAAAGTCTCTTCCCCCAAACCTTCTTTAATTGGTTGCAAAACAATTGCAATCCCACTTGTCATTAACTATAAATAATTAAAAGTCTACGTTCAAATGAAATAATAATTAAAAGTCGTGGCTAGCTGTAGTTGAAATTAATAAATGATTAATAGTTAAATTATTAGTAGGAGGCTTGAAATAGACTAGAAATTGTTATAGTCTATAAAAACGAAGGATTTCTATTGAAGTTTAGATTAGGAAACCCGAGCAGGTTATTATTTTATGCTTGGCTAAATAAATGTTTTCGATTTCAGTTTAGTTTTCATTATTTTATAGTGAAATTTAACAAAATGATTGATGTTTTTAAGAATAAAAGAAGATAAAGTTACACGTTTGTGTGTGCATGTATGTATACTAGGGGGTTTAAACCCTTGCTTTGTATCGGGCTTGAAACTCAACGGACCCGCTAAAGTACTTTGTGGCAAGTTAAGCTCTGTTTTAAGTATCAAAACGTAAACGTCGCGACAAGAATTTAGAAAAATCAATTAAACCAATAGAAAAAATATTGTTGTTTTTATCAAACTACTTATTTAAATTATAAATAAAGTTGTTAAATATTTTAATTAATAAAAAGAATGTAAATCTATTTATTCTAATAAACCAAGATTTTTGGGGACACATGCTGCGATTCTATGCATTCTTAGGTTGGTTTTCACGCCTAAACTCATATACATATTTTAATTAAAATGACTTTAAACACTTACTAAAATCATATCATATTTTTTCTTTCTTATATGAATTTCTCATTTACTTTCCTGCATTTCTCATTTTAGCTTAATAATATTTTTATTTTTCTGTACAATTAGACGACCTAAAAATTTCCAATATTAATTTTGAAATTATTTGTTTGATTATGTTTGAGTGATTTAATTACTGTTAAGTAATTATCATACTTACCTGTAAGGTTTTTTAAGGAATCAAATGATAGAGGTTTTAAGTAAATAAACGAAACAACTACATATCTAAAATGTAAAACTTTTTATGCTATTAAGTTATTAAGATTTATTAGATTATAAAAATTCAATTTTGTTATTTTATAATGGTTGATAACATCTAACATACAAAATAAAACTAATGATTTCTAACGGACATAACAGACAGAGGTAAAGACTAGGGCCTGATCGAACTCGCATCACCATCTTCACACACATGCTCTCGTTAACGATTGTCCACTAAATGTATATAAGTTAGATTGAACAACGAATAAAAGAGAATAAAGTCTGTCGAAGTGGTAAGATTTGATTGAGACTTGTATCTATAGTTAAGTGTTAACTCACTTACAAATTCTTGATTTTTTTACTATATATAATGTTGCATCTACAATATGTAATTTACTGGTATTAGAGATGATGAAATTCTTAATTTTGTGGCATAATTTTCTTATAACTAAGTATATAAAAATTATTTGTTTTAAAAAAATTATATATAATTAGATAAAAAATCAACCACTACGTCAATCTCCCTCTTTCCCCTTTGAGTCATAACCAACTTTATTTTAATTAGGAAAATCGGCTTGGGTTATATAGACATCGAATTTTATTATCAGGACACTCCACACCTCTTTATCTTTCTCTATATATCTATATGTATGTATAAAAACAGATAAAAAAAAGGAGTGTAGCGGGTATACCAATAACAAACCACAGAAATTATTATCGTCTCATATTTAAGTGTTAATTTAACGCTATCAATGATTATTTCTTACATTTTTATGATTTTAATAATTTTTATTGATATTTCCTTTACGCTACATTAATAACATATAATTTTATATAATAAATTTACTTATCAATAGTGTTATTTAACAAGTTAATAATAAAAACCACACATATTTATACATTGTTACAGTTTTCAAACTTAAAATTAGTTATTGTCTTCAAAATATGTGAAAAGAGATAAAAGAAGTGGAGGCAGGGTACACTATTAGCAAATTCTCTTAAGACCCATCAAGAACCAAATCATTTTCTTTAAATACTATGTAGCCATCACAGCTTGATTCATTTGTTAGCATGGTATTAGTAAAATTTCTTGAGTTTTTCTGGTAACATGTTCTCATTTTTAAAAACAAAATCACTATAACTGACACTATAACTGAACATATAAGCTTACAAACAACAATTTGAACCTTTAAGTATTCAAGATTTTGTCTCTTAAAACACGAGACATGTATGCTTACTCACTTTTCAGCAGAAGCTTAACACTTCAAATCAAAAAAATGAATGGAACATAACATCTCCTTACCAATAATCTCCACATGAACACTGGCCTACTTTAAAATGATGAAATCTACTAGCATCACGCACAATAATCTCACGCTTTTTTATCGCGGATATATACTTAATCGCCACATGACAATCGTTACACACCCGTAAATTCTTCATAATCCTAATCGGAACACAATCAGGGGTGTTCATCAAAGCAAAAGCGATTGCCAGCTTCTCACTATGTTGAAACAAGTCATCTTCCTTCTCCTCAAGATCCATATCATGCAAAATGGACTCATAATCGGGTTTATAACCCAACAACTTCATCTCGCCCGTCAATTCTTTTAGATAAAGTTTGATCTTTTCTGAATCTGGATGTGATTTATCGCTCATACAAAACTGATGAACTTCATTCTTCATCTCAAACCAGCTCACACCAGGTTCCTTTTTCACTCTCCTATCTCTCATCACCTTCCTGAAATCAGATACAACGTGCCATTGTTTAGCAGACGCTTGTATGTTTGATAGTAAGACGTATGATGCTGAGTCGTGTGGGTCCACCCGTATGACTTCTTCAGCTATTCTTTTTGCCATGTCAGCATTTTTGTGTATTTTGCAAGCGGATAATAAAGTTTTCCAGATAATAGAATCCGCCTTCACGTCTGCAGGCATAGATCTAATAACATTTTCTGCTTCCTCTAAACGACCTGAACGCCCAAGTAGATCAACTACACATGTGTAATGTTCTAACTGAGGGGCTAGTTTATATTTCTCTGTCATTAAATCAAATATCTTGATCCCCTCATCTTTCAACCCACAATGACTACAAGCATAGAGTAAACTCAAGAAAGTAACATCATTTGGTTCTAACCCTTCTTTTTCCATTTCATTAAATAACCCGACTGCCTCTTTTCCCATTCCATGAAACCCATAAGCTGCAATCATCGAACTCCAGAGGACAACATCGTGAACTTTAGTTTCTGAAAAAGCTTTTAAAGAATCTTTAAAGCACCCACATCTTGAATACATGCTAATCAAGGAGCTAAGGACCGAAACTGATGAAGTGGCGCCAGATTTTATCGCTTCGGCATGAATCTGTTGACCCTGACCAAGCGTCGCCAGCTGTGAACACGAACTGAGAACAGTTACAAACGTGATTTTATCTGGTTTGAACCCTGATACTTTCATGATATGATATTGGTTTAAAGCTTCCTCGTTACATCCACTTTGAGCTCTACCTGCGATTAGCGTATTATAAACTGCAACACTATGAACAGGCATAGTTTTGATCACATTTTCACCCTCTGCAAGACTTCCAGATTTGATGTACATGTGTGCGAGTGAACTCCCGACAACCACATTCACTTCCAACCCGCTTTTAACTGCATACGCGTGTATCTGGCAGCCTGCGCGTAGACTCTTTAAACCAGCACAACCGCGAAGAGCACTGACAAAAACAAACCATATAAGAAACACATAAAGCTTCAAACTTTCCCATATGATCAAGAAACTGCATCTCACCTGCCAAGAGTAAATTCATCAGGGTAAAAACCCAAATCACACATTTCAGACAAAAGTCCCAAAGCCTCCACATTACACTCAAAATCAATCAAACCCGCGATCATCGCATTCCACGTCGCGATATTTCTCTCTGGCATTTCATGAAACACCTTACGCGCATTATCCAACTCACCACTTTGCACAAACCCTCCAATCAATATGTTACAAGACATGATGTTTCTCTTGGGCATTACGTCGAACAACAAGAGTGCAACATTCAATTGACCAAATTTCACGTACGCATTGAGGAGATGGTTGGTGACGAACCTTGTGGAAGAACACCCAGATGTGATAATCAAAGAATGGAGCTGTTGAACGAGTGAAAGTGAGTGGATTTGTATAGATGATTTGAGGAGGTATGAGTAGAGAGATGGGTCTGAATATACGTGTGAATTGAAGGTGTTGAATGCTTCAGTGATGCGATTAATTGAACAGAGGTGAAGAAATTTATCTGGTGGTGGCTTTGAGGATGGATATACGATGGTTCTTGTGGTGTAGGAGAAGTGGGTCATGGAGGTTAATCCGCCATTGATGAGCTTCTGAAGGTGAAGCTTACCATGCATGATCAAAGTTGTTTGAGATCAAAGGTGAGTTACATAGATAAATAAAGGATTGTTAGAGGTTGAAGGGTTGATCGGTAGTTTTCAGAAGTGAGGGGGTTAAAATGAGCAAACTTAAGAAGATAACATACGTTGAATTCATTTTTTCTTTTCTAAAACGACTTTTAATATATTTCATTACAGTGTCTTTAGCTTAACGACCTTCGAGTCTACTATCCGTTTGACTCGTATAATTATATGTTTGATCTCGGTCATAGCTTTTATATCTTTGCTTATTTAGTTTAACGCACTTATCCGTTGTCATATGATATGATAGACGTATCGCGTCTTGCAATTTCTAAAGTTTTTTTTTAAAGGATTTTGATCCTTTGTAAAATACCTGCAGCGGCAGACTTAATATAGAAGAGGGGGGTCCACCGACCCCGCATATATATATATATCATGTTTTAGCGGTTTCGATCGACCCCGTATTTTTTTCTTAATAAGCATATACATTATTTCTTATATTTGTTTTTTTTGTAATTTAATTGAAGTTAATTTTTTTTCCGTAGAGAGAAGGAATTTTAAAATTTAAATTCGATTTTGTTGCACATCTTTTCCGGTGTAGTCATTCCTTGATGAAAATTTATTGGTTAGTAGCTAACATGTTCAATTCCTAATGGTTGATTTCTTTCATCCACAAAACCTTTTGCACGTATTCCGTCTTCTACAAGGTTACAAATATAAAGCCCACATACATTTAAATATGATAGCCTCATATTTAGTTTTTTTCTTTATGGTGTCTGAAACCACATTTAATATCCGTGTAAGGTTTTTTGAGACGGGATGTTAACCATTTATATTGATTTTGATGTTCAGACTTGACTAACCAAGAACACCATGAAAAAGGAAATCTATCATTGTGAGAAAATCCCTTGAGTCAAGATTGAATCTAAGATTTTAAAGATTCTATACTCAAACCATCGTTCTCATGTTATTACACTAGAAGACCTTTGGCATATCTTTTTCTAGTTAGTAAAAGAAATGTCACTTGGATTGTAACTTGATGATAAGAAAAAAAAGCTTTCCGAAGTGAACTTAGGTTAGGGAGTATTTTATGATGTAATCTAAGAGTAGTATAAGCTTGTCCTTAAAAAAAGTCTGTAAAAGAATTCTATAATCGTGAATTAAAATAATGTATACTAATTATATATATACTTTAAAAACCAAATTGCAAAGTCTTGATGCATATGGTACAAATAAACAATGCAAGTAAATAACTCAAACTTCAAGGAGATTTTCTTTTTATTCATAACCACCTAAAAACACAATCTCTCAAGAGGTGATGATGGTGGACTGCGTCTCCTCGACTCCTCCTGAATTTTTTGACAAGCTGGTCCATAGAACTTAGAAGATGATGGTAGCCATGGCACTGATAAGTTTAAATCTTTCATGTTGGGTTTAGGTGGCGTTATAAAGCTTAATCCGTAAAATCCGTGACTCTTATTTTAGCTTGCGGGAATGAAAATATCTAAGATTTGTGAAACTTTTGGCTTACTTAGAGCAATGTCGAGCAGTGAGGACTGGAGAGTGGAGATTTGCAGGTGTTTGAAGGTGGTGATGGAAGGTGGCGAGACTGCGAGAGGCCGGAAGAGATAAAGAAGACAATCGAGAAGTGGAAGATTCTAGCAGAGGAATCAGTCAAAGAAGGTGACTGTTCAGTGATTTTTTTTTAAGTTATTTTTGGAAATCATTCTTTGAATGATGTCTATAGTTAATGGTATGATGCATTGAATGCGTATAGGGTTTTTTTTCAATTAAAAGGTTAAATGTTTAAAATAGTAACATATTTTTTTCTGTTAGAAACTTATATTTTAACACAAAAAACCTCATAGTTTTGCAATGGATCCCATGATGAATTCATATGTTAAGACAATGAAAACAACAGAAAGTAAATGCTATTACCTCATGATCCCCTATTTTTCTTCATATCTTAGTACTTATAAGTTTTCATTGATTATTTGAATTGTTAAAAATAGTTAAGGATAATAAAAGTTAATTAATAGTTATTATTTTGAGTTACAGATTATTAGAGATTACGCAAGACAAGATACCCGCAGCGAAGCGCGGGATTGTTTACTAGTTAGTATTTAATAGTTAGTGTTTTTGTTTTTTTCATTCCCTTTAACTTTTGTTGAGAGAGAAAACAATAAGATTTTTCAACTATAAATTTTTTATAACAAGGTAAATATATTTAATAATTTATACCCACAATTTAATTAATAGCAAGAACAATCCAACTTACACAATCATTTTAAATTTTACATTTGATTTCCATAAGACCTTCTAGTGAAAATTACGAGTTAAATAGAAATGTTCCTTCATTGTATACGAAATCTAGTGTGAATTTTTAACGACTATGAGACCGAGTTAGTTCATGACAACAAACATGAATTTTAAAAGTGTAATGAGTTAAATTATTATTATGATTATTATTAGTAGGTTAGTTTACATTTAGTTAAAATCTAATTTTTCTTATTAAAAAAACAAAAAATTAAGTGACTAGTGAACTAATATGCATTTAGCATAATAGTATCCATGTGTAGTGTATGCTCAGTCCCTTAAAGGTTTGTGTAAAACGACTTTTAGAATATATATATAGGTGATCCCGTTTTACAACCTTTGCGACCGGAGATAATTAGAAAATTATTAATAAAACGAGGGTTACTTTGGTTAAACATATTTAAACATTATCTCACTTAGCAATTTAGATTGTGAAAAGATAATTATTCTATTTTATTTTGTGTCACAATCATTTTGTCCAAACAAATAAACAAATTAAACAATTAATTTGATTGTCAAAATGTCAATTGATCGGCACTATGACACTTGTTCGCAATATAATAAATCGTACTCCATTATTAATGTTAAAACCAACTTCCAGCTAACAAGTTCCAACATCCATTAAATTCGTTCATACACACGTAGACATGATTACATGAACAAACACCCCTATAAATTGTAACCTTTAACAACGTTTTCTAGACCAACAACCTTAACTAGAAACATTCATAACAAAGCTATCGTGTCACACAACTTTTATTAGTGTTCATATCCTTCGAATATGGCAAAGATGGTATTATGTGTGGTACTGGTGGCTTTCATGCTGGTGGTTGCACCCTATGCGGATGCTCTTACTTGTGGTCAGGTGGTTAGCAGCTTGGCACCATGCCTTACCTACCTAAGCAAAGGTGGTGCTGTGCCACCCGGTTGTTGCAGTGGGGTAAAATCACTCAATAGCGCTGCACAAACAACCCCAGATCGTCAGACTGCCTGTGGCTGCTTAAAGAGTGCTTACTCTTCTAACTCCGGCATTAATCCTAGCTATGCCGCTAGCCTCCCTGGCAAGTGTGGTGTCAACATCCCTTACAAGATCAGCCCTAGCACTGATTGCTCCAAGTATGTTGATCAAACATGTGCTTCCTGTTTAAACTTCTTATAGTGTTATAAGCTAGTGTGGCATTGTTGTAACATCCTTTTTTTATATACCCTAACTAATTAAAATCTTGTAGTATATACTTATATGTTTGTTTTTTTTTTTTTTTTCAGGGTGCAGTGAGGATGTGATGTCTCGGAAGTTTATAAAAACATATATATTATTATAAAAATAAATAAAGGGCACTGTTTTGTTCGAAGTTGACGTATATGGCCATGTATGTCACTTTGATTTGTAATGCCTTTGGCTTCTAATAGTGTTCTTGTTATATAACTATGTTGTGTTGCCAACTTGGTTATAAACCTTTGTTTATGTGTAATATTTCCTTCTTTTATTTTTTGGCATGATCAAAACTGACTAGACATGTTATTGATGATCTAATCTTCAATGAAGTTTAAAACTAACAAGAACACATGAGTGAATATAACAAAGGTCAAAAACAATTGACCTAGTGTGACCATAGGCATATGAATAAATTTGTGAAAATGAACTTAAACTACACGCAATAATTAAAACCGCCCTTAATGAGAAAGGAATTACCACAACTGATCAAGTGAACAAATAGTCACCTAGTCATGAAAGTATATAAAAGTGAAGTAAAAATTATAAGTGATTGTTGTTTGAACGATAGATGAAGATAGTAAAACTTTGAAACATTGGTGTTTGAATGTGAGAAGAGACCCAAAAGTAATATATGGAATAAATGCTAAATGCACGTGTGAGTGGTGGTGTGTAACATTTTCAATTTATTAAAAGGCGAGACCACGATTATTCATTACACGCAGAACACTCAGGTGTGGTCTACGACCGATTCGGTGCTCTGATGCGTGGTTTGAATTCGACCTACTCTACTTCTTAACCGATGAGTAACCAAACATTCTCCTCATATTTAACATTTTTACTACAGAGACAACACACCATCAACCACCATATTACTATGTTCCTAAGTTATAAAATAGAAGTATTCACAAATATTATCATCAAACCTTTGTAAACAATTGTGTCTACTAGCTCTTGTTAATGACTTAACAACTCAATCCAGCATTCGGAGCAAACAAAGATAATGGGACTTTTGGCTAAACATTGTCATAAAATTATACTTTAGTATTGTGATCCTATCTCCTATATATTCTAACTGTATGTACATTGCCTACATTTTACACTTAATATAGTGTTGTGTATGCATGTTCTTATTTTATGTTAGGTTGAGAATTTCTAGAAGTTCTTCACTTCATAATAATAGTAGTGCAAAATAGTAGCCTTCAATGCTTATCGATTTGTAATACATGTTTTCGCGATAGAGTGAGACATTCGATCGTGAGGAAGACCGAAGATAGATAATTGCTTTAGTATAAGCCTAAGATTACATATTTATTTTATATACAAAATCTTTAATTGAATTGAAATTCTTTTAATTTTTTAAAGAAATTCTTGATTTTATTAAAAAACTTAAAATGTTCTTAAAATTTAAAAATATATACAAGCCTTTTGCAAATTACTCCTACATTATATCATATGGATTTAAACAGTAAAAATTTTAATGTAGCAGCAGTAGAAACAGCAGTAATAGAAATAATAGTAATAGTAATAGTAATAATAATAATAATAATAATAATAATAATAATAATAATAATAATTATTATTATTATTATTATTATTATTATTATTATTATTATTATTTATTGTATTATTGTACTATATAATAATAATAAATAAACTAATAATAATATTTGTTTATTTGATTGTATTTGCTTATCGAATTCAGATCTAACTTAACAATTTGGGCATAAGTTTTATTAAAAGACGAGTCGGATCAAATATAAAACCCGTTTTTCACTCTATTTTTCAATGTAAATTTAGTTCGCAAAGCAGTAGAAGTAGTAGCAGCAATAGTAGTAATAGTAATAATAATAATAATAATAATAATAATAATAATAATAATAATATATAATAATATATAAATTACTAATAATATTTGTTTATTTGATTGTATTTATTTATCGAATTCAGATCTAACTTGACAATTTGAACATGAGTTTTATTAAGAGATGAGTCGGATCAAATATAAAACGTTTTTCACTTTACTTTTCAATGTAAATTTAGGTGGTGTTTGTTTTTGAAAATGTAAAATGTCTGCAAGGGGAAGGCCATAGAGTCATTTTATACCCCATCAATAGTATATGAGTTAAGTCTGCGGACCAGATCTGTAGACATCTGTAGCAGAAGAGGTGACCAAACCTCTGTAGTCTGCAATAAAAAGACTGTTTGTTTTTTAACGTCTGTAGATTATTAAAATAAACTAGTGGTGGTGTACGGATGGTGATGATGGTTGTGGACAGTGGCGCTGGATGGTGGTGGCGGGTGGTGGCGGACGGTGGGTGGTGGTGGTAGGTGGTGGCGGACGGTGGGTGGTGGCGGAGGGGGACGGTGGTGGCGGTGGACAATGGTGGTGGCGGACGGTGGCTGGTGGCGGAGGTGGACGGGTGTGGCGGCGGACGGGGGTGATGGCGGACGGTGGCTGGTGGTGGCGGCAGCCGGTGGTGGTGGTGGTGGTGGGTGTTGGTGGGTGGTGGTGTTTAAGAAGAACCCTGCAGATTTTAGAAGTGGCTGGACCAAGTCTGCACCAAAAAGAGCTCGCGCAGACGTTTTTTAATAAAATGTCTTCGAAAAAACAAATAGTCTGCAGATGGCAATGTCTGCGCGTGGTCTACGCGGCGTAGACAAAAGAGCCTGCGCAAACATTTTTCAGAAAAACAAACACCCCCTTAGTTCGCAAACGAGTCGATACAATTATAATCTTATGTGCTTTTTATGTACGTTTTGACTTGGCATACGTTTCGATATAATTTTGTTTGGAAAAAATACGGGTCAAGTATAATACGTTTTTATTCAACAATAAAACTTCGAGTTACTTTATGTTTCAACATGAATTTAGTCCGTAAATAAGTCAGGTCGATTGTTACCACATACTTTATTACATCGCGTACAATACCGCCACAACTAGTAAAAAACTTGTTTTATAAATTCTTAAAAAGACTAAAAATGACTTAAGTTTCATTAATAAAAGAAAAATATTAAAAATAAAAATAAGATAAAACAACAAAAAAAAAAACACCAACCCTTCAAATATGGCAAAGGTGGTGTTAAAAATAAGAGTAAATTACAGATTATATTATTTATTAATATATAAAATTACGCTTTATGTCCTTTAGTTTTAATAATTACATTGTATGTTTTTTTTTATATAAAAATAACACACATATTGTCCTTTACATTAATTTGCATCCAAATTCATAGTTAAGTCGGGCATGTGTCCCTCACATAAGAGACATTTATGTAATTTTTATAATTTATAATTAATAAAACATTGAGTAATTGAGACTTTAATAAATTATCTAAATCTTATCCCTTCTTTCTTTAAGAACGAGTATTATAGAACAAACTTTAAATCCGAAATTAAAAGCGTACAATGAAGCAGACAAGTCGAGATCACTACATCAGGAAGCTAGAAGTGAGAACGACACTTCAACGTCAAGGCGAATTTTACAGTTAAAGTGACCACAACAGCTGCAATTATAAATGCTAACTTGCGCCATCACTGAATTCATCGTCTTCCTCTTCCCTTGGATTCAGCTGAATAAAATCACAACTCGACATCACTAAATCCATCGTCTTCCTCTCCTCTACCAGATTAAATCTAATTGAAGCACAATTTAATATCACTATGATTAATTGGGAAGGGATCTTGAATCACTATCCTTATCCGAAGTTTCGAATATCCGAAATTTTAGTTACGAGTACGGATATGGATATTGATTTTTACTATTCAAAAATTTCAGATATCCAACATTTAACACCCTAACATGAAAGCGACGTGAATGAAGCGATGTAAATATATTTATGACTTATTATAGCCATGTAAATTACATAAATACCTCTCATGTGTATGACACATGACTGATTTAACTATAAATTTGGATAAAGGTTAGTTTAAAGAACGATAGATGTGCAAATTGACAAATTGTTTTAAAAAAGAACATTTTATGTAATTATTAAAACTAAAGAATATAACATGCAATTATATATATTAATAAAGGACATAATTTATAGTTTACTCTAAAAATAAATAATGAATTTTGATTGTAAAAATGTCAAATGGTGGTTAACAATCTAATTAATCACACTCCATTATTAATGTTAAAACCAACCTCCAACAAACAATTTCCAAACCGACACCCTCATTTAATTCGTTCATACACACGTAGACATGATTACATGAACAAACACCCCTATAAATTGTAACCTTCAACAACGTTTTCTAGCACCAACAACCTTAACTAGAAACATACAAAACAAAGCTATTGTTTTACACAACTTTAGTTAGTCTTCATATCCTTCAACTATGGCAAAAATGGTTTTATGTGTGGTAATGGTGGCTTTCATGCTGGTAGTTGCACCCTATGCGGAGGCTCTTACCTGTGGTCAGGTGGTTGGCAGCTTGGCGCCATGCCTTACCTACCTGAGCAAAGGTGGTGATGTGCCACCCGCTTGTTGCAGCGGGGTAAAATCGCTCAATAGCGCTGCACAAACAACCCCAGATCGTAAGACTGCCTGTGGCTGCTTAAAGAGTGCTTATTCTTCCAACTCTGGCATCAATCCCAGCTACGCAGCTAGCCTCCCCGGCAAGTGTGGTGTCAACATCCCTTACAAGATCAGCCCAAGCACTGATTGCTCCAAGTATGATGAGCAAATATGTTCTTCTATTTAAATTTCTTATAGTTTTATAAGCTAGTGTAGTGTTAATGCAACACACACCTTTTTGTACACTCTAATTAATTAAATTTTCATAATATGTACTTAAATGGTTGTTTATTTTGCAGGGTGCAGTGAGGATGTGATATTTTGGAAGTTTATAAAATCATATAAGTTATAATAAAAATAACTAAAGAGCACTGGTTTGTTCGAAGACGATGGCTATGCATGTCACTTTGATTTGTAATGCCTTTGGCTTCTAATAGTGTTCTTGTTATATAACTATGTTGTGTTGCCAACTTGGTTATAAACCTCTATTTATGTGTAATGTTTCTTCTTCTTCTTCTTTTTTTTTTTTTTTTTTTTTTCATTTCTTGGCATGATCAAAATTCACTAGACATGTTATTGATGTTGAAAACTAGCAATAAGAACACATGAGTGAATATAACCAGAAGGGTCTAAAACACTTGACCTAACGTGACCATAGACATAAAAGTAAATTTGTGAAAATGATCTTAAATCACATGGAATAAGTAAAAGAATTTGAAACCGCCCTAAATGAGGGAGGAGCTTATAAAACAAAAGTCAAAAGCTGATTAAGTGAACAAATAATCACCTAGTCATGAAAGTAAAAGCGGACTAATAACCATAATTTATTGTTGTTTAAACGATAGACAAAATACTAAGAAACTTAAATGCTTGAATGTTAGTTTAGACACAAAGAAATATATGGATTAAATGCAAGTGTGAATGATGATGTGTAACATTATTAATTTATGAAAAGATGAGATCATGACTACTCATTCCACGTGACAAAACATTCAAGTGTGATCTACTACCAAATTTGTGCTCTATAGTGTGTTTTGAATTTAGGGATGGCGATGGGCCGGGTATTGGTAATCTCGGGTTCATGTTCGTTTCTATTATCTCCTTTCATACCTAGCTCATTATCTGTTGGGTATTGGTCGGATAATTTTTCATCACGTATCAGATTACGGGTGTTCCCGTGGCTATTGACCAATACGCATCATGTATTTTATTCAATTCTATTTTTATATTTTTTAGTACATCATTTTAAATATCACACATGATAATACCTATAAATTTTCATATAATAAAAACAACTGGCAACATCTTCATTTGATTAAATTTGATATAAAAAGTAGCTACAACAAGGTGTTTAACCTTTCACATTTAAGTTTCAAAATAGCTATAATATTTAAGTATTTTAATATTTCACATCCAAATACAAGTATCTTCAAGTGTTTTTGAAATTTAAATCATAAAGTTTTATATTCAAAATACATATCTAATAATCCAAAACAGTCACTATATTTTGCTTTCATATCAAGAGAAAAAAAAAACATCTGGTCTATGTTGGGGTAAACAGACATTTGGTTTCGGGTAATCGGGCCGGGTATTATCTAATCCCATACTCGTTTCATACCTGTTAAAAAAATTAAAACTAATCTCATACCTAACTCAATACCCGTCGGGCTTCGGTTATACCATAAGACTCGGGTTTTTTTGTCATTGCAATTTGAATCTGACCAATTCTACTTAGTAATTATGACCAAACATTCTTCTCATATTTAACGTCTCACGACTCCATCCAACCAACATGTTACTATGTTCATAACTTAAAAAAATTAAGGTACTCACAAATATTATTATCAAACCTTTGTAAATAATTGTCTTTTTGCTTTTGTTAATGACTAACAACTCCAACATACGGAGCAAGCAAAGACATTCGGGATTTCTGGCTAAACATTATCATCAAATTGTACTTCAGCAGCATCAGGAGAACAACACCATGATCATATCATTATATTATAATAAAATAATAATTAATAGTAACAAATATTATCATCATATTTTTTTCTAATCAATTTTTTTCGTTTCTCTCTACTATTAATAAATTAAATTAATTATTAATAATATTTTATAATTCTTTTTTAGATTAAAAATAGTTTTTTAATAAATTAATAAAAAAAGATCTTTTTATTAATGCTATTGTTAGAGAAACAAATTTTTATAGCATACGAATTTTTTCAAAACACTACAATTTTTTAAATAAGAATTATTTTAAAATTGGTGATTTTATAAAGTATAATTTTTATAAACTAAAAATAATTAAAACTGGGATTTAAATTTTTTTGAAAAAAAAAAGTTTATTATCGTTGTTTTATTACTTAGGTATTTTTTTATTTTTCTAATATAATTAACATGTCTTTTTAATTTTTTAAATATAGTTACATATATTAGAAATTCCGACCCATACATCTTCTTCTTTTATTTCTTGACTCAAAATAATTCGATAGTTAGTAGATTTGATAGTTTATTGATCCAATTTGTATGAAATATGCATGAGTGATCTAACTAAAACATTTTTGATACTTGATTATTATTTTGTAACATGTTCTTTTTAATATGGTGTATGTTCTCGTTTTAATTATGTTGGTTGAGAATTTCTAGAATTTCTTCCCTCAATAACAGTAATGCAGAATTCTTAGCCTTTAATGCTTATCAATTTTAATAATACATGTTTACGCCATAGAGTGAGACATTTGTGAAGAAGACCGAAGATAATAATTACTCTGGTATACATACTTATTTTTTATACAAATTAATTCTCTGATTTAATTAAACTTCTTTTAAGTACTTTAAAAGATGTTCCTAAGTTTTATTAAAAAACTTGAAAAGTTCTAAAAGTATGTACAAGCCTTAAAAAGTTTAAATACGTCTTCAATTTATTTAAAAAAAGGAAACAAAAGGAACTTCAAAATAAGAATCATGCTAGATATCAAAACCCACACCTAGCGATGATCAATAAAAAGATCGAAATATCAAAAGACATAACATTGTAAAAAAAAACCCTCGTATTAAGGTGCTTTAGACCAGGTCTTTAGACATTACGGTTCGTTATAAAGTAATGAAAAAAATTACTTTTCTCACATTGCGGAAAAAATTCATGTCGATAGGATAATAAAAATAAGCATGCCACAACGGTAAATCCAAGATTTTATGAAAATATCATATTTTAAACGTTGTAAGATGAAAAAAACTATTAAAAACAAAATCATAAGTAGCTTTACCAACTTATATGTTTATGTATTGATCACTTGTATATTATGACAAACTTAACAACTCAATTTTAAACAACTTGTACACTGACACGTAGATAAAAATAAAGACATTACAATCATATTTTTGAAATTATTTAATATGTAGAAAGTTATAGGTGAAAAACAAAATGTGATCAAACTTAAATATCATGCCGACGCAATTAGGTTTTGGTTTAAGATATAGGTTATAGACAAACCGGATTTGACTTAATTGCTTTGAAACAATTATTAAGTGTTAAGAAAACTAAATGAAATCAATAAAATCACATACGCAATAGAAAAAAAAAAAAAAAAAAAAAAAAAAAAAAAAAAAAAAAAAAAAAAGACTCTAGAAGATCAACTAGAGTAACCTATATATACCAAAACTTGTTTGTTAATTATGTAGATTGTTGAAGGATAAATAAGTTTGATTCATTGTCATCTCTTTATTGTACGTAATTATAGTCTTATTATAATCACCTTATTGCTAATTAACACCAAATTGATCATCTTCTTGTGAAGATTTTTCTTTTCATATTTTATAATCTTAATTATGTATGCGAGTTGTAACCACACATAGAGGGATCACGTCATTGTAACAACAATGGTGTGAGTGTGACACCATAGTGGTGTGATTAGTATACTACTACATTTGAAGGCATACATGACTTAAAGTCAATTATCATATTATTTATATTTGTGGATGATGGTGGTGTTCATCAGTACATGTACCTGCAACCCTTATGTACACCTTACGACGACTCATTGTTCAAAGCTTGTCATATATGTTAAGTTTTTGCAACATGAGGAATGAGGGTATATATATATATGTTATTGAACTCGATCGGATACACATATATACCATATTAGTTTCGTTATTCTAGCATGCATATTAATTTGTTCTATATGTTTTTGTTTGAATATAACTCTTTATGTTTTGTATTCATGCACGAAAACTGACTCACTCATTAAACACTTAGTTCGTTATTCTGAACAAACATCATGCAAGATTGCAAGTGACGTTTAAGTCGGTCATATTTTGTTTCAAGTGTGAGAGATTTTGTGATTTTTTTATTAGAGAATTGATAATAAATAAATGTTGCTTTATGTAAATATCCCCTTTTTAAACTCGAGAGGGGTTATATTTAAGTTAGAGAAAATGACTTAAATGGTACGTGTGGTTTGACTAGATTTCATAATTGGTCCTTAGACTTTAAAATTTGCAAAGTTAATAGTCATTGCAAATTTGGTTTTCATATTTTACAAATTTGTAAAGTTAATCCAAACTTTTATATGAGGTTGCATTTTTTGTTCTTAAAATTAATTTTAAAAGTTAGTTTAAATTTTATGGAATACATAATAAATGAATGAATTTACTGTCAGGGACCAAACATATAATAATTACATAAAATTTTAGACTATCTTTGTAAATATTAAAGTTTAAGGACCAAATATACAATTTGATTAAATTACAGGAACCATTTATGTAATTTTTTCTTTGAGTTATTTGAATAAGGTGAGCCTTAGTTGGAAAAACATACCTGAACTTGCCAGCAATTCAGAAACACAATAATTTCGAGCATTTATTTTTTCCATACATACTCTTCATCTTCATCTTCATTTTCATCGTATTCCGGGTGCTAGTTTCTTTCCTTACAGTACACATTGTGTCTTCATGGATTCGTATTGTTATACCTGTGTTGATCACTGGCGGAGCATAGTAAGGGCCGGGGGCCGCCGCCCCTCTTTTTTTCGTCGGTGGTGTTAAATTTTAGTCCGATAGTGTAAATTTTTATATAAATATTAAGTTTGCCCCCCCTAAAATAAATTAATTTCGCCCCCGCCCCCCTACGAGAGTGTTCAAGCTCCGCCACTGGTGTTGATTACGAATCGCCACAAACATCAGTATCCTTCTTGTATTATACATTCTTTTATATATAAAAGTATTTGTAATTTACCTGCTTTCTTTTATTCTTTTATTCTTTTATTGTAGTTGATAATAATATGTGTATTTATTTCAATTACATACGAATGGTTCCTACAATAGGTTCTTTCACGTACAATTGGTGTGTATTTATGATTCTTAAAAAAGTCAAAATATTGTTGCATTTCTTTTCTGATCAAATGTCAACATTGTCGGCAATAGCAGCTAGCCTTAAATTTTGTCCTCAAAAAAAGATGGGACTCCATAATTAATATGATGTGCTATATTAAGTGGAATGAATCTTAACCTTACACGTTGGTGTAACGTTAATTAATGTTAAATCCAACTTCCAACTAACATATTCCAATCACACACATGAACATCTATAAATTGTAACCCTCCACAGTGTCTTCTAGCATACCAACAACCTTACAAACAAACATAAGAAATTAAGCTAACATACACTTCAAAAATGGCGAAGATTGCGATGATGGTTTTATGCGCAATGGTGGCTTGTATGGTGGTGGCTGCACCTTATGCGGAGGCTCTTACTTGTGGTCAGGTAGCCAACAGCTTGGCGCCATGCATCGGCTACCTAACCAAAGGTGGAGCTGTGCCACCTTCATGTTGCAAAGGCGTGAAAGGACTCAATAACGCTGCAAAAACACCTGCTGATCGAAAGGCTGCGTGTGTATGCTTAAAGAGTGCTTCATCTTCGATCTCTGGCATCAATCTCAACAATGCCGCCAGCCTCCCCGGCAAGTGTGGTGTTAGCATCCCTTACAAGATCAGTCCAAGCACTGATTGCTCCAAGTATGTTGATTAAATATGTGCTTTTGTTTAAACTTCTTAAATTTTAATCGGATAAAATATAGATTATTTTTAGATTTATGGGTGGGATAGGAATATCATGTTGGTTTTTTAGGAAATTTGCTATTGGTGGTAGCGAACTCACCGATTTCGCTTAGAGCTAACTAACAATAACATATGAATTTCTTTTTTAATTTAATAATTCATTTAACATATAAGATTTCTTTAATAACTTGTAATATATAACTATTTTTAACAATTACAATAGACCGTTTTGTTAATTCTTTTGTTTCACATGTTGTTGACAATCAATCAACCTTTTCTTTTGTAATATTGAGAATGTTAGCGTGTTTGTATTGATGTGTATATGATGTTTTTTGCAGGGTGAACTGAGCATTGGATTTGCAAGAAAAAAAAAGGATGAAATTTATAGAGATATTATATAAAAATAATTATAAATCTAAAGAACACTATTTCGTTCGAAGAAGATTTATATGACGTACTATGTGTGTCTTTGATTTGTGATGTTTTTGGCTTCAAATAGTGTTCTTGTTATCTATATAACTATGTTGCAACTTTGATTTATATTGTCTCTTTTTTATTTTTATTTCTGAACATGAAAGTTAACTGAAATGTTAATTATTAACGTTATTATAGCTTCAATGAAGTGAAAACTAGCAATAAGTACACATGATCGAGTAAGTAAAATGAAAAGGGTCTAACACTGCTAAAATAAGACACAAAAAACAAATCAAAATTTACCAGATCAAAAGGGTCGCAAAATTAACGATGTGATTTAATTATTAGAAAACTAGTGACTAAGACAAATTGGTCTTAAACTTGGTGTCCAAAAACAGATCAGCCACTAAAAGCTCGCTAATTTAGAAGAATAAAAAAAACAGCTCAATTGTTAAACAATTACAACTTAGTTAATTACTGAAAATAATTCAATTACAACCAGGGTCGCAAGATATATTAACCGAGTAAAAATAAACTTCAATATAAAAACAACTGAAAACTATATTAATAGAAAGTAAATAAATTTTGGTCGTAAAAACAATAGAAACTTTTATTTTAGAAAGTAAACTGTAATTAACAAAAGGGTAAAAATAAGTTAAATTAGGGATTTAGGGTGTTACAACTTAAAACGGTCATGAAAGAGCAGTTGCAATCGTATTGAAGGCAATTGACATGATCATCTAACCAGATAAATAAAAAAGGTAATAAATTGATAAAAACAAAAATAAATGACAAAATATGTATAGAATTAAAAATGTCCTTTATAAGAAAAAAAGCCCAAACCCAAATTATAAACCAAATGTTAATGTATGTGATTACATATATCATTTTCAATTTATTAAATGACGTGAAAGCACAAATCGATGTTAAAAGTGTGTTGTACGATCAATTTAATTAATGCTTGTATAGGATGATTAGAATTTTGTATACTCTCTTAGTGACATGTGGTCAAATGCTATCCTCATATTACACTTTGTCATCATAAAGACGATACACCAATATTCAAACTCATTAATTACCTTGTTCGTTATTTCAAAAGACTATAAGGTGTTCACAAATATTGTCATCGTGTATTTATGTACAACCTATTGTTTTTCGCTAGGAAAATATGCATTTCATTTTAACATAAAAATTATAATATGTTAGTGAAGCTTACACGCGATGGTAGATCGATTCACGTATACATAATTTAAAAACGCGATTCATCCTTAGGAGGTAAAGCATATAAATGACTAGAGTTCAAGTGTCATATGTTGTTTTAAGTATCTTTTTACGGTTAGAAAAACAACTATTTTGATCATTTAAATACATTAATGAACTATTTAATTTATGTTGAGTTCGCTCCTCTAATAACAGATTGGAGTTGAGTTCGCTCCATCTATAAGAGGATTTGTTGAGATCGCTAGCCTAAGTAACGAAGTGCCTAGAAACTAAAACACTTTCAAAAATCATCTACAAACCAATATATCTTTTAAAAATCATATACAACTCATTATACCGAAAGAGCATGGCTGATCACCGATGACAATTAAAACACGTAGTCATCTAATTTCACTTCATCTTCATGAGGACAACATTCCATTCCACCCACCAAAAATGTTATTGGTGTTTTCTCACCTTATGATACGTTAAGTATGTGTAGTAGTCATTATGTAAAATTTAGCAACTCTTACAATAATGCAACATCTACATTGTTTGTAATACAAATTTTCAAGATACAAAGAGATATCGAGGGAGAACATCAAAAAAAAATAATCTATTTAATAGAAGTTTATGATTTGACATATAGTTAAAACTGTTGGTAGATTAAATCACCTACTAAAGTTGTGTCTTTTTCCTCTTACGCCTCTTTCCTTCATCAAAACATACACTCAAGTCATCTATACTACCAGTGTTGCATTATATATATTTTTTAAACAGTCACTGAATTATAAAGGGAATAGCTATGCTTTATGATAATTAAAAAAATGTTATGTAATGTTAGGTTATATTCTCATAACCCATTGACAATGTACTATATAGAATCAATGAAAATAATCATTAAAAGATTTTATCTCAAAATCATTTCGGTTATAACCATTAGATTGAATAAATATAGATGATGGTTTTACATATAACTATTTGATGTATCTCTATTATTTATTTATTCAATTATTAAGTATATATCCAGATTCAAAAAAACAATTCATACATAATTTCGTTTCAGGGTGTATAAAGTCAGCCATATTGAATCTACCTCTTGTGCTTATAAAACAAATATTCACATTGTTTGGAATTAATTAGCCATTTATTTCATTTTAACAATAGGTTATTAAATCTAAGAATATCACATAGAATAAATTCTTTTTGATCATGTGGAACCACATATATAGAATACATGCATGAATGATTTTCAACATGAAGAACTTATAATCCATCACATAAACATATAGTAACAATACATTTGTGTATGAAATAAATATTGCATTTCATGTTGGGCATAATTAACATTCATTTTGTGGGATATATAGGTATGATAATGAGTGCAAATATATACACTACCAAGATTCGATCACATCACATGGTTGTATATGTTATTTTCCTTCGATAGTGCTATATATGTATAACACAAATGGAAAATCACTTCTTTCATGCATTTAATTCCTAAAAATGAGATATCCGACTCATTCCAAAATAAAAAGGACCAAAATGCTCATCATATTGTAAAACATGCAATGATTAGTGATCGTCTGGCTAACTTAAACGAATCTTGCCTGACGTTACAACTAAGTATATGTGTTGTTAGAGGTACAAATTTTAACCAGTTAACCATCCCGTCCCGCCCAAAACTCGATCAGAAAACTAATCGGTTATTAACATGTATTGTAGAAACCAGTTCCAATAAATGTTCCTGACCGCCGGTTTGTACGCGGTTAGAAGTATTCGACGTTGCAACTGGTTTGCAAGCAAGTTTTTTTAATGGGTTAATAGTGCTTAATTGCTAACCGGTTATTAGCCACACATAAAAGTAGCCGTTAGAAATGGTATATGATCTATTAAATTTGTTTTCTTGCTCATTTTACCATCATATGTTACTATGTTAGTTTAAATAGGCATTTGGTGTTTTCTTTGATGACAACACTTCTCTAACTATCAAAACTCACAAAAATGTTCAAAAATACAAATTTGTATACCACATTGTCTTAGACATCTTTTTATGTATAAACATCCACAATTTGCAAACCACCATACACAAATGCTGCATTCATTCATCGTTTAACTTTTCTAATCACTTGGCAAAAAAACCCCAAGTATGATTAGAAAATGTCAAAGGATTTGAAAAGAATGCGTTGTTTATGTATCGATGATTTATCATATATAAATGATCATACACAAAAGGTGCATATTGCAATGTTGTCTAAAAATTTCATCAAAAGACACAAGCATGCGGCCTCCTAAATTAAGATGAAGATGAAAAACACTTATATTTAGTATCTAACTAATTTTAATTATATATTTCGTTTCTTGTATTTTTTATTAAAAAAGTTAAATTTTAACAATTTTTTTCTAGTTTGAAGCGGTTAATTAACTTATTCCATAGGTTAGGTTTTTTAATATCCATACCGGTTTATACTCGGTTAATTAACTTATTCGATAGGCTAGGTTTTTTAATATCCATACCGGTTTATACTCGAACCGGTTATTATAACAACCGGTTTTGACCAACTTCGATTATAACCAGTTTGATTAATACTTAAAAGTTTGATTATTACTTAAACTTGAACCAAAATATGCACATCTATCTATGTGCATTTACTATAGTTTTTGAACCAAAATAGCACATCTATCTATGTGCATTTACTATAGTTTACTGATTAAATCGATGATTTTCAACAGAAAGGAATTTCTAACTTAATACAAGTTTGAAGTGTATATCTTCTTGAGTTACATTGTGAAGACATAAAGGGCTATATCACGTGTGAAAGGACTTCTTCAATTCAATGCTCTATTATTGTACTTCCGTATGCTAACTTTATGAACACTTGTTAACACGTTTTATTTCTGGTGGTTGTTCCTCTCATCCACAGCTCTTTTTACACGTATTTTATTTTCTATATATAAAGGAAAAATAATAAGAAGGCTCGTATACAATTAAAATATTTATCATATTTTGCTATTAAGACAAACTAGTTTTTTTACGCGTTGCTGCGACATCTTACGCGGCGTGATAATGTATAAATTACAATCGACCCGACTCGTTTTAGAGCTAAATTTAGGTCATACGTAAATTGACTCGAATTTATACCGTTTAATGAAAACGTATTAAATTTGACCAGACTTTTTCCAGACAAAATTTATGTCGAAACATTTATATTTGACTCGTGTTCGAATTAAATTTACGTTGAAAAGTAGAGTAAACGAATATGTATTATATTTGATCCGACGCGTTTCCAAACAAAACATACGTCGAAACATTTATATTTGACTCCACTAATATTTGAATTTACGTCAAAAACGTAGACGTTTACCAAAGCATAGACAATTCTATATAAAGGAAAAATAATAATAATAAGGCTCGCATACAATTAAAATATTTATCATATTTTGCTGTTAAAGACAAATAGAATAATTATATTAACACCTCTCTAAGGGTGTCTTTATTTCAAAATATTGAATTTTAATTATTCAAATTATTTATTAACTATTGACAAATATTATTTCAACTAAAAATTCGACAACCGACAATCTCAACTTTTAATTGTTATTGATAATAAGAATAAAAGTTGAGATTGTCATTGATCAAATTATTAGTTAGGAGTAATAGTTGTCAATAGTTAATACTTAATAGTTTAGACTTATTAAAGCTTTTTATATTTTTAACTTTTCATATTATTATTTTCCGGATGATGTGAAATAGTAATAATTAGATAAACGAATTTTGTTTAATATTTAATAAGTTTTTAGCAATTTGATTAAGTTAAAGCAGGATTTATATAATTAATATCATAAAACCTTAATACGCAATTTTTTTATTATTTTTCACTCTCAAATTCCAAAAGAATATGGATGCAGTAGTACAAGTTTTCATTTATCTATAACATACACAAATGTAGGTCGTGTTTTAGTTATTAGTAAACGTACAAACGAATTAGTTTGATCATTTTTATATACATAATCGATCTACGTATGTGTATGTAAAATACATGACATTTAGAAAAAAAGATATAAAGCACTGATAAAAGATATGTTACTTTTTTCCTCATGGTAATTTAGTTTTTTGTGATGAAACTCAACTCTTATTATACATATATATAAATCAATAAATCAATAACTGATAAATAATAAACTAGCCTTGAATAAAAACTCGAACAATGTAGCATTAAAAGATGGTCTCTTTTCCATTACTTTACCTATAAATCCCTTATATAATGATATCGTGTCAAACATTCAGTTATTTTAATATTAAAATGGTGAAAAATAATTATTAATTAATAGTATTAAGTATCATGTACCCATATGGAAAATAATTAATCTAGTAGTAAAAACATTTTTACATTTACTTCTTTATAATTTCAATAAAAGAATTGAGCCGAATTGAAATTGTTGTTCAAAATGTCAAACATTTAAGTCGGCGTTAGAGTTAGTTTGTAGGCAATTTAATTAAAACTTGACCCCATGCATCATTATGGTGAAAATCAAAGAGCTTCCGAGTATATCGTTAATTAATGTTAAAACTAACATCCAACAAACAAGTTTCAAACTGACCCGCTCCTTTAATTCATTCATACACAAATACACATGAACAAGCACCACTATAAATTATAACCTCGGATAACACTTTCTAGCACCAACAACCATAGAAACATTCAAAAGAAAGTTATTGTTTCCTAAAACTTTAATTAGATCAAAAAATGGCGAAGATATTGGTGATGATGGTTTTATGTGTCGTGGTGGCTTGCATGCTGGTGTGTGCACCCTATGCGGAGGGTATTACCTGTGGCCAGGTGGCCAACAGTTTGGCGCCATGCCCATAGGCGAAGCTTCACTAAGGCCGGGGGGGCCGCCGCCCCCCCTGTTTTTTTCGCCAGTAGTGTTAAATTTTAGTCCGATAGTGTAAATTTTTGTCCAGGTAGTGTAAATTTTTATATAAATATCAAGTTCGCCCCCCCTAAAAAAAATTGGTTTCGCCCCCGCCTCCCCTATGATATAATTCAAGCTCCGCCGTTGGCCATGCCTAGACTACCTAAGCAAAGGTGGTGATGTGCCACCAGCATGTTGCAGCGGGGTAAAATCACTTAATAACGCTGCTCAAACAACTCCTGATCGTCAGGCCGCATGTGGTTGCTTAAAGAGTGCTTACTCTGCTAATTCCGGCATCAATCCTACCAATGCTGCTAGCCTCCCCGGCAAGTGTGGTGTCAACATCCCTTACAAGATTAGCCCGAGCACTGATTGCTCCAAGTATGTTTAAATATTTTACTTTCGTAAGCTAGTGTCTATTGATGCAACATAGGCTTATTATACATGACCCTAATTAATTTCGGTTATGAAGTATGTACTTATATGGTGATTTTTTTACAGGGTGCAGTAAGGATGAGATGTCTTGAAGGTTTAAAGAGGCATATAAAATATAATAAAAATAAATAAAGAGCACTATTTCGTTCGAAGACAGATGTATATTGTTGTGTATGCCTTTGGCTTCAAATAGTGTTCTTGTTATATAACTATGTTAGTGTTGCCTGCTTGGTTATAAACCTTCGGTTTCACATAATCTTGTTTTTATCACTTAACACCTGCGAGCTAAGTGCACATGAGTGAATTAATGAAGTTGAACTTGAACAACACACTATAAAACAAAGAACTAAATCACCTGATTGAATTCATCATCGTTGAGAGAAGAACAAAACTTGATTTAATCACCACTAGAAAACTCTATCTTTTGCAACTGTTTTTTACGACAAAAACAATTTTGTTGCAAATGCTAACAAGATTGCAACAAATTTGTAACAAAGTGGAAAAACCCACAATTAACAACCAAAAAGAAAAAATGGTTGTCGCAAATCTTTCACAAAAATTTTGCAGGAAAATAAATTTTTGTTGCAATTAATGATAAGTTTGCAACAATGTGGCGGGAGACCCAAAATTTAAACGAGAACCTAAATGTTGTCATAAATTGTTAGAAAGCTATCACAAAATTTTTGCAACCAGAGTCGACAAATCATTTTCCAACGTAAACTTGTCGCAAAACAGATTTTGTGACAAATTTGCAACAACTTTGTCTATTGCATTTTTTTTGTTTTTTCTAGTAGTGAATTGAACAAATCGCCCAACTCTGAAAGGGGTTTTTTGAGTCGGGTCTTAGTCGGAGCAGCTTCTTTGTCTTTTGAATAGAGATTATAAGATTTACTCAATCTCACTCTTCCTAGACCCTATTATTTGTTCGCCTAGCTATGAAAGCAAAATTAAATCATAGAACCGAAAACAATGAGTTTTTGCTTGTTTGAAGAGATGGAGTTATATAAAGAAACTTGGTTATTTGAATGTTAGAACATTTTGAGCGGTCTTAATCTAATCCTACTCTACTCTAACCTAAATATATTCCACGCCTCAACGGTGGCTCAAAACCGACACCACTTGGTGAGAGACATACACCCAAACCTCTAAGCTACTGCTGGTAATTGTGCTTCAATGTTAGATGACCCAAAAGCATGTTCGAAATGTGCAGTGTGACTGCTTTATAAGAGAGTTGGTAACGTGTATGAACATAACTGAATTATATAATTCCAAAAAAATTGTTGGTAGATTTCATTTATAATTTATAGAAACACGTATTAAGGAATTAATAAGTTAAAAAAGTTATACTACTTGTGAAGTTTCATCTAAATATACCTATACGAGGGTAAAATTTTAAAACGTTCTTGTTACTAGGTTTTTTCTTAAAATTTTTTTAATAATTGTCATTCCATAAAAGTTCCCTCAAATTCAATATTTTGAGGGCTTCGGCATGTGTTCTGAAGGCTTTCATCTGTTCTTTGAGGTCGAACGCCAGTGTTTCTTGGTTCGAAGCTCATGTTTTTTAGTGTTGACGTTGGTATTTTGAGGTCCGTTACTCATGTTTAGGGATATTTTGTAGTATGGAAAAGTCAAATCAACATATTGAAATAAAATTTTGCTCAACGGGATATTCCCTTAGATGTAATACGTGATATTAAAAGAATCAAAAAAAGCCAAATTTCTCAAAATAATTCATTAAAACATTTGTGCTTATGACTTGAAATTGTTTATCTCAAAACTAGCATTCTTAACTATGTACCAAGTTATGTTGTGTTAAGTAACACTTTCAAGTTTCATTAAACACACAAATAGACAGGAACTCGATTACAAGGTATTTCCTACATAGTCCTATATCAAGCAGCCCGATTTACGACGAACCACCCTCTCCCACCGTGAATCTGCTCATTATCCCCAAATCTTTCGTCTTCCCTATGATATCCACGGTTCCTAATCAATCATGCATATTTTTGAAAATTCGTCATTTTCTACCGTTAGGTTTCTTCTATTTTGAAAACAGGTCACACCAAGTCATAGGATCCATGTCTATATTGTATTTAAAGGAAATGGACGGGAAAAAAGAACGGGAGAGTGGCTATAAGAGTTATGTAGTCATTTATTAGTATTAAAACCTTGTGTAATCAATTGTTAGATGTGTGTACAAGTGCGCATGTATATACATCTGTATGCATACGCGTGTGTGAATTTTGTTAGAATTAAATTTTTTAAATAAATACAATACCCGAATTCTATACCAGGACTAGCACCCGCTTCATAGCCTACCCTACCCGGTTCCAATAGGGTATGAGTTACTTTAAAACACGGTACAACCCGAAACCAATTCTTCCCACACCCGATGGTCATTATCGTTGACCAACCTGGGTGTGTCACCATCGTTTACCAACCCGCACCAGTTGTACTCGGGTTCTTTAAAATACCTGTTCTGTAAACCATTCTAACTCACAATAGAGATGATTCAACACCCTAGAGATTATTCAACACTTATAACATGGTACAACTATTATGGACATGGTTTTCTATTCTCAGCATCCATTCTGTAATGTGTAATATCAACATTTAACCACAGTTTGACACCATAATCCTGACTATGGAACACAGGAGACCCGATCGATACTCGAGAAAACATCACAATATACACACAAACAAGCAGGATTACAGCAAACACATAGACACGAGTCGTGTTATACATCAGATACATATATAGCATACAGACCAGTTTACATACACTCGCCAGCCTTACACCTCAACTGGCTTCTGGAAACTTCCATGCCCGTATCTCGCCAACGCCAAGCAACCAACACTATGAGCAAAAACACGAAAACCAGATACGCCGGGTGGAACCATCGCAAAGTATTGGCACTGCCACCTAGGACACTAAACACACATCCTGTTACTTTCTTATCAGATTTCTGGTTGTGATCACCATGAGATGATGATGGTTTCTCATGTTTGTTTCGTCGTTTATGGTGTTTCAGTCGGATTCTTCGGACTGCTGTTCCCTGGGCCGACACGGTTTCTGGTGGTAACATTTCGGTGTACTTTGTCCCTGTGAACACACCCTGAATCATCAGAGAGCGTGCGCCTGATTCATCGAGTTTAATTATGTCGTCGTTGATTATATCAGCGAAACAGTCATCCCCGTTACCCCCTTCCTGTAGAATAATGTTACAAATCTATACTATTGCATGATAATCCAACTTTTTGAAATGAAAATGTAGAGATCAGATATCAAACCTTGTATGGAGTTGAATAACCGCTTGGCGAGTCGTGCATAGGTTGCAAATCAGACATGGATTCTGCGTCATTCTGTTCGGCTGAATCAGACTGGTAGCTGCTTTTAGACTCCATTGAACATGACTTCGTGGCATTCCCCTCGTCAAACTGATCCACGTCAATTTGGGTGTTAATGGCATGCTCATTCGTAGCAGAGTGGTCATTATCTGCAGCGGGCGAAATCCTACGATCAGAAGAACCCCTTGAAGACTCGTTTAACCGAAAGTCGCCATTTCTTCTAAGTCGACAAACAACCAGGGCTTCCTTTATCAACATTATACAGCAAAAACAATTCTCAATTAACCTCTCAAGTGAACTACATTATAGAAAAAGAACTTATTTTTTGTGTTGATGACAATAATCTACCTGTGAGGTATCACTCATACAATATTCATGCATGATCCACTCTGTTCTTTCTCCTTTCGGAGCCCGACCCGTGTGGAAAACCAGTGTCCTCTTTGTCCCAATTGTAATAGCACCTGATTTTACATTCCTTTCTTTGCCTGTGGCTTTCCAGTAACCCGATTGGGTTGCCCGTTTACTTTGTGACCCGTTTGGGTACTTCTTCCCTCGGGCCGAAAAGAAGAACCACTCGTTATCCGATCGGATAACGGAAAGACCTGGTGATTAAGCAAAAGTTAGAACCACACATGAAGAAAGCCAGAATCTTGACTTCCAAGAAAGGTTTTGAGAATATATGTTGTGCGTACACAAGGGAAATTGTACCATTCTTAAATATGCTAAAACCCAAAATCTGTCCTTTTGGAAAAGATATTGTAATTACAAACAAACATACCCAGTAACATCTCAGTTGCGACTTGAAATTATTTCAGACATATTCATAAATACTTAGAGCATTCACAGCCCGTTCTCCATATATGTGTGAGTGGGTTTCTCATATTATAAGGATGGTTGTAAGTGATTGTGAGTGAAAGAGCTAGAAAATTTACAGAGATTGTACCGTGTTTTCTCATATTTGAGAAAACACGATACAACCCCATAAATTTTTTAATATTTTTGAAAGTGATTGCGAGTGAACGAGAGAGAAAATGTAATAATAGTATGAAAAAAATATTATTTAATTGAAAAAAAAAAGAAAAAATAATGATTTTTAATATCATTGTAAGGACGATGATGGATTGTGAATGCTCTTATATAATATGATGTTTACTCAGCAAATTAATAAATATCAAACATAGCTATACAAAATACTTAATAACCATTTCATTAAATAATATATCAACTTGTATATTATTAAGTTTGAAGAAAATGAAATAGGTTTAAAAAATTAACATATTTGATAAATGATAATATGAACTTTTACCAAATAATGACATCATGCAGGTAAAGGTAAGGGACATTACTCCTTGTGAGTACAAATACTAGTGCACAGCGTACATCTCCTAACATATTTATATATTAGGTTTACTAAAATTACTTAAATTTTCAATTACTAAATAGGTTTGCATCCTATCTATACTTTTGGATTAAAATTAGAGTTAATTTCTATTTTGCCCACAGAGGTTTAATAAAAGTAATCATTTTTGTTCAAAAAATTATAAATATCAATTTACCTACAAAAGTTTTATAAATTGTTTCGATTTCAGTCTAAAAGCTTCATAATTTTGGATTTAAAATGAAACACTTTTGGATTAAAAATGAAACAAATTATAAAACATTTAGAGGTAAATTGATGTTTATAATCTTTTGGATATGGTTATTCTTGTCAAAATTCAGAGAGCAAAACTGAACTTTAACTCTTAAAATTATTATATATCGAATTAATCTTTTCAAGAAAAATAATAACTTTTATTAAAAATGACTGAGATGATGACAATTTTAAACTGAAATTAAACCAACGGATATAACTTTTAAAACGAAGATTAATATATTTAAGAACAATAATTATTTTATTAAATCTGACTGTGCAAAACCGAATTTTACCTTTAGTCTTTAACTTGTTCTTCAGAATTCTACGGATTCAAAATCTCAAACACCACAATTTTGACCACCTGGTCAAACCACTGACCTTTTTCATCCCAAAAGTCAAAATCAAATTAGGGCATGAAAACAGAGCAATCACCTGGCAAATCCCACGGCTCATGGCGACAGAAATCAACCTCGGGTATAATATCGACGCAATTATCAGAGCCCTGAAGCTTCTTCCTCAAGTAATACGATATCAACTCATCATCCGTCGGCGAGAATCGGAACCCCGGAAACACCGACGACGATGCCGCTATCGACAGCTGCATCTCCCTCACCCTCTCCGAATTCATCTGTAGAATGATATTATGTGTTGTGTTGAAGATGTTGAAGATGTTGAAGTGTTGAAGATGATGGAGAATCTGTGTGTTTGGGGGAACAGTGTGACGTGCAGATGTGGGTTTTAGGGTTTTATAGTTTTGTGATTTGGGGGAGATGATAATAATAATAATAATAAGTTAAGAAGTAAGAGGACCGACGTGGGGGAACACGTGGCGTGATGTTGAAGCAACAAGTGTGGTGGGAGTATGCCACATGGATGAGAAAGATGGATGATGTGTGTTAATGTGGGTTTTTGTTGCTTGTTGATTGTTGATTGTTGATTGTTGATGGCTCTTGTGACGACCTAGGGCTAAGGTTCAACATTTTGTCACCTTAGAAGTGTATAAGTAGCTAATTATAGGGCTGTTCATGAACCGAACCGAAAGAAGGCTTGCTCGAACTCGGTTCGTTTACAAACAGAGCCGCTCGGTTCGGTTCGAATTTAAGAAATCGAGCGAAAAATGCTCGCTCGAACTAGCGCTCGGTTTTGCTCAGTTTTGCTCGGTTTCATATTGCAATCTAGTACAAAACTAATAATGCATTCAAAAGTTTCAAGTTTCAACTTAAACTCAACAATGTAACAAAAGAAAACATCCAAATAAGTATAAGTTTTAACATGATCTTTAATAAATGACAATAAAACTCACGTGCACAACCTCCATTATAGACATTTTCACGCCCACTATATCCGCTTTGATGTAATGTTTAAACGAGTATATAAAAATCCAAAAAATAATGTTTAAAAAAGTTATAAGGAAGCAAGGGTAAAATAATAAATAATTAAAAGGATAATGTCCTAAACTCTAAATAAATAAACTAGCATATTACATATATATATATATATATATATATAAAATATAAATATTTATAAATAATTCGAACGAAACCGAGCGAGCAACGAGCGAGCTTACCTTTGCTCTTGCTCGGTTCATTTACAAACCGAACCGAGCGGCTCGGCTCGTTTACAACCGAGCCAAAACCGAACGAGCAACTTTTCGAGCTTTTTTCGAACGAGTTTCGAGCGAGTTTCGAGCATCGAACTTTTTGAACAGCCCTAGCTAATTATGGGAACTCATGAAACTTTTCATGTGCCCCCATGGTTTGTGAGTGGATCATGAGAGTGACAGAAGCCTGTGTCTCTCGTGTTTTCTTGTAGTTTTCTGTGAGAAAGTGAAAATTTTGTGTGTATTTTGTTTGAAAATTTTATATGTATTAAGTTCGGTATCTTCTGATAAAATAATATAAAAAATTATGGGTCTTGTGATTTTCAGTCCCCTAATACATTTGTTTAAGTTCTATCATTGAGTAGAAACCAAAGAACTTATCAGGTAATAATCTTAATCTTCCAACTGGGTCGATTGGAATATTTGTTGTCTTGATTTCAATGAAATTATATATGTTCCGGTATAAATTTTATTCAAAAACCATCCTAATCAGGTAGAATATATATATAGAATTATATTCACAATGTAATATTTTTTAAAGTCTGAATACACTGTTGTAATGTGATTTTTACTGCTTACGTTTCAAAATATAAATTTTATTCAAAGCCGAATCCCCGCAGTGTGTGGCCAAAACATATGGGTCAAATATAAATATAATATATTTTTAGCTTGTTCTCGGACAAACATAATATTTTTGAAATTCTAAATACACCTTTACGATATTCCTATATCTACCTACATTTCAATATAAACAATATTTTGTAAAAACATAATATTTTTTCTACGTATGTTTCAATATAACACGTTTACAACTATACTATTTTCATGACTGGTTTCTCGTCCAATCGATCCAATCAACCGGTACCATCCAGTTATAAACCACTGATAATCACTATAAACCAGGGGCGAACTACGCCTAATAGAAGGGGGTCAAGTGACCCCATTATCTTTTAAGTTTGTAGTGTAATGTATAATATTGAAATTTTAAGTGAACCCATAGTTTGTCAGGAGGTGAACTCATTAATATTTTTAGGTTCAAATTACAACTCAAATATCTTTCTGGTTCAATGGTAAACACTCATGCGAGTGGCGGAATAAGAAAAGAGGTAGCGGGTTCGAAACGCGCAAGCTACAAGTCAGCACTTTTTTTCCAAAATTTAGTGCGTAAAGTTACGAATTTACCCTTATTACTTTAAAACCCTAACCCCAAATAACTCTCCCCCCAAATCGACCTCACGACTTGATTCAGCCTCCATCGACCTGCTGCTCCCCTAGTCCCCCATGGACTAGCAATTACTTACCACCCTTGCCGCCGGCAGCCTTCAACTCCGGCGATGGGCGACCGACAGCCTAGTTGGCTATATTTTCTTTCTAACTATTCAATCTTTCAAGATTTAAAGTTAGTTTTCTAAATTAGTTTCTTTATGTTTTTGTAATTTGTATAACTAGTTGTTGTTGCGGCGCGTTTGCGGGGGAAATAGGGTTGTTTAATGCATTTTCGATTTCATGATATAGATATGCAAACTATAAAGAAAATGGTTCGTAATATAAATTATTGTTTCATAGTATTCAAAAGTATAATGATCTACTCATCACAATACGGATAGAAATCATCCTCTAAAGTTTAAACTGCTCACAAAGTATGATGTTTTAGCCCTTCATAAAGATATTTGCACAATATGACTCATTATACTCCATCTAGGGCTGGCAAAATGGGTATCTGTTTAGACACGATAAGACCTGTTTAGCAAAAAAATGCACTATGCATTTTTTTACTTTTTTAAAATAATTAAAATTCTTGGATTTATCATTTCTTCTTCTTGATACCTAAAACATATAACTGCCACACTCAAACCACCAAATCTAAGTGTTAAAGGTGTCGTTTTCATGTTTGATACTTGTGCTAATCGCGTCGTCTGTAACCTGTTAAACACGATAAAACACGATTTACCAGGAGTCCATCCCATATGTACTGTAACTAACTTTGATAATAACACAATTTGGGCAGAAGATCAAATTCATAATAACTTCTAAAAGTTGTTTATGAAAATAAGAGAGAATTGTTTTATTCACTCATCCAATCCAAAAATAGTTTGGTTGTTACAACTTACATATGGTGGTTAAATAGAGTTGACTAATACCTTCACTTCTCACATGCTAAATACATTAATTAGCTTAAATAAACCTCAATCTGAACTATCTGCGGATGGAAACCTAGAATAATTAGATGAAACACAGACAATGACATCACTAACCTCTTTTATTTTTTCTGTGTATTTTCCAAAACAATGACATCACTAACCTCTATTTATCTCTACATTTTTAATACAATTTAATTATATTCCGACCTGACTCGACCTGAACTGATCGGACAACATGAAAAGTTTGTTTCGTTACAAATCAAATCACTCAAAAATAGTGACCCTCTAGGAATAAATTCCTAGTTCCGTCACTGCTATAAAAAATACTGTAAACCCTAATAACTTCAACTATATATAAAGAAATTCATCATAAGGGTCTAAATATAGAATAATCTAGCGAGAAACATAAACATAAATTGCATATCGGATCATTTGTCACGAGGCAAAAGCAATTGAAACAATATTAAACATTAACACCATGAATCTATGTTCCTAGTCACTTGTCACACATATACAAGTTACAACCTCAGCAGTAGAGCTGATCGCCGGAGCAATCCTCCCTCCGCCACCTCCCACCGCATCTCCGCCGCTCCACCGCAACCTCACCGCCACATCAATGTCAAGTTCAGACTCGCTCCCCACCGACGGCAAACACACAAATCCGATCATCAACCCGTTGGACACCGAAGAGCAAGTTACCACACCCGACCCGCTTCTCGAATCTGGATCTTTCATCGACCCGAACACTGGTGGAAATCAGAGTGACTCCAAGGAAACAGAGATGTCAACGACTCATCATGACCCTCATCTCCATAAGAAAAGCAGACATTCATGGCCTCCTGAATGTTGGAATATTTTTTAGTAATCCAAACTATTAATTATTGGCCTATATTAATCCGAACTAACAATTAGACCAACATTTAATCTTAACTTTTGATTTTGTTGCCAATAATAATCATAGACTAGCTGGACGTTAACTTCGTTAGTTTTTGCTGACGTGACACGTGACGTTTCTTGGGCGTGACATGTGACATGACGTATTACATAATTAAAATATAAATATAAATATATCACTTAATTTTTACGTCTCTATGTCTACAAGTTACTCAACCAGTAATAAAAGCGTTATGTTGAATAACTTCATAAAATGATCTTTTATGAAAAAAGACTGATTAATATACCTATATTTTTAATTATAACTATGTTATACGTCACGTCACGAGCCACGTAACGTAATACGTTATAAAAAAACTAACAAAAGTTAACGAACAGTTAGACTAGGATTGTTATTAGTGACAAATTTTAAGCTGAGATTAATACTGGTCAAATTGTTCGTTGGGATTCATATTGACCAATAGTAAATAGTTTAAATTATTAAAATCCTGTTTTTCTTATTTTAAAGAGACAAACTTCTGGTGCCACTAAGGTAGTGGCACCATTCATAGGGTCGGTAACCCATTTCTTTTTATCATTTTAATACGATATATTTGTTCTTTGCTACGTGAAATCACTTAACTTTCCACCATGCCACATTAGTTTTTTTTTAAAATATTTTTTAGTTTTCTTGGTTACTTTCTCTTTTTTCTCCCTGTACCATACAACATTGAAGCTTATTGGTATGCGGAGAGAACCAGATAATAATTTCCGATATGAAAAAATAACGAAACCCCCTGATTCGGTGGTGGTATTCCCGGTTGGGAAAAGTTTTCATAGATTGGGTGTTTCTTGGATTGATCGCCGATTAATCGCTAATCGCTGACTGACTTTGTAATTTTGATCTAATCGGTCAATTAGTCGGAAATAGGTAAGCTATGGTCAAAATTGGACCTAGGAAGTTCTAGTCGGCCCAAAATCGGTGATTCTGATGAAATTCAAAATTTCCGGCTAAATTTGGGAAATTCCGGCCGAAGCTTAGAAATTCCGGCCAAAATTTCCATGCTGCTTTCACATTTGATTTCAAAAATCCACTGGAAAAAAATAGTGGGTGCCTAAGCTATGCAACCGAGGATGTTTGGTCTCCCTGCATTGGTGACTGGGATCTACCTCTCGCCACTAAACAAGAATAGGCAGCAAGAATGGGCAGCTGTTTTTAATCATGATTTATGCCAAAATTAAACCATTATGAATTGTTAGTTATCATTATTAGACTTAGAAAAACCAAGCAGGCTAATGTTTGCGATCATCTTTTTTTTTTTTCTTTTTCTGTTGTTTCCATGGATAACAAGGTAGTAAGAGCCTACAAGGTAAGTTGTCGATTATCCAACATCTTCATTTTGATGTGTTGCTGTTTTGATGCATTACCACCACCTTTTACCTGTGTCTCTATATCGGTCCATCGTTTAAATTGAAACACTATAATACCACCTCCTATGGCCGATCAATGATTTTTACTCGGTAGGAGTAAAAAGCTAGTTGGTCCAAATGGGTCAATATAATTATAGTGCTCAATGTGAGCAATGCAAGAATTTAGAAAACTAGAGTTTAAAAGTAAACAGGTCAAAAGCAAGTGAAGTGATATTTCATATGTGTGGTGCACAAAACTTAAAATGTTATAACTTTTAGGACTCTAAGAATGAAAGAAAAACATCAAACAACAGAAGATTGTCAGCATCAGATTTTGATGAACCTTTTTCATGAGTCAACAGCATATATGGATACTTGTAAAGATGGTATCCAGGTGCAAACCTCAAAACATTATCATGAACAACAAAAAAAGATGTTTGTAACATAAGTACAGTCATCACTAGATAACAGTAACTTGTAGGAGTACAACTTTGATCCCTGCACTTTACAGCAACAACACTTCGGCCCTCCAAGATCAGAAAACTAACTTCATTACCATTCTATACCTGAAAGACAAAACACATAGTAGAAATCAAGTAAATATAAGAAGAAATTCCAAACAAATCTCATAATTTTTACACCATATAACTTGAAGAAAGTAATATTATAATTTACGTATGAGATAAATAAATGCAATGGAAGAATATAAAAAGCAAAACAGAGGATTAAAATTCAGTTCTTTATCTTACATAAAAATGCATTCTTAGTGAGATTTTCAAGCAACTCATTTGTAACAGCGGGTAGATAAAATTCCAATTTCCTAACATCTGCACTTAGTTTTCTTAAATTCAGCACCTGTTTAATGAGCTGATACATGATCATGAAAGGATAACAAGTTATATTTTTTTGCCAAATTAACTTCAACTTTAATTGATGAGAGAGTGAGTTTTCTGCTTCGATCAATTTGAGATTTTATGTTACCCTATTCCGATATCTACCCAAAACTAAAGCTTTACAAAACATTAAAAAAAAACAATGTACAAGATGTTTATTCCCATCAATTTCGCATATTTATAAAGATCATGGTTAGAAAAGCTAAAATTGGCCAATTACTTAACCCATTTGAGTTCAAACAGGTTGTAATGGGTTTAAAACTATTAGTGTTATTCCTCTGACAACACAAAATAATAATTAGCATTGTCATATCAGTACAAACATAACTCAAGTGATTCATGATTTCTGCATATTCACACAGAAAAACAAAAAAGAACAATCTAATGAATAGCTTGTTTGAAAGAAAGTAACATAAATCAGTTATTTGATTTAAACCATTAAATGGAGAAAGAAGACCTTCATATTAGCATATAGGGGATATGGGAAATCAGGGGCCAATAATCGCCTCCATTACTGCAACTTAATTTCAGACTTTGGTCCGAGCACTTTACTGCAACCTTCCAAGATTTCCTTTCACCGGATCAGCAACTCGACTGACTTGAAATTAAAAAAACTATGAAAGACAAACAAACAGAAAGTAGAAATTAAGGAAAAATAAGAAGAAATCCAAATAACTCTCATAATTCCTACTCAATATAACTTGAAGAAAGTTATATTATAATTTGACTATGAGATAAATAAGTGCATTGAAAGATTACGTAATAGTTAAAAACATCTGAAAAAGTAAACCTTCTATTAACCAGTGACCCGTAACCTGACCCATCAAGTTAATCCCACATTTTTGTGCTACAATTCTAGATTTCCTGCATTTACTCATTTAGCTTTGTTATATCTAACTCCTGTTGAATGAGCGGCTACATCATGAAAGGGTAACAAATTACATCATGTGTGCCCAAAATAACTTAAAAATCTATTGGTTTGTGCAACACGAAATTTGAGATTTTATTTTCTGATATTTACCCAAAATTAAATCTTATAAAATCATAAAAGAGATGTTTATTCCCATCAAGTTCACAAATATTCAAAAATCATGATCTGAAACGCTTAAATCAAACAGGTTGTTATGGGTTGAGAAGTATTAGAGTGTCATTCCTCTAACAACAGAAAATAATAATTAGCATTGTCGTATTGGTACAAACACAATTCAAGTGATTCATGATTTCTGTATGTATATTCACACACAAAAACAAAAAAGAACAGTCTATTACTCTATTAAATAGTTGGTGTGAAAGAAAGTAAAATAAATCAGTTATCTGATTTTAAAATCATTAAAGGGAGGGACAGAGACCTGCATCTATTCGCAGACAGGGGATATGTGAGACGGATTGCCAGTAAACTCCTCCTTTGCTGCATCTTTCTTTCAGATTTGGACAATCCTTGATTTGTAAACTCAAAAGTGAAGGCAATGACATTTCTGGTAGATCCATCATGTTTGGGCAATTGCAAAAACTGAGATGTTGGAGGGAGGTGAGGTGTTGGGGATGTGACAATTTTTTCAGATTATGGCAATTCATAAACGAGAGACGTTGGAGGGAGGTGAGGTGTTGGAGTCCCATTGAAACTGATTCCAATTTCCTAAATCCAGTTATGCAAAGAAAAGTAAGAGATGAAGGAAGAAGATGAGTTAACTGACGACAACTACTCACTCCATCTTCTTCACCGAATAACCATAGCTCTTCAAGTGAGGTTGGGAAGTTCTGTGAGCCCCACTCTGATATGGGCTTCTTCAACTTCCCTACTCCTAGATAATGCAACTTGGGAGGCCAAAGCCCACGAGGAAAAGTAGCATCCATATTTGGACAATTCATTATAAAAAGTATCTTTAATGATGTTAGATTGGGTAACTCATTGTCAGGAAATGACTCTAAACTTTCACAACTTTGTATATTCAATGAGGTGAGATGAACCAAGTAATTTAGTTCAATGATTGATCTTAGATTTGACCACTCGCTTATGGATACATACTCAAGCAGTGACATTCTGCTTCTGTTGTTGATCTTTTGTCCTCCCCACTCCCTTTCCAATAGTCTATTACAATAAAAAATCTCAATTGACTTGAGCTTCTGCCCTCCTCTTGATAACGAGATAGTTGTGACTGAACTACAGTTTCCGACAATTAATGACTCAACGACATCCGGACAATTACATCGCTCCATGTTCTTACAAGAACTACTTCCAACATCCTAAGAGATGTTAGGAGGCTGCTTCTACAATTATCATCCTCGTCCTCTTCTTTCTCTCCTAAACTCACCAAAATATCACATTTTGCTACTTTCAAGTTCCTTAAGTTCACAAGAACCTTACTTGCAACTTCTTCTGATTCCCACAAGTATCTTATTTCATTACAATGTTCGATGCTTAATTTTTCAACTGCACTAAGATACTCTATGACACCTCTCCACGTCACATCATTAAGCCCTGAAATATAGCTTATCTTCAACTTGATAAGTGATGAAGCTACTTTAACCAGACTTTTCAACACGCTATTGTCACAACTTTCTATTTCCAAAACATTCAAGGAAAGTAGTTGTTCAAGTGTGACTTCAACCAAATTAGGACAATCTTTTATTTTAAGCTTTCGTAGGCATGGAAACACATCCCCACTACTCATTGACCATTTCTTCCACCCTTGCATGCTTTCAAAACTTAGAATTTCAAGAGAATGAAATGCCCGACTAGTCCCAAGTAACTCCAAACCCAAAACTTCCAATCCATGCAAGTGTTCAATAAACAACTCCTTAAGTGACGGCAGCTGCCCAAGCGATGGCAAACATGTACAACTTTTGCAATTACGTATTGACACATGCTTTAGTTGAAGAAACATGGGATCTCCAACCCATTTTGGAAACTCTAATCCCCCATATGACACAATTTTAAGTAGCTTTAAATATTCATTACAAGGCTTTAGCTTATTTAGGACCTCCTTTTCAAGCATTTCGTTTCGTGAACCATCTAACACATCACTCCATACAAGTTCTAACTCACTAAACCTCTTTTGTGAAATGTTTGCCTCTTGTGCATGAATTGCATTTTGCACTTTGTCCAAACCCATAATAGAAATCTTGCCACGTAGATTCTCTAAGTCTTTAAGCTTGTTTATTTTAAATCCATCTTCAACTCCAATAACAACTTTGGATAGAGTTTTTAGCCTTTTCAACTCATAAATCCCTAGTGGCATCTTTTCCAAAAGAGGAGTATCTCTAATGTCAAAATGTTGCATGTTTTTTAGCTTTAACAGGTTGTTTGGCAACTTAGCTAAACTATGACAAGAAAACAAGATCAGCATCTCTAAATTATAAAGATTGCAAACATTTTCCGGTAAATATGTGATTTTTGTTTGAGAGAGATTAAGATACCTCAAGTGCTTCAAAGTACCAATTGACTGGGGTACCTCAGTAAGTTTAAAATTGCTCAAACATAGCACTCTTAACAATGATAACTCACGAAGCAAGTCATCCAGAATCTTATTCGAAAAGTAGAAAGTGCGCCAACTATTTACCACCCCAAAAAATGGTTGCAAGAATGTTCTCAAACTTTTAGCTCTTTCGAATGCCTTAAACTTCTTGTAAGGTGCATACCTCTCACAAACAAATGACATATGGCGGTACTTTTCCAAGGCTTCCTTCTTGATATCCTTCTCCAACCTTAAAAAATAACTGCCCGCGACATATGTTGCCAAGTCATTCAATAGGTCATGCATCACAAACAATGATTTATTATTAGGAGCATGTTGGAAAAATGATCTTGAGAACAACTCATCAAAGTATTCATGGCCTAAGGATTCTTCTGTTGAATTTATTAGAGTTGATACGTGCAAAAACCCTTCAGCCATCCATAATTGAACTAGGTTCTCCTTGTCAAATATGTAGTCCTTGGGGAATAAGGAGCAATAAGCAAATAATTGCTTCAAATGTGCCGAAAGATCATGATAGCTTAGTATAAGGGCTGGGACAATATCGCCTTCAACCGGTAACTCCCATATCTCACTACCTATCACTTCCTTCCAATGCTCTTCTTCATATTTTTTTGTACTTAATAACCTCCCAAGTGCTTTCAAAGCCAAAGGTAAGCCATCACATTTTTTCACAATACCTACACCATATGGTTTGAGTGACAAATGTGAATCAAAGTTCTTATGACCCAACGCATGTAAAGCAAGTAAAGAAAGAGCGTCATCATCTAATAGGCTTCGCATGTGGTTCACATTACTGTAACCCAACAATTTAAGCAACCTATCCTTCCGTGTTGTCATAATGATTTTACTTCCACGAGCACATTCATGAAATGGGCCAACTAAGGCTTCCCAGTCATCACATCTTTCACTCCACACGTCATCTAACACCAATAGAAGCTTTTTCCCTTTTACGTGCTTTCTAAGAGCATCATGAAGCAAATTAAAACTTTTAAACTCATTGTTTTCTTCTGCCACAGCTTCAAGGATTTCTTGGCTTATACGAAAGCTATCAAACTCATCAGAAACACAAACCCACGCCTTGAGTTCAAAGTGATCTCGGACTTGTTGTTCACCATACACGAGTCTAGCCAGAGTAGTTTTACCGACCCCACCCATACCAACTATGGGAACAATGCTAAAGTTCTGGGCACCTCCTTCATCCCGCAATAACTTGTGGACCAATGCATCTTTCTCCGCTTGCCGCCCAACAATACTAGATGCATGAAACATAGAGGTTTGCAATCTTCTATTCATATTCCTTGACCTAGTACTAGTTTCCTCTTTCACAACTAAACCAAGAACATCTTTCTCCTTTATTACATCTTCTAACTTAATTGTAATCTCATTTATCTTTCTCTTCATGACATTCGCCCTTAACGGAAACCATGTGCAACAAGATGAGACGAGCTTAATTACCTTGGTAACAACGGTTTCTGATTTGTCGTTCCACTCGCGATCCATAGCATCAGTGGCTAACTCGTCGAGTATGTCATCAATATCGTAAGCCAAATGCTGGAGATTGTTCAACCATCGTTTCACCGATTGATCTTTTATCTCCTTCTGAGAGGCATCAGCAAGCACGCATCGGATCTGGAGTAACGAGCTCTCGAGTTTCTTAATCTCAGACTTGATTTCAGTGTACGGAGTAAGGGTTTCTACAGCTGCGGAGGCCAGCTTCTCGAAGAGCACACTGAGGAAGGCGGAAAGCACGAGATCAGCCATTGTTATGGTGGATTGTGGATCAAAGTGGTAGTTTCAGTTGGATGATTGTGGTGAGATTGTTGAAGATGATTGTTGTAATGGTGAAACATGAAAATTAGCGTAGACTAATAAGAGGAAAATAAGCTTATCCTCATTTGTATGGAGGTGGATAGTCGCCTTATCACATGGGTTTTCAACGATAACCATTATTCGAAAACAATGATATTGAGAAATTTGGTTTGAATTTCAATGAAAGTGATGGAGCGAGATGAATCACGTATCTATATGGAAAAGAATTATATATATATTAATTACTAACTTTGTTATGTATTATATGTTGTACAACATGTTTTAGAGGTTGTACTTATCTTTTGTTTTACTTTTTTTATTCTTTAATTTTTTTATTTTAACCTAATATTTTTATATCTTTTACAATTGAACCCAAATATTTTTTTAATTTTAATTTTTGTCCCTATACTTTTTATATTTTAAAAATTTTCATTTTACGTTTCGGTCTACATTTTGCGAGTTAATGTGCCGCAACGTGCGTTTGTGGTTCAGCGTTTTTACGTTTATTTTTTCCCGTTTAACGGCCCTGTCGCAACCGCTGGTCCAAGATCGACTTAAGTATTGTTTTATATGTTTTACGTTTCGTATAACGGTGATGCGTCCTTAATGCTACGTTTCGGTCCAAGATCGCTTTTATTTTTTTCGTTTTTTAAACGAGTTTTTTAGTGTTTGTGGTAGCTAATGGTGATGTGTCCTTCATGCTACTTGACATGGTTTTAAGCCCCCCGCGGCAACGCGAGGGGCTTAATCCGTGAGGGGCTTAATCCTAGTTTGATTTGAATTTCAATTAAATTCACATAATAGTCCCTCAAACAGATAAGTTAAGGTGGCTTTCTTACCAAAGCTCAAAATTGAAATTAAATGAACACGTCTAGAATCATAAACAAATTATTCAATTGTTTTATAATAACACCACGTCTTGGAATGAATTTAGGGTGATCTCTACTGAAATTAATTTGCATTATGTTTTATTGATCTGAAAAATGAGAATCACCCAACCAATATTATCAGTATTACTCATCAAAAAGTTTATAGTTTTATTTTTGGTTACCTAAAAACTTACTAGAAGATCATCTATTTTAAAATTACTCCCACCAAAACGTGTTAAAATTTAAAATTCTTTCATCCGTAATTAACTTTCACATTGATAATATTTGAGATTTGATCAAGACATTATATTTATACTATATATTAAACATTTATGTCGGTGGGTGCCGTTACTTTTTGTGAGTTTCTAAATTAACCACCAAAGTTAAGTGATATACAAAAAAGACCCCTGTCACGTGTACGTCAGACAGAGCCTATTGATTCGTTTTCTTTGCACGTGATATTTTATCTTTCTTTAACTTAGACCTTTATTTACCGGTGAGATTCGTCGTTGGTTCATCTCTCAATTCATTTGTCGGTAGACACCACACCACCACAATAGTTTCCGTCGACGTGAACTGAGACCAGCGCCTTAGCCTGATCTCACCTTCTGGAGTGGTAACAAAGAGAGGGAGTTGAAGTCGGGACTTGCAACGCATCAGACGACCATGATTTTACAGAGAGAGTACATTAGAGAGAGAGAAAGAAGAAAATGAGGAAAAGATTTTTAGTTTGAGTAGATAGAGAAAGAAGGTTATAATCAATCCAATGAATTTTTTTACTGTAGTAATTTTGAATTTATTGTATTTTCTTTTGCCATAGGATTACAGCAAATAAATTGAATCCCAAGTTTTATATATACCTTCTTTTATTCATTGTTATTTTAGATCATAAATACTTCTAAGTTATGCATTTATTTATTCTTTTGAACTATTATAAAATGTTAAAATTTTGCGTTCGACATGTTTATTATTATGATTACAAAATATTTATACATAACAATTAATAAGAAATACTCGCAACATTTTTTTAATAGATATTATTTATTCAAATTCATCTAATTAACTTTTTATCATTAAACAAAATGATTGTGATTATAGTGAGGTCTCATCTTACGCAACCACCCGCATCTTCTATAAAATCGTCAGTTGAATGATTTAAGGATTCGAATAATGAAACAAAATAAAGATGATGAGAAGTTTAAATGGGGTTAGCCACCATCTATTGCACCTTAATGGGTATGTTAATCGATGACAATACACCAAAGAGTTAGAAAATAACAGAACCTGTAACGAAAAATCAAAATCTTGAACGAGAAAGACAATCATTACGTTACAAAAAAACCCCGCATCAACGCGCGGGGGTAAACATGCTAGTTTCTTATTAATCTAACATCTGACATAACAATTATGAGATTTACCTATAAAGTTAAGATTTTAATTTACATCACTATATCAATAAACAATTTTCTTCATCCCTTCATATGGCTTATAGAGGTATTTTAGTTTACTATTTTGAAGCCACCTGAATTGTTGCATGTACCAACCTCAATCTATCATGGTATCCTATTATCATTCCTTGACTTAATTGTCAAATGACGATGTGAAAGGATGACCATATCACATAGTCTTGGTGTCAACAGAAAATGCTCATGAAACATCTGAAGCTAAACAGGACAACATATGTAAAAAGATTAACAAGTTGAAACTATGAGATTGGAAGAGTTCAAACTCAGATTGATGCAGATCCAATGTAACAGAGAACTAGGATTTAAAGAACTTGTGTACCTTAAAACTCACAACATAGCCGTCATCGTTTCTAACAAGAATTAAATTGAATTTATCATGAGTTGCCTTTCCGCTGCTTCGTTCGCCATTAGCATTAATGGTCAAGGGTGAAAACTGAAGGGGAATAAGGATGGCAAATTTAGTGTCACCTTACTTATTCACCCTTGGTTTGAAAGTTTATAATTCTAAGGTTAAAAGGTATATTCAAGAGAATGAAGAATCTATGTTGAATTCATGTTTGATGTTAACAATGATATGGTTTCTGAATTTGTGGTGCATCAGTTGTACATATTGAGAGATATGCTCTTGATAGAAATGCAAGAGAGGAAATATAGCATTTGGAACTGAAATGTCATGTGTGTTTTCATAGTTTTAATCAAATATAATGTAATTTTGTTATGTTCTTTATACAAGTTTGGATATATGGGAGTCACCTATCAGTTTTCAGCCATTTAAGCCTAGGTTCTGGATTTAATGAAACCAGATGCTTAGCTTTAGCATTCATGTAATAAATCAGATATAAATAAAAAACTAAGAACTTTTAAAACAAAAAGAAAGAAAAGATCACCTAGTGAAGGGCCCACTAAGTAGGTAAAATCCAATTAGTCTCTTCAGATCACCTATGGAGATAACCATCTACAATGATTCAATGATGCTTGTGAAGATAGTCTCTTGATCTTATGTCAGCCTAAAGTTGAGTAAACATCTAGCTTTTAGTATGAAACTAAAGTTAAGTATATGGTTATTGTTATGATTCAAGATCAAGATTAATTTACCTGCCTAACGGGCTCAGGCACACGGTATTTGCAAGTTCTTTTAACAACTTCAACAGCAGAAGCAAGAGATATACGGTGGCCAACTGAAACAAATATTGGTTTAAATGATCCTTTACTCGAATGCATCGCCTGCACAGGGAAATTAAGATTAATAGATAAGCTTTCATTTCTTATGGTAACTTACGATAATCATAAGACCCTCTTCTTTGATATCTGACAAAATCATATATTGCTTGCATCACAAACAAATGACAAACATGAAGATTTACAAAATGGTTAAAAGAATAAAAATTATAAATAATCTCTTACCACTCCTAAAGTGTTACCTGAGTCCCCAACTAAAGAGATGAAGTCTACATTGGAGTTCTTTTCAGCTTCTAGAAGCTCCCTTACTCTGGAGTTAGTAAGGCCATCCACATGATGCAACTGAAAAGACAAAAAAGATAAACAATCACTCAGACTTTCATGGTTGTTTCAATCAAAATACCTCAAAAAAAAATTTATAAATTCTAGAAAGGAAGATTGGCAATTGTAGGAAGACTGGCTTACATTCTTCCCTATGCCAATTGTAGGAAGATTAGCTAGAACCCCAAGATGGCAAGCTGAGCCAAAACCTGCGCATGAAAAGTTCATTAAATGCAGCTTACATAACAGCAGCATGGTTTAAATATTAATCATTCATGATGTCACATATTAGAACGAATGAGATAAGGCATGCAACCTATTGAAATTAGGTACAAAATCCACATGTTGTTAATCATTCATGTTGGTAACTTTCAACTATATATAATAAAATAAAAAAAGGTAAGTACCTTACAAGGCTCAAGCTGCACATATATGTATGATGGTAGAATGTAGATTTTAAAAAGAAAAAAAGATGCAACCCCACTTTTGACCAATAGTGTTTTCTGTCATACCATTATTGTTCCCTGTTTCTAAGTTACTTAGATGTCACCATTGGCACAAAATTCAACTAAATGTGTGAAACTCTGACATCTTCTATATAAACTAATGTGAATCATGGTTTTGCTGAAATAATTTAAGAATCCGGCATCACTTTAAGTGATTTAAAACAAGAAGACCGTTTCATTTTAAGACTGTGATCTACCAAAAGCCCTCTTGGACCTTTAATTATCAGGAAAAAGATGAACTGTCGAACAAAATTTTGGCAGGTAGTTTTATCTAAAAACCATCAAAATCTCCTTAAATACCAAAAGCCCTTGATACTTAACTACCAGCAAAATAATTGTATCGGTGTATCCAAAAGACGATCTATAAGGACACACCAAACATAGTCCATAATTTAAGCAACTAGCTTTAACAGAAACACGTGCCTCGAGGATGAAGTATTCCATTTCCATCGATCATCAACAACTGGGTTCAAAAAGAAAAATGAAATAGATGTCATGGTGTATAAGTATCTTAAATTTTATGAAGATCAGATTTAATGAAGAAAATGGCTGCAAAAGTAAACTTGATGAAATAGATGTCGGGTTAACTTTACACAGCTGCATAGCTTATCATTAAGTCACGTGTTGCAAAAAAGAGAAAATTTATGATCAAAGACAAACCTGAGGATAGAAAGGATGAGAACAATCCTGCATTTTCTTCAAAAGCTCAAGAAATATTGGAGCCTGATTACAACATACAATGTATTACTAAACAATTTAACTTGCAGCTATAAGTACTCCGTTTGACTCATGAATAACTCATGTTAAGCAATTATGACATTCATAGGAAAGGAATGCAAATCAACTTTCCACACACACAACTTAAGAATTAGGAAAAACAAAAAAACAAAAACAAAAACACAAAACAAATTCCCTCCAAACAGAAAGAGTCATATCTTTAAATAGCAGTTGTAGCAAAGAACAATACTACAACTTGGATATTGATAATATGAAACATCTAATGGAGATGCAATGAACCTGTTTCATCTGTTTAGAAATTGAAAAACAAGCAGAATTTGGGGAACAATTTGCATTTTTAGTGGTAATTATGTATAAAGATGAAAGTAACCTCCTATAAAATCCCACATTATGTATACATTTTACATGTAACACAATGTTTATGCATACCATATTACTTTTCCGAGCTTGCTGAAGCAATCACTCTTATTTTCCTTTTTACATCATTTCTCAATTTGTGTGTGTCAATCATTCTTATTCTAATCATCTTTGTATTGATCCAATTTTGTCGAATGTCCCCAAAGGGACAATCATTCTTATTTAGCTTTCTCATTTTCTAGTAAGGGCAATAGAAAGTCAAATTCAAATACATGAAGCAGACTAACAGAGACCAAATTACCAAACAATTGACCTAAATAACAAATTAACAATTGAACAACATAAAGATATGACCTCAAAAAGTCAAAATTACAGTAAAATATACCTCTCTGAAGGCAAGAAATCCAGGAACATACGGAACATCAATCGTAACGATTGACGAATCCTCATAAACAACATCGAGGGTTTTAAAATCCAAAACAACGAGAGTTCCGCAAGCTACAGAGGGATTATCCTTTAGAAAACTTATATCAACTCCACCAATATACTTCAGCAACTCTACTCCATCACTCTCTTCTTCTGGTTCCCCCAATTTCCACGTGTAATCATCTTCGGTGACTAATTTGTTCTTCAATGAATCCTGAGCCCTAATTGGATCGAATTGAATATGTGAGATAGATGATGAATGAATGAGGTGATGAACTTGAAGGATGCTTAATTGCTTACTCAAGCCATTTGTTATGATCGGGATAGGAGAAATGAAAGCTTGAGGATGATGTTGAAGGAGTCGAATCAACCTCAGATCTTCTCTCCATGTAGGGGTGAGCATAAAGTCGGGATAACCGAAATATACCGATACCCGAACCTATTAAAACCCGATACCCGATCCCGTATTTTATTATAGCGTAGGTACTCGGTCATATTAATCGTTGAATTTCGGTATCGGTCTCGGGCTCGGGACTAAACATAAGGTACCCGAGAATATATAGTACCGACCGATATTAAAAAAAAAAAAAAAAAAAACAACAACTTTCAAAACCTAAAAAAATTCGGAATGCTGCAGGCTATAGCCCAACAGTTCCAATCGGCCTTTTTCCATTCGACAATTCCAATTTCCATATTAACATTCAATCGGTTGGCTGCAAAAATCGATTCACAATTCCAATTTCCAATCCATTCAACATCTTCAATCATACATAAGCTGCAAAAATTCATCATAAAGTTGGCTGCAATCTTCGACAACCAGGGGTGAGCAACATCAATTTTTTAAGTTTAATCACTATGATTCATACACTATTTTTAATTCATAATAGCATGCCTTCACCATAAGTAGTATATCATTAGTTTGTTATTTCAGAGTAATATTTATTTCATTCAAATCTTCAAGGAAAATATATTTGTTTCAAAATTACTCATCATACTTTTCATTGGATTATAATAGTTTTGCATTAGTTTAGCTATATTTTGAACTTCATTACTTGCATGATTACTAATCATTATGTATTTTTATTTGGCCTTATACATTAGAATAAGATGAATTCGGATGATGTTCAAAACTTATCAAGCGATGAATCTAATGTCGAGAAAAGCGATGACTCTCATGGTGAGAAAAGAAAGAGACAACCTGATCAAAAGAAGCAAAAAAAAGAAAAGAAAATTAAAACAAAAGGCGGTTCTAAGAAAGGTCGATCTAAAGTTTGGGATGATTTTGAAAAATTTATAGATGAGGAGGGGAATAAAAAGGCAAGATGTAAGCATTGCTCAAATGTATTGGCTGCGAACCCATATACAAACGGAACATCAGGATTGAAACGCCACATTAAGTCATGTGCAAAGCATCCTGCTCGGTTAAAAGATCAAAGCAACCTATTTTTTAAAAAAAGTGAGAATGGAGCGGGTGGAAGTAATGAAGTTAAATTATGGAAATTCAATGCAGAACTAAGTAGAAGGGCCATAGCTGAGATGGCCATAATAGATGAGCTCCCATTTGCAACCGTCGAGCACGAAGGTTTTAAAAGGCTTATAGAAACCATTTGCCCTAATTTTAAGCTTCCAAGCAGATTTACTGTTGCACGAGATTGTGCGGACATCTATTTAGAGGAGAAAGGGAAGCTTAAGTCGTTTTTTGCAAAAAGTAACTGCAGGGTGTGTCTAACCACAGACACGTGGACATCCATCCAACGTATTAACTACATTTGCATCACAGCACACTTTATCGATGACAACTGGGTCTTACACAAAAGAATACTAAATTTCAGACCAATCTACAGCCATAAGGGGGAGGAAATAGCTCGGGTTATACTTCAGTGTTTAAAAGAATGGGATATTGAACATGTCCTGACAATTACTACAGACAATGCCTCATCTAATGATACTGCCATATCAATTCTGAAATCCAGATTACCAAATGTTATGGGTGACGGGAGATATTTGCACATCCGTTGTATGGCACACATAATAAATCTGATTGTAAAAGATGGATTAAATTATTAGGGATCGTCAATTGATCGTATCAGAGCTGCCATTCAATATATTAGTCATTCTGCTAAAAGAATAGACACATTTAAAACTTGTGTGAAAGATCTAAATATTGAGAGCAAGGCATTGTTGTCTTTAGATGTGAGTACAAGATGGAACTCGACGTATGAGATGTTGGATACGGCCGAGAAGTTTGAAAAGGCTTTTGAATCTTATGATTTTATAGATTCCAACTATTCGAAAGAGTTGGGTGTCAATGTTCCTGTAATTACAGACTGGCATTACGCAAGACATATGGCAAAAGTTTTAGAATTATTTAAGCGTAAAACCACAAACGCTTCTGCTTCGACACAGGTATTTTATTTATAATTTATACTTTATTTTTAAATTATTAAAATTAAATTTTTATTTATATTTCACACAATACTTTTGTCAAACAGGTGGTTGCTAATCAATTTTTTACCGAGTCGATGCACATTGATAAGCATTTACGAATGTTGAAAAGTTCAAATGACTTGGTAAATATGCAAATGGGTAGCACTATGCAAGAGAAGTATGATAAATATTGGAGGAAGGATAAAAATTTTAATAAGTTTCTATACTTTGCAACTATAATAGATCCTCGTTGGAAAGTTCGTGTCATTGCATTTGGTTATAACAGAATATTTATGGCTGAGAAAGAAAGTGGAGAAACTGAATATGACATCAAAAGAAAGGTTGACGCGATGGTTAAATCTATCATAGAAGAACTAGAGATAGTATTTGATTTCTACAAAATAGCAAATGAAACCCGAAGTTCAAAAAATGTTACACAAAAAAACGTTGAACCATCAACACAAGGAGATAACGGGGACAATGATTTTTTAAGTGACTTCAAATCAGATTGTGGCTTTACTGTGTACAACACCAAGATGGAACTCCAAAGGTATCTTGAGGATAAGGAGGAGGACGATTACCGGGGATTTGATATTTTACAATGGTGGAAAGGTTCTTCTTCAAAGTATCCAATATTAGCAAAAATGGCTAAAGGTATGTCAAATTATATATTCTTAATATTTACTTTTTTCCTTTTTATTTAAATTTTTCCTTAATGTTTTCTGTAGATTTATTAGCCATTCAAGTTTCAAGTGTAGCTTCCGAATCAGCTTTTAGTACGGGTGGAAGAGTTGTGGAAACACATAGAAGTTCACTTTCCCCTCCGGTTGTCGAAGCACTAATATGTTCACAAAATTGGATTCGTAGGTCAAGTGTTGACATAAACTACGAGGAGGATGGGGCAAAATTTGATGACATTGGAACACGTAAGCTAACATACAGTTTATACATACTTCGTATATGCGATCTTATTTTTAAATTAAACTTTTTCATTGCAGAAATTTCTGACAACCTGGAATCATGTAACACGAATGTTGATTGAGATTAATCGGTGATCACGAGTGCATGTGGAAATATGAATGAAGACATTTTTTAATGATGATAATTAGTGACATTATTGGTTTTATTTGTTTTTGTTTTCATTATTAAGACTGTTGCTTTAACTTTTATTTGCTTGGATCATGTTGGAATGTTTAGTTTGACATTTTTATGAGATTACAAATTTTTGCTTTGAATTGTTATTTGTTCGGTTATTGATGGGTTGTTAGTTTTATAATTTTTTCTCTGATTGTTGCTTTGAATTTCTCTTTATTTTGATAATATAACCTAAAAATTTCGACGTGGCATTTCATCAAACAACTTGTGTGCATCGAAAAACATAAGATAATTATCATAATCTTAAAACCAAAATCATATTCAATACAAGATCATTAAGAAGCAATGAATACTCAAGTATCGGTCATCGGGATAACCTACATAAACCGATACCCGAATTTGAAAAATCCCGAGTACCGATTCATGTCCCATAGGTACGGTCTCGGTAATCAAGTTTCCTTTTTTTCGGGAGTCGGGTCGGGTCGGGAGTACCCGTATGATGCTCGGTTACCCGAGGTTGCTCACCCCTATCTCCATGAATTTAAGAAGTTAACGATGTTTATACGATGATGGTATATTAAAACAGTCATTCTTATAAATCACTCGTATAGGTTGTCGTCACATCACATAAGAAGTTATACGACCATATAATACGAAACATATAATGTTATACAACCTGTATGGAATTCTGGGAGTATTGATTTATAATAGGTATAGATATTGGGTCCCGAATAACATTGCTGGTATACTTAAATTTTGACAATATAAGCTAAATATTGATATGTTTACCATAAATGTTAACTACTCGGTGGCACACTGTCTCATACTCAAGACACACCACTTGTTGGAGACGAAACGTGTCAAACTCGCGTCGAACATGATACGGCGGAAGGATGTGAAATTTGAACCTAGCATTAAAACCAGAAAAAAGTACCGTGCAAGCGACGCGTCTTTTGTTTACATCAAAAAATACGTAAACTTTTTTTAAACTCACGAATATTCATTTTATGCAATTATCATATTGTTTTCAAAACGTACGAATATGAAATCCAAAAGATCCTTGAAACGGAAATGAAAATTTTGAAGGCACTACTATCATGTTGTGTTTCGTTCCGTCCATACAGATGCGTCTCTACAGTATAAACAACTAAATCAACTGCTTTAGGCCCCAAAATATTAAAAAAAAAATACGTTTAACTATTTTTTAGACTGAAATATATATTATAATATAATCAATATCTGTGTTCTTAGAGATAAAGAAGATTAACAAAATGATTGAAGGTTTATCGAGGTCGATTTACAAAATTTTGTTCATTGAGACGACTTATGAAACTTGATTTATCAAAAGTTTATCTACTACTCTTTTGTTTTTAATCTATAACTACAGTTAATTTTTCTTCTCGCTATAATATATTGTTGCATGTTTATCATTTAATCTGCCTAAATTGTTTTCTACCAAAATATAAACAAATTTCTTTATGTCGACGGGTCGAAAGCATAAATGTTTAAGAATAATATATAGACGAGGGCCTCAAATTTTTATTTCGCTTTAGCCCTCCAAAACCGTTGAGCCGGCCCTGCATCCATACAGTGCATTGTATCACCAAATCTCTAATTAATCCTTAACTTTAAAATAATAATTACAATCTCCCTACTTTAACAAAAGAGTAAATTGGTATGACACGTGGCAACAGCACAATCTTTCTCATTAAAATTTTTCTGATTTTTTCTTCTATTAAATAATTAACTTAATTACTAATACTATAATTTAGTATTTTTTTTAGATTAAATAGTTTTTTGATGAATTAAGAAAGTGATCTTTTACTAATGTTAACTTTAAAGAAATAATTTTTTATAAATTAAGAAGTTTTTCTAGAATATCAAACTTTTTTAAATATACGAAATATTTTAAAATTGGTGTTTTTAAAAAGTAAATTTTTAAAAAATAAGAAATAATTAAAATTGAGAGTTATAATAAGAATATTTTTAAAGTGATATTTTTATATGGTTTGTTTTAGAATAAAATGTTTATTTTTTATTTTTATAGAAAATTTAAAAATAAAAGTTTAAAAAGTAGATATCATTGTTTTATTACTTATAGTTTTTACTTATATGTAATATCAGTCATATCATATCTTATAATATCGTTTTATAATTAATAAATTTTTACTATATTAATATTTTATTTATTTAACTTGTGTATTATACAGGTTTACTAAAAGTAGTACTAGATATACTTGAATAATGTATTTTATTTAACGATAACGAACTGGGTTATGTATCATCTCTAGCTCGTCAACCGGGTATATACGAAGAGTCTGCTAAAACAAATCAAAAGCGACTCTAAAGTCGAAGCATATCTTTTGTGCGTTAAAATTCAACCTTTTTATCAATTCTCTTAGTAAACTAGATTTTTTAAAATTATAAATAGTAATTTTTTATAATATTTAAGTCATTGGTTATTTAACAATAATATTTTTAAAAGTCACATATAATATTTTCCGTCAACCTTACCAAAATTGTAGGTTCTTTAGTTTCTAATTCATGCTTCTTATACAAAATTTTTCAATGTATGATGAATTAATCTGAACACCTGAAGAGGAAGTTGATGATGGGACTCCATCAATTATTATTATTATTTTTTTTAATGAAGTTTGCTATTTTTTACTCAAAATTTAAACAAGTTGAAAATTAATTTTAAATAAATATTATTTTTGTTTAACATCAAAGAAAGTTATTTCATTTTTTATTAAACTATCCGTCCACCGGACGGGTATTAAACTAGTTTACAATGATTAGTAATCGGTTTCTCAATAATATATTTATGGTATCTTGAGTTGCAAGAATCAAGCAAACTAAGTGACGGAGTTTTAAAACAAATTTAACATCTCCTATGTACAAATTAGAATGTGAACCCATACGTTACGACGTGAAAAATTGATAAATATACATATATATTGTAAGTTTAAATAAAATTAAAAGGGTGTCACTAAACTTTAAAGTATAAAAGTTTATGTAAATAAACTTGTTTTGTGTGATAGGAGTCAATATCCATCTATAACTATCGTTTTATATATATTACTTAATTGACATATATTTAAAAGATTCGTAAAATTGTTTCTTAGGATTTTAAAAACAGAAAAAAGAGAGAGAAAAAAAAAAAGAGGATCGAACATTCAAGTTTAGGGTAGGAAGATGTGCCATACACAACATGTGGATAAATGATGTTATTGGAAAATTTACAATTGCATGGAATCGAACTTGTGTGGGCTACCCTATCCTACTAAGTAAGCATTTATGTTTAATCTTTGCCTCAAATAATTAATATATACACACAAAGGGGGAAAAATCAAAGTAATGTAGAAACCTACCTAATATATATAGGGTGGTTACTGTATAAAGTGTGGTTTTTTGTGCAAATCGTACATTTTTTTTTTTTTTTTTTGGTTTGGGAGCGGGGGGGGGGGGGGGGGGGGGGACAAAAAGAAATATTAATTACGCAAGATAGATTACTCTCGCGTAGTATAATCATGCAAAGATAGAACTATCATTCAATAATACCTTATTGCGTAATAATTTCATCTTTGCGTGATAATTTCATATATGTGTGATTAATTTTTACACTTGCATTATAATTCCACCTGTAACGTTTATTCTTGTATGATAACTTCGTACATTTCGCACGGAAAAATCATTTTGTACCGGAAAAATCATCATGTATACGAAACAACATTTGCATAGTTTAGGCCTTTTAATGTTTGATTATTTGTAGAAAAAGATAGTGGGCTAGTGTAAAAAAATATTTAAATTATCATTTAAAAAAGTTGACAGATCAATCGTACCTCTTTTCATGTTCTTCTATGTTCATATTTGATCTTAAATTTTAGCTTGATGAGGAGATTCCAAGCCAAGTTGAGGTAAGCTCCTATAGTTTCAAGCTAAGCCCGAGTTGAGCCTCGCCCATTTTAAACTTATCTTCTGAAAAACTCCACTTAAACGGTACATAGGAGCTTAGAAGTTTTCGAAGGTTCTGATCGTAGTGAGGCATGATGATTCGACTAAATTTCTTATTTTTTTATTTGTTTTTTACTCAAAGTAATAAAATAATATTAGTAAGAACTTTCAAGCTACACATATATTAAATATGAAATAGATAAAGTAATCAATTCGATAAATCTAGAGCCTTTGACAAAATGGGACATGTTATGTTAATAAATATAAGGACCAATGATTTAGTTTTTGATAAATGTTTTCGGAAACATGAAACATGATTTTTTTGAACCACTATTTCTAATACTCTTGAAACATATTTCTAAATTCACAATAATGCTTATTGTGTAACCAAACTCTTAACAACTTAAAAATAACACCTTTACTACACACCGTCTTTTAGTACAAGAAACATAACAAAACTTGCTTTTTTGGTTAACCAACTAATTAATTAATAATAATAATAATTAAAAATAAATAAAACGTCATACATAATAGTATAATACTATTAAGAACAAGTTGCAATATAATAAATTATACACAAACAATGCAATAACGTTGAAAACATGATATCTTAACTAACAAACTTTCGAATTATTACAACCGACGAGGCGTTGGTTGTAGACCCTTTAAAAATATACTATTATATTTTGTTAATATTTTTTATATAATAAACTAATAAATGATCACGTTAGTTGTGTCACTATCCATGTGACTCAATCTATCACCGACTTCTTCCAACTACTAGTCGACGACCAAAATTTTTTTCATATTTTTTACTTCATAAATAATTGATAATTGATATGTAAGAAATCATACACTCCTAAAACCTTATAATATTATCATACACAACTCAAAAGATAATTTATCAAATACAACTTCTTGGCGATTAACAGCAAATGGACAAATAGTCATATTCGTAATCTTCAGTTCGATAGAGATGCTTGTTGTCGTATAGTTCTTAGGCATCAATAAGAGCATGCCAAACTTTGGTCAAAATTATTCGTTGCAATTCACTACAATGTTTTAATACATATTATTAATCAGGTCCGTTTTTTACATGACGCTTTGAATTGGTCATGACTCTAGGACCAGACCCGAAAAATAGAAAAGAAGAGCATTGATGGCCAGCCAAGCTAAAACATATATTTACCATATGATCAGGTTTCAAGTATTTTCATATTAACCTGAAATTTGCTTAACCATATATTTAACGAAAGTCAATCATCAGCAAAGTTTATTTTGTCAAACTAAACTAATCGTCAGTTGCTTTAACCACTAGTATCACATTGTTTTCACAAGCATTGTGTTGTTTAAGCTAATCATTATGACACTTCGAAACCTTTAAAGTAAAAAACTTTGGTCTGAATTCCCCTAAGTTTTCAAAACAAAAATCAGTTTCGGTCGTGGTTTTTCTAAATTAACTGATCGTCTGATCTCACGTTATTATAAAAATACTCTAATCTAAAAGCATACTATAACTACTTCAAAAACTATAAACAATACCATACATCAAACCTATACAACAAATTACGGTTTTCATATTAATAATTTTTTTGACGACCCAAGTTACTATTTTTTTTTTAACGGCTTGTTAGTGGTTAGTTGTTAGTATCACCAAGTTAGTAATATTCACCGTTGCTAAGGTTTGGATCTTGAAACTCCAAAAGAGTCAAAACCTCCCACCTTACCCTTAATCACTAGATCAAGAGATCATTCGTTACGACCCAAGTTACTTATTACACGATCCAAATTGGTGCCACCAACAGAAAATGGAACCACCACTTCTTCACCTGGGTCCCTTCTTCTTTTGATCACTGCAAATCATAATTCATTCTGTGTACCAAAAGCAGACGTGTGTCTTCATCAACAATCTGGCTCAATTCTATACATCGCACCAAAATTCTCACAATTCCCCCTTTGATTCTTTCCATTTTCTGCAATCGAACCAAAAAAACACCACAGATCATCAGAAATTCACACCAATTCAAGTTACAGAGGTCAAATCATTCAAAATTCGGTTCTTTTCATGTCCCCCTTCATCGATTCTCGATATCTGATTTCTACCCCCCTGCAATCAATGCCATTTGTCTTCTCTGTGTGTACTGTTTCATCGAATTATTTCTATTTGCTAATTAATATCAACTGTTAGTTAAATACTTAAATTATACATATACCCACCTTTGATTGAGTTGAAAATTTTTGGTGGGTATACCTAATTTGGGTTTTATTCATATTTTTTTCATCTGGGTGTCTCTCTGATTCGACTTTTTTGTCGGTGTCAATGGAAATCGTCGGTTTATGGGGATCAATTTGGCAATTTGAATGATTTCTTGAATTCATACAAAGAATCTTGAATCTAGGGTTTCTGTTAACTAGAATCTTGAATCTAGGGTTTCTGTTAACTTTCTTGAGTTGAAAAATCTCGTTGGGTATAACTAATTTGGGTTTTATTGATATCCTTTTCATCTGGGTGTCTCTCTGATTCAACCTTTTTGTCGGTGTCAATGGAATTCGTAGGTTTATGGGGATCAATTTGATAACTTGAATGATTTCTTGAGTTCATACAAAGAATCTTGAATCTAGGGTTTCTGTTAACTTATAGGTTTTAAATTGGTGTGATACTGTGATGCATTTAGAAGTTATTGAATTTTTTGACAACAATGGCTACTTTGGTCCCTGGTGTGTTGTTAAAGCTGCTGCAACACATGAACACAGGTGTGAAGGTTGGTGGTGAACACAGGTCATCTTTGTTGCAGGTGGTGAGCATTGTTCCTTCTTTAGCTGGTGGTGAGCTTTTTAAAAACCAAGGGTTTTATATAAAGGTGTCAGATTCTTCTCATGCTACATATGTGTCTTTACCTGATGAACAAGTTGATTTGATTCTTAGTGATAAGATCCAATTGGGTCAGTATGTGTTTGTGGAGAGGCTGGAGTCGGCCTCTCCGGTACCCATATTACAAGGGTGTCGCCCGGTTCCTGGGCGACACCCTTGTGTGGGTACACCTGAAGATATAGTTGCCACTCATTCTTTAAGGTTTCTTAATAATAGTAAAGGTAATGGTTCTAGTTCTAAAACATCTAGTTCTAAAGGAGTGAGATCAAGTCAATTGGATGATAAGAAAAGTACACCAGTTATGGCAAGATCTAACTCACAAGTTTCAAAGGTGGTAAGGGATTCGATTGATCCAAAGTGGTTAAAATCAAAGTCATTTAATTCGCGTGGATTGTCTTCATCTACTATGAGTTGTTATTCATTGCCTAGTTCGTTTGAGAAGTTTTCAAATGGGATTAAGCAGCAGGCTAGTATTAAAGGATCGGATAACACAATTGGTAAATCGAAATTAGGGGGGAAAGTGAGCACTAGTTTGAAGAAATCTGGAACAGGAAGCTCGATAAAGAACTCTTTTCAGGGTATTGAATTGGGGCATAAGGCTTTAAGGAAGAGTTGGGAGGGTAGTATGGATGTGAGGAGTCCAAGATTGGATGTCATCAAGAAAAATTTGAAGCCTGAGGCTCGGATTACTTCTGTGAGTTCTTTTTTTTAGCTGTTTCTTATATGTTATAATCAAATTTCAAATGAATATCTTAGTTGTTTTGTGGACAACTTAATTAATCAAAATTAGATGGTTAGTTGGTTAGAGCCAAGGATATGTAGGTAAATTTACATTTATGTCTGTAAGTAGATGTGGCAAAACGAGAGTGTTGGGTAATGTTCGGTTAATTATTGTAAGGTTATGAAAACTATGCTGCTAAAATTGTAATATGCTCCATTGTAAATAAAACAATTTAGGACATTGTAAGCATTTGAATTCTCGTTACACTACTTTTGACCCGTTCAACCTGTTTGCTGCGTTTAATTTTTGGCTGTTCTTTTTCTTTGGCCAGTCTCCATACAAATAGGGTGAAATTGTCAATTTTCTTTCAACGACTTCTTATTTATATCTCTAAATCTGGTTGTTTTGAGTTTTGACCCTAAATATATAAAAAACCAGAATCACAAGCACTTTTACCCAAATATTTTGTTGTTTTTAGTATTGTACAAAGTAACATTTTAATGTGGTGTATAGTGTTAAAAAGTGTGTTAAGATAGAGCATACCCTGGTTAAAAATCCTTAACCTCTTAATAATTGTGCTTTGAAATTATTACTAAGAAGTTTTCTTGTTTTTTCCAATTCTTATTTTCTCACCTTGTTCTTTATCTACCAATGCAAATAATCGTCTGATGCAGACCTCAAGAAAATCAACAAGTGAAAAGATGCCATCTAAAGAGGAAACTAAGGTTCAAACACCAGTAACTAGAGTTACTAAAACTGGAGCTACGGTGGATAATAGTCAATCAAGCAAACTTAAGTCATCATCTGGGAGGAAATCGTCATCAGAGGTTTCTAATAATGGATTACCAAGAAACATGATTAAGGTTTCTCTTAGTAATAAGAGACCGACTTCGGCTGATTGGTCTTCACTCCCATCATCTATTGCAAAGCTCGGAAAGGTATGTTCTTGATTGGTGTTGATTATTAGATAACAATTTTATCTATCAATACTAGCAGAGCAAAATTGATTGTTAAATGATAGTAAAAGTACCCTTTTAGTGTTAGTATCTATTACTTTCTTAAGTAGTTAAAGTTTATCATGCACTCAACAAAATCAAAATTATTATCATAACTTTGATGTTATACGTTTTATTATAGCTGAATATCTTATACTGATTATATAATATCATATTTGCTTTCGAGACGCTCATTCAGACACCCTTTAATTAATATTTATGCAGGAAATCTCAAAACATAGAGATGCTGCACAGATTGCTGCTATGGAGGCTATGCAAGAGGCTTCAGTTGCTGAAAGCATACTGCAATGTATAAGGTACTTTGTGGCTTTACAATCAGTACTTTATAAATTCCCAATCAATATAATCTATAAACATGTAATGAAACTCATTAGTCTAGCTTTCAAGAAATTCTTAGCTATTTTTGTTCATTCTATCTGTTTGACCCGTTTAGTATTAAACATATAAACGAGTCAGATTTACTACATCTAATTTCTTGATTTTATGTTCGATTTATATTTCCTGATTCGTGTGTTTATGTGACAGCTCATATTCGGATATCTGTTCTTCCGCAAAAGAAGATAACCCACAGCCTACTGTGGAGCAGTTTTTATCAATGTACACGAGCTTGAATAACACTCATCAAATTGCTGAATCTTTATCTAAAATCATCATCCGGGATTCATCGTCAGATTGTGAAGAAAACCCATCAGAAGAACAGTTAAAAGTTATCTCAGACCAACAAAAACAAGCAAATCTTTGGGTTAATGCTGCCATAGTTACAAATCTATCATCTTTCTCAGTGTACAGCAAACAACCGCCATCTTCAACCGCCAATAAGCCCACACTAGTCCTCGAGGGGTCCACCAAGACCCCATCACCAAAACCGCAAGTCAAACCCCGTCAACCAGTCAACACAAAGATCACCAGCTCAGCATCTCTGAAGTCAGCAGTTGACCAAAAGTCAAGGGCCCCACCTCCAACAAAATGGGAGAAAGGGGCTGGTCTTGAAGAAACAGTAGAGCTGGCGCAAATGCTACAAGCAGAGTCACAAGATTGGTTCTTGGGGTTCGTCGAACGATTCTTGGATGCTGATGTCAGCACCGCCACGTCATCTGATAATGGTAGGATTGCGGGTATGCTGACTCAACTCAAGAATGTAAACGATTGGTTAGATAAGATCGGGACTAACAAAGATGAAGGAGAAGATGAACATTTCTCCATAGAGACGATTGATCGGATCAAGAAAAAGATTTATGATCATCTCCTTACACATGTAGAATCTGCAGCAGCTGCACTTGGTGGAAGCTCAGAATCATCACAAACTGGAAGCAAAGTTAAAAAGTAATGATTTTTTTTTGTGTGTGTATATACAAATTCAACATATTGTTGGGTATAGAATCAAAGATTGATTGTCCATGTAAGTGTACAATTAGTTAGAGGTTTTTAAGATGTGGGTTTTTTTTTTCCAGTTCTTGACATTTTCTATTTATTTTTGGACACCATTGTTTAAGTTATAAATACATATATAGAAGATGCATAAATACATACATATTGATGAAATGATTGCACTTCATTGCCTAATGAAGTTCCTTTGATGTTTGATTGATGTCATCTGATTGTTGTCTGAAGGTTTAATGTTTAAAGAGGTTTGTTAAACGAGTGAACAAATCTTTAATCTGTCGTGTCGTGTATATGTAAAACACGCATAAGTAACCCTGGTGTACATAACGACTTTTAACATGCTTTAGATGCATTTATAAAGAAACCTATATGTTCTAATTTAGTACTTACTAATACTTGTTATTAGTTTTTAACATATTAAATTATGTTGAATCTATGTTTTTAAATAATATTACAATTATGCACACTTTCATTGAACAAAATACTTTTTAGTAATTTTTAAAATCAAATCGATAAACTTGTTTACAAAAAATGAAAAACAAAGTTATGAGAATTAAATATTTGATAAACTAGTTAAAACTAGCTGATATGCCTAGTAAGTTTGTTTGTTATTCTAGTAAAGTTTTTAGAGAGGTAGAGAATGCAAGTTGTTTTCTATTTTTAAAGATTATATTAAAAAACAATAAGATCTACTAATGATTCATTCTTAGTTGTATAAAACCCAACACTATGCATAGTTGCTAACATTCTTTCAATATGCTACTAGACCTAATTTCTTATGTGCAAGACAGGAGAAAAGAATATTATGGTAACTATTTAAAAATTATCCTTGGCTTGTCGGATCACACCTAATGCTTCCGCGTCACTTGCATTGGCTGGAATATTCAATGCACGGCGTATTTCTTGGCTTGAAGTACGTAGAAAAGGATTACATAATTTCTCCTTCTTTATGGTTGTTGGAATCTGATGCACAAAACCAATCGTCAGCTTAAAAACGACGTCAAAATTTTATCCATAAAGAAAAAAAAAATCAAAACACTGAATTAAAATGATGCATATAGATAGAGGTGGCAAGGCCCAAGTTCCATTTTCGGTACGAATTAAAAATAGCTTGGGTCGGGTTGGGTTGACCACTTGACCCACAAATCTTTTTTGTTCATTACTAATAATACACATATAACTACAAAAACAATATTAGTACAATAGTATTCTATAACTTTGAATAAAATGAGTTTAAGAGGTTGTATGCATTTAAAATTAAACTTTAGACGACTTTCAACCAATGTGACTAAGTTGAGATAAAAACACTTTCCCTTTTTCAAAAAGTATATTCATGTAAACATTCCATTCAGGTCACTAAGAATAAATAGATTGTGGGCTTGCATCCAGAAGATTCCTCTATTTTCTTAATATGTTTGATATTAACTAAACAGACAAACACTAATCCTTAAACCAAAATCAAGTCAAAAGTTACAGTTTCTAGACGGTTAAGAAATAACTGTTCATGAGACAGTTATTGCAAAATTTTTAAAGATCAATTTTTGGGTGGCAAAATGAGTAGGTTGGGTAACGGGTCAACACAGCAAAGTAAGGGGTAAAAGTAAAAAGAAGCAGATAGCATGAAGTAAAAACAGGAAAACACAGACGCACATTCTCACATCATAACTGAAAATGAATAGATATTACCGTGGGCAAGTTCTTTTTACGGAGATTGGTTACACTGGCTGCATATGACTGTAGTTCTTCATTCCCAGGCTCAATAGATAATGCAAACTTCGAATTACTCTGTGAATAACATGCTCACTATTAAACTAACAAGCGTGATTGCAGACCACAGGGCTAGAGAATGTTGCACGTGATTTTTTAACTAAAAAAAGGTAACTTGCCAATGTATATTCATGCCCACAGTAAATATTTGTGTCTTCTGGCAACAATAGTAACTTCTCAAGGGACAAATGCATCTGAAACACAAAAGAGAACACTGTTACACACAGCATAAGTCACTAATGATAGTGTGATCAAAAAGTAAAACAAAAGATGCCTATGCCTTGCTTTATAAAGAATAACCAAATTACTTATAAATTATAAACAAAATATGTCGTTATTGTTATCAATAAGGGGGGTTTCTAATGGTTTTGTTGAATTAACATTAGTATATACCCAAAAAATGAAACGAGATAGAGGATATCCGGAATGAGAGATCATAAGGTCAATCCACATAGCATGTGAAAAATTGTCTACTGTTTTAAGGAGATATCTAGAACCCTTGTAGTTTAAAGAACCAATGACCAAATGAACACATTTGAAGATCTACCTTGTTATAAATACATAATCTTGACAAGATGAACTAATGTGCTACCATCTAACATGAGTGACAAGATAGACAATTGATCTATTTTAGTTCTCATTTAGATAGATTAAAAAGTGTTCTTTTCATAAATATAATCATTTCTCATATTTAGATATGGGAGCTTATCTGCTCAAATGAGAGCAACAGTGATAAATATACAAACGCTTCTTGAAAGTGAATCCATAACCAATCAATTACGAGCAGAAAGCATAGTCTAGATTCTATTACCTGTTCAGGTGTTCCTTCAAATAACTTGCCACATGACAAGCTAAATAAAGTGTCCCCAGTGAAAATAGCCCCAGAGGCTGGAAAATAGAAGCTTATATGCCCTGCCAGCACAAAAACAAAGAATAATAAATTCTTTACGTCTATCATCATCTTCGTTTTTATTTATATCTCAGAACCTCTTTCAATAATCCTAAATTTAACCATTTACAAATCTGTTGATACAAAAACCAATACATCCAGATCAGGTTTAAATATCTATACCAAAACATGGTTATCCGATCAACAACACAGATTGACGTACAATGGATCTCAAAAACTTCAACGGTTTTGTTTTCAACAGTTCAAAGATCCTCATACCATAGTAGTGATTTTTATGACAAATCCAAAAATTGATATCTTTATTTACAAGATAAATCACTCCAATGGTTACAAAATAAGAATATTTTAGCTTGAAGGATGATTATCTAAATGTATGTATTTAGCAATCAATTGAGTAGCATATTAATGGAAAACCTTTAGTGTGACCCGGGGTTGCAATCACATGCACCTTGTGCCCAGCAAACATCCATGTGTCACCATCATTCAAGCTGATGTCAATACCAGGAATTCTATCCCTGTCTATATTAGATCCAATGACCTGCAAGATTGCAAACACAATAGAAATAATATTAGTAATTACTGAAAGCTAAATATATAAAAATACTACCGGAATTGACTTAAAAATGCCCAAATTACAGTAAATTGCTAAATGTACTTGTTGACAGAAGAATGATCTTAGGATTCAAAATTACAACCATAGGTGAAAAACTGAATGGCCTAAGAAAGTATATAATTCATCTCTTTCTTAAGTATCTAAGAAAGTATATAATTCATCTCTTTCTTAAGTATTACCTACAATCCTCTAATGTTCATCTAACATTTCTGCGAATAAGGTAATGTTAAGCGATAAGATTATCCATCTAAACACTACTAATTGCACTAAAAATCATATATCACTCACCTTTGCCCCATACCTTGCTTTCAACTCCACATTCCCGCCGGTGTGATCATAATGATGATGAGTGTTTAAAATGTAGTTGAGATTTCTTTTATTCCTGCTCAAGGCGTCTACTATTGGTACAGATTCAGATGGATCAACCACTCCAACGGTACCAGTATCTAAATCATGCAGAAGATATGCATAATTGTCCTTGAGACATGGTACCTAACATAACATAAGCACAAAAAGTAAAAACTTTAAGATAAGTGTACATTTGTTAAAGTCAGCAAAAACATAAAATAAAGAAAATAGGAACAGCAAAACTGTATGAAGTGAAAACTTACCAATTCAATCTGCAAAGATGAAAACATGTTTGAAATGCTACAAAAACGAGAAACACCAAGCGATCGACTGACTCCTCGCAAGGTTCTAAACGGAAATGAAAACAACCGTATAAACTCGTACATAACGTTTTTCCTAAGGCGGATTTGCCTCATGCCTGGCCATACACATACCATCCTTCTAGACTGATATATCAGAAAACAATAGAAAAGATTCAAGTAGCAATACAAGATAAAGTTTACAGAAACATAAATTCTAACATGTTATAGGCATTAGTGAAACTATCTTATGGTATACCACTTCTGTAAGCTAAATGTTATTGGCATAATGGCATTAGTGATTATGGTATATTGGTATCCCACTTCTACAAAACACTAATACATATTTAATCAATAAGTGGGTGATGTTGACCTAACTCCTTGACAACTATAACAAATAGCAAAATGCAAGTCACCTGTTTTTCACAAGCATCATGGTTAGGCATATTCTCTAAATTGGTTGACTCATTTTTTTTCCAATTTGACCAATTCTTCCTGAAATTAGAAAATCGTACTCTAGTTACGCGTGACCTAGAGTATATTTCGCATTAACTATCTTAATTAATGACTTAATCCACAGTAATTTAGTCCATAAATCTCAATAACAACGGTGATGAAGTTGATTCAATAGACAAAGATGTATAACACACAATTGACATGTGACACTGCAAAAGTTTATTATCATACACTTGGTAGCCTAACTTTTAATTGTTTATAACTTGTTAATAGTCAAGAAACTTCTTAGTGGTTAATTTTAAGTTTGAATGATTAAAAGGTAACGTTTTTTTAGGCCAAGAGATGACGTAATAACTACCTTTTAATCAATTTAGACTATTAAATAGGCTATGAGTCATTAAAAAAATTTATTAAAAGGTATTAAAATGTAGCCTTTTAACAAAATAATATATGAGATATGATGTTTTTGAAACTGGGGTGAAGATTGAGGAAGAGTGTTATTGACTTGACCTGAGAAGAAGGGAGTGGAACTATGGGAGGTGGAACCAGTGATATGCAGAGTGTTTGCATTTTGGTGTGAATTTTGCTTTAGTAGTGAGGAAAGCCGTACCTTCAACTCTAGAAGCGAAGAGAGAGAAATGATGAGGAATAAATGGGCGTGGGAATGTGGGATACATGATATGTTTCCACCACCACACCAAAAGAAAATCTTATGTTTTAACAAAAAGAATGATTAAAAAAAAACACGTGTTGTATTTTGTTTTGTTAATATTCTTTTGTTTTTTTATCTATTAATTAAGTATATAAATTACTAATAATATTATTTAATTATTTTAGATTAAAATAAACGAAATATTCCAATTATGGCGCTTCATATTCGCCCGGAGTTCGCTCCCAGTTAAAAAATATATTATTTTTATTATATGTAATATTGATTATGAAATGGTTTGTGCATTATGGCTTATACCTAAGTTTTAGTAAGTTGTATTCACTTTTTTTTTTTAATTTCTTCTTTTAACCATGATATCTTTATATCTATTACAACTTAACCCTTACAATTTTTTATTTTCAACTTTTATTTCCTATACTTTTCATCTTTATAAATTTTTTGTTTTACGTTTCGGTTTAATTTTACGAGTTAACATGTCGCAACATTCGCGTGTGGTTTAACGTTTTAATGTCTTTTTATTCCCGTTTAACCCCCCTTACAACATGCAATTCTTTAGGGGTGTTCATCGAATCGAATCGAGTCGAATTCGAGTTAATCGAATCGAATAAGTCGAATTTTGAAAATTTCAAACTGGATTCGAATAAGATAAATCGAATTCGAATCGAATCGAATTCGAAACTTTCAAACAGGATTCGAATTCGATTCGTATTCGAAAAAAGTTCGAGTTCGAATCGAATTTGAATTTATTCGATTTGTATTTAATAAAAAAATATTTAATCGAATAGCATTTTCAAAATTCACTCTACAAATCCAATTTCAAATTCTCAAATTATATAAACAAGCATAACATATGAAATATTACAAGTTTCAAATAAGTCAAAAGTTATCAATTAAGCTTTAACGTTTTAGATTATATCTTTTTTAAACTTTTAATTCTTAATTTCTCATATGCATATTCCTAAATTGATACACAAAATAAATAAATGTACGTGTGTGTATTTGTAATTCGAATTTCGAATCGAATCGAATAAAAAATCACGAATTCGTAATTCGATTCGAATTCGATAATTAGACCTCGAATCGAATCGAATTCGAATTTGAAAATTCGACTCGAATCGAATTTCGAGTTTTTCGAATCCGATTCAAATATTGAACACCCCTACGATTCTTAAAGAAACTTAGTTATTGTTTTTAATCTTTTACGTTTCATGTGCAGATGTTAAGTGAAAGCGGTACTACTTGACACGGTTTTACGCCATCGCTGCAAGTCGTGGGACTTAATATTAGTTTAGAAGATAAAAGAAATGACGAAAACGAAAGGATGCAAAAGATTTTGTGTTTTTTAGTCGGGAGAAAAAAGAACAAAAAATTAAAGTTTTACTATTACATAATCTCTTAATTATATTAGGTTGGAATAATAAAATGATAAAATAAAAGATTATTAAAAATCATTCATTCCACTAGCTTCGATTTCCTTCTCGTCTGAGAGGAAAACTAGGAATTATTAACTTTTTTTGCTTCTCTTCATTTAATTTATTAAACACAAAAATTTTACATTCTCTTTCCACTTAATTTCATTAAAAAACAAATAGAGAACGCAAGTTAAAAAACGAAAAGAAAATTAATAATATTTGTGTTTAATAGTTATTTAACGAAAGAACATAGAAAATATTTTTAATAATCTTTTTTTCATGACTTTCTTTCCAAATCGGAAGAAATTGAAAGTAAAATTTATTTATAATCTTTTAATTTACCATTTTACTCTATAAACCTAGCTTAATTTAAAAAATTCAACAGATATAATAGTAAAATTATTCTTAACAAGAGAACACATAAAATCTTTATTTTTTTTTCCCTTCCTTCAAACGCTAGAATTTAAAAAAAAGTATATAGTTTCATTTCCTTCACTTTTTTCTCTTCTAACTTTCATTTCTTTTCTTATTTTGTTTAGTAAACTTAAGGACATGGTGATTAAATGATGTGGCTTGTTTATTTATCAAATTCAAACTTCCAAATACATAAAAGTGTTACCCATCTCATAAAACTCACAAGATCTTGTTTTTTCTTTTATAACACAACTTATTGTCATTTACTAAAAAGCCTCGAAAACTAAATCGTATCCATAACCAAAAAGGCTCCAATTAAAGTGTAAATTCGGTGTTGATTCAACTCCTAACAGTACCAAAATCGCCAATGAGCCCTAGATCAATTGGTTTGGGAGGAGACACCCCATGGGTTTCCAAAGTAGATGTCATGGGTTCGAGTCTCACTTGATGCAATATGTTTCAAGTGCGTCAGGGGTTTACCACAGTGGGCCTTCGAGTGGTGGGTTTCCACTGGATTGGTGGACGAGCTGGGTCAGCATCGCTGTCTGTGTTTGCGGGCGTGGGTGGCCTTTCGCCATTTGATTTGCCCGGGTGATCGGACTTAAAAGTATTCGTTGACAATTCAAAAAAAATACCAAAACCAGAAATATTTATAACTAAGTGGGTGTTTGGATTGCTTATTTTTAAGCTACTTTTGACTTATTAACTTTTCAAAAGTTAATAAGTCAAAAAAAGTGTTTGGCAAACGTAAAATGACTTTCAAACTGACTTTTTATATGGGGTAAAAAGGAGGTTTTGAAAAGTAAGTAGAGGGTTATTTATTAACTTTTGAAAACAACTTTTAGTCTAATTTACTATTATATCCCTCTACTACCTCCTGTCAACTCCTCTCATTTTAAAAGTATGTATCTTTTGATCATTTTACGACATTTAAGTTTATAAGTTAATCCAAACACTTTTTTAAAAACTTATTGTGAAAAGTAATAAGTTAATAAATCTTTTTTATCAAAAATCATTTTCAATCAAAATAAACAATCCCAAACATGACCTGAATAAACCGAATAAACTGTTAACCAAAACGTTAATCATTTTTGCTTTTATAAAGATAAAAGTTGCAAAAACAATAAATGAACCAAAAACGAAAATGAATTATTTTGTCATCTGTGCCGATTAATTTCTCCATCATCATTGTGTTCTAGAAGCTACGAAAATGGTAGAAACTCCGATCAAATGTTAGTGATCTGATTTCTCCATACATTTACGGATCCTCATAGCTCTCACGAACAATCAAACCCTAGTTTTTACTGTATACAAAATGGTTTTATGGGAGATTACATTGGGAACAGCGTATTTTTTGGGATTAAAGAGGACATACAAACTCGCTCTCAAGATTCAACGGCGTCTTGTTGGTCCTAAACACCCTAAGATCCGTCAATTCCTTCAAAGGTATCATCTGTACATCTCTCTTGTAGTTTATCAGTTGATTATTTATGTGATTCGTTCGTAATTTGAATCAATTTCTAATAATTTGCTGATTATGTATTGATTTAGTTTGTTTTGATTAATTTTGATTGTATTTTGGGGATCTCGTAGGAGTTGAGGATGATTTGGGGTTTATGTCTCCTAATTTCGTTTGTTTAGATGAATGTTATTGTTGCATGTGGTTGTTAGTGTACCTTAGGTTGAAATAAGTTGATTATGTGAGCTGATTTGAGAATAAGCTGTTTAAGTGAAAGAAATATGAAATTGTGAAAGAGTTAATGAGTGTAAATCATAGTGTAGTTACTTAAGAAGATGAAATTATTCTTGTTTACACATCAATTAGATACATGGAACCTAAGGAGGGTTACAAAATGTAAGCAGATAACAATGGATTGATTGCTATATAAACACTATAGGTAAATGATATAAGAACAAGTTAATAGATGCAAGTATGCAACATTGGAAGAAATGTGTGTGAGAGAGAGGGCCATATATGTTGCTGCTAAACATGTTGCAGAACCAATTCTATTAGACAAAAATGCTAATTGGTTTATGATTCTTTTGTTCTCCTGTCCGTTTTTAAATTGTGCTCGACTACACCAACATGGTACATAGAATAACAAGCCTTCAGTGATTTGAGTGTGAGAGGTGTTTGGGATTGGTTGTTAAAATTGTACGTAGCATCTGATTCTTTATAACAACCAGTGTTGTCCGCTTTGCGGAGTAGGAGCTCGACTTTGTTTTTGGTTGCCTGAGTGGAGGCTTTTTAGGAGGTCACCCATCCATGGATTACCTCCACCTGAGCATGCTTAATTGTGAAGTTCTCATCTCATCCACAACCAATGCGTAAACGCGTTGATGGCATTTCAGGCGGGGCATTCTTTATGATGCAATATTTCTCTTGTGGAAAGAACATGATGATGTGTGAGATTCACCTAAGTGGCATGGGCGAAGCTTAAGTAGGGCCGGGGGGGTCGCCGCCCCTCTGTTTTTTTCGTCAGTAGTGTTAAATTTTAGTCCGATAGTGTAAATTTTTAGCCAGGTAGTGTAAATTTCTATATAAATATCGAGTTCGCCCCCCCTAAAAAAAATTAAATTCGCCCCCGCCCCCCCTACGAAAGATTTCAAGCTCCGCCGCTGCTAAGTGGTCTCACCCTTTATTTACTTATTATGTTTCAATAGAACGATTAGCTTTTTTGAGGTATTTAGGTTGTTCCGTCCAAACGATTATCCGATTATTTGTGAGTGAAATAAGCTGTTTTAATAAGCAATCTTAGACGCCCCCTTAATTAAACGAATCATCGTTTTTGATAATCTCATCAATGAAGGGCTTATTTGTAGAATGTTGGTAGGGTGACTAGGTGAGATTCTCGTATCATTACATGTAAATGCTTAATCAGTTACACACCATCACATACTTAAAAAAAACTGTAATTTTATACATCCCGTTTATTTAAGGCTAGAACGTGAAACCGAGTATCTGTGAGAACATCTTTTTCATCTAATATCAACTCCTTACATCACAATTATGCAAGATTTAAGGCGGTCTATTCTTTTGGTGGAAATATATACTTTCTTCACATCTTGGTGCAGTTTTAGTTAGATTAAGTTTTTGATGATTAATGAATCTGGTAGATAATTATTTGTTTAACTTTTGTTTTTATTGTAACGATAGGAAAACACGATCCGTATTTGATGTGGCGCTAACGGTTCATAGAAAGGTACAACAAAGAGACATTGAAGTAGGAAGAAATCTTGGAAACTGGATCCTGAGATGGCTGGACAAATGGAAACCTGCCGCGCAGATACGTCCAGGAAAACCTACGAAAACAAACAATAATGAAGTCAAACCCATGAAAAAGGAGTTGACCAACACCGGTGACCCGAAACCTCCACAAATCCATGAAACATCTTACATCAAAAACAAGGATCACGAATCTCTGGGTAGGCGCCATTTTAGTTCAAGACAGTATTGTCATGCTGCATACCCAGCTGCTGCTATGGCGATGAGGCAGGTTGGAATCGATACTCACTACAGACAATTCCACACTTTCGAGATGAGAAATACAAGATTGGGGTTTGATGGAGTGATTCGGGATGATATAATGTGGTGGATGATGCAGAAATAGGGTGATAAGACCATCTGATCCTGCCAATTGGTGTAGTTTGCTTCAATTTTAAAATATAGAAGCTCGAGGGGGTTCGAAACGAGTAAAATTGAGTAACTGGGAAACGAAGAAAACATTTTGTGGCTTTTGTATCATACTTGATGTATGTCCTTGATTGGGGACGATCATGTCTCTTCCTTTCATGAATCACGACCATCATTCTTTCCATTATAAAGAGCTAAAAAGGTTGTTATATCGGGTTTCTAATTATATTATATATACCATTATTTATCAATTTATTTGTCACAACACGCGAGTCTTAGATTGACTTAGTTATTATTTTTAATGTTTTACGTTTCACGTGCGGATTTTAACGTTTACTTTCCGTTGTTTTTTTTCCTTTTTTTTCTTTTTTAATACGAGTATTGGTGATTACTGATAGTGTGGTGATATTGTTGTTACTTGACAAGGATTTGTTTTTCCCGTCACAACGCAAAGAGCTTAATATTAGTTATTTAATAGTTTCTATTTAATCTTACCTCAATGGTTTTTGACAGAAGTAGTATATATATTCGTAAATCACCAATTTTAATCTTATGTATCGCATATGTGAGGACATGTTACAAGCCTACTTTTAAAGCTTGAAACATTTAATGTGTGTTTGTAATATTTGACGAATATAAGAAAAGTTGAAAGGAGAGATATGTTGTTAGATAAACAATTTTGTATTACATGATCCGAAAGCGACATTCCGTCGTATGTCTTTTTGATCCAATAGGTTGAGTGTTTGAATTCTATAAGATGTATTAAGTGTTTTTAATGTTAGTCATAGTATTTTTTTTTTAATAATAAAAACCATTTAAATTCCAATATTGTCTTAATCTTACAAATTTCTTTGATAAATGTTACAATCATTTAAATTAATAGATATAAATAAAGCCCGCGCACATATGTATATTGTAGAATTTACTTTTATAAACTACAATTTACTTCATTTTATATAATTTTAATTTTACATCACAACTAATTTATTAATTTGTTGTGTAATTTGTCGTGACAATTTGATTAAGTTATAGCCTCATGACTTTTTCTAGAGGAGGTTGTGAGTTCGAGTCCTACTAGCAGCAAAATGCTGTTGATGGGCAGGGTTTTACCGCAGTAGGCCTTCGGTGGCGGGTTTTCCCCGGAATTCGTGGTTGGTGGACTTGAGTTACGCAGCACTGTCTGTGTTCGCGGACGTATGGGGTGTCTTTTCTCCATTGGTGTATCCCGGGTAGCCGGACTTTAATAAGTTGGTCGTTCAAAAAAAATTTCTTGTAACAATGCAACCATCAATAATAGGTTAAGCTTTAAACGACTTTATCTAAATCCAATCATTTATCCTACTTATCTTGCTAATTTTAACTAAAAAAATAATAATTCTTAAAGTTATTTTTTATTTGATAGAATATGTTTTTTTGTTTAAAGAAGATAGTAATCGTCGCCATTCACATGACACACACAATAATACATTTTACACCCTGTATCTTCTTTTTGCTTTCCCCCACACCCCCTCACCTGCAAATCACTCATTTCCCCCACATCAATCGTTGCCCTAATTCCCCCAATTTCATCACTCATTAACCCTTGAGTTTCACTCCCTTTTCATCCACACATAGCTCTAACCCCAATTACAATCGTTCGTCATCCTACAATTCAAATTTTCGAATCAATTGTCCAAATTAGGGTTCATTCGATAGGTGCGATATGAGTTTTCAAGACATCGAAGCGGGTCGCCCGCTGAATGCTCGACGAGGTGGATACACGGGTATGAAGCAGCAAGACCCGACCCAAGCGATTGCTTCTGGAATCTTCCAGATCAATACTGCTGTCTCCACGTTTCAGAGGCTTGTGAATACCCTTGGGACACCTAAAGACACCCCTGAGCTTCGAGAAAAGCTGTGAGTTTGATTCAATTCTGTCATTTTGGTACTTATGTAACGTTTTAGTTTCTGATCGGTGGAATTTGTATTTGAATTAGAGAACTAAATGGATATCTGACAATGGGTTACCTAGATGCTTCTGTGAGTTGTGGTTAAACAATTGGATGTAGTCTTAAGTTATGAGTATTCAATTTGAATGAGCGATGGTCTAATTGAAGAATTTAGTCTCTAGATCATATCAGGAGCTGTTAGTAATTAGGATTTAGTCAAAGTTAAATGAAAATAATAAAAGCAGACTTCATGGCTGATCTTTGGAGATATTTGGGCCATAATGTGGCTAAATCTGTAGAAACCTTGTTACCGTGGAGTTTTAAAGTTTCTTCTTTGCGGCGGCATGGGCTGTGGATACATGTCCAATGTTATGAGATTTGTATTTTCATTTACATTGTTTGTATGATTATTATACTCGGTGAACAGATATGAAGATTACTTTTTCTTTTGCTCAATGATAGGCATAAAACAAGACTACATATCGGGCAATTGGTGAAGGATACATCTGAAAAACTCAAGCAAGCTAGTGAAATAGATCATCGTGCTGAAGTCAGTGTAAGTCACCCACCCATAATCTTTAAATTTAAGAAAAACAAATTTATGTAGTTTAAGGTCAATAAGTTGGCATGATATCTAGATTGTAATTGTCAATTTCATTTCTAGTGTGCGGTAACAGTAGATGTTTGCTTCCTTTTTTCAGTTGAATTTCTATCTTCCATTGTGCATGCACTATTTTAGCTCCTGGTTCTTATATTGGCTTTATGCTCAATCATCGTCATAATTTTATATGGTTAGATGCATGCCATAAAAGATCCCACATTATTTCCTTTTTTTTACAGGCCAGTAAAAAGATCACAGATGCTAAACTCGCAAAAGATTTTCAAGCAGTTTTAAAAGAATTCCAGAAAGCTCAACGGCTTTCGGCTGAGAGGGAGACAGCTTACGCTCCTTCCATTCCTCAACCTATTCATTCATCACGGTAAATAGTCATGAAATTAGTAATTACTCCCTGTAGAAGTTTGTTTTAAACTTTTACTTTGGATATGTGCCAAATTACCTTTTTTTTCCAAACTAATTATGTCATTTACAGTGATGAAGCCAGTGGAATGGATTCCAGCTCAGACAGAAATCCAGAACAGCAGGCCCTTCTTTTTGAATCTAGAAGGCAAGTTTTGTGATATGCATCTCTTATATACAAGGGGCACTCTTGTAATTTAAAAAAAAAATCATTTTCCACATTAATAATTTATTAAGGGTATTTTGATATGCTTTCTTTAAATAATATCATGTCTGCTTAGGAGCATGTGTTGTTTTGTGAAAATGTTTGATTGTTCTTTTTGCAGACAAGAAGTATTACTGTTGGACAATGAGATTGCATTCAATGAGGCTATTATTGAGGAAAGAGATCAGGGAATACAAGAAATTCAGAACCAGATTGGTGAGGTAAATGAAATATTTAAAGATCTTGCTGTTTTGGTTCATGAGCAAGGAACTATGATCGGTAAGTATAGTTTTTGCTTTTTATTTCCTATTTTCTTTTTTATGTGTTCTTGTTGTGAGTGTGATCAACTTGTTTCAGATGATATTGGCTCAAATATCGAGAATTCTCATGCTGCAACTGCACAAGGAAAATCCCATCTTGCGAAGGCATCAAAGACTCAAAGATCAAACTCTTCCATGGTAATTTTATAATATTTCTTAAATTCTGTAGATTACCATATATCCAAATTATGCTTCAGTAGCTTTTCCTTTAAGATTTGCTAAGTTGACCCTTAAAACTTTAAAATTTGGCTACCCCCTATTGTTATCTCAAGTTAATTGATCCACTTGCATCAAACTACTCATTTTGGTTAAAACTTGGGCATGGACTATCCAATGGGCAAACTGCACAAAGTAGAAATTGAACTTTGCACCTTTTCTACGTAGGTTCAAAATAGAAACCAACTTGCAATTTATTACAGAATACAGATTTTAGCAGCCAACTCCTTTTTGCTACTTTATTTATAAATGCCTGATGTGGACTAGTTGATGCCACACCACACCTAGGTAAAATGATCATATGAAGAAAATTATCTAGATGTTTGTAAGGATGATGTTTCTTCAAAAGTTGTCAGTAAAAATAATTATTAGTGCATCAGATCGCATGGCGTATGCATTACGCTAAAATGACAAATAAGATGTCAGTCATGTCATCATTTTTGAAAATTAGCAAATATAAAAATAACTAGACTGAAAAAGAACTTTCAAGCTCGGAAGACACAAAAAAAAAAAAAGCCGAAGTCAAATAGCCTAAAAGAGAGATTATTAGGGAGTGCCACGGTTTTACCTTAACTTTAGGCAGATCAACCCTTTCTAAGGTTTAAATGAAGAAAATTGCTTATGTTTTTTGGTGAAATATTTTGTTTCTAAGCGTTTAGGTTGCTTATTTGAAACTCTGTATTCGTGGTGGATTCAAAATTACAAGTTTACCCTTAGAGTGCAATAAGTTGTTTTCAATAAGTTTATTATTTGTTTCTGTTTGTAAGCTCAAGCATGAGTACCTTAAATAACCAATTTTAATCTACTTCTAAAATTTTAATTTTTTTTACATTTGGTCCACGCAGACGTGCTTACTTTTCGTGATCTTGGGGATTGTGCTTCTCATTGTGATCATAATACTTACAGTTTGACCTTAAACATTCATTCATCTGAGGTCATAGCATTTATGGTTTGTTACGCATATAGCTAAATCAACGGGTTTATAGGGATGGGAACGCCAAGTATTCTCCAAGATTCTGTGTTTGTACAACCTGAGTTCGTTTCATGCTTTGCAAGGGTTGTTTCTGCTATCGGTTTTTTATTTTATTTTATTTTTTACTGTTTTTATCTGGGTTATTAGTTTGTTTTATTGCTTTTGGATCATATGTGAATCCTCCAGCCTTTTTGGTATATGTGATGTGAGAGCTGGGAGATTGAATGTTCCAAAATTGTGTTTCTGGAAAATAAAATTGTGTATCGAATATTTGAAATGAGATGAAATTGTAATTCATGTTTTTAAGTATGGTCTTGCCATGTATAATCCATGATCATTTTACTGTAATCAAATGTGATGGAAAATGTTTGCATTATTAACTACTTAGTTTTTTCAACATATCTGCTATCTTTTATCATAATTGTTATGTTTAAAAAGATGTGGTAGTTTATAGCTCTAAGAGTAGTGGGTGTCATCCTTAAACACTCTTTCATATCATCATCACATCAAATCTCTCATTATAATATATATATTAAAAAGGAACTCTATTGCTACAGTAATGTTCTTTTTTTAGTTTTGGCCACAAACTTTTTGATAAATTGAGATTTAAAAATCAACTCCTTTAGTCTTTGGCCATAACCCATTAAATTTTATTATTTTACAGTTTGGCCGCCAGTTTGTTTTTTGGACTTTGACATTAAAGTTTAGGATTTTAGAGTTTGGTCACCAACCTATTTATAGTTAAGTTTTATTTTCCAACTTGGATCGTTAAAGTTTAGTATTTTAAGGTTTTGCAATCAGACTTTGTATATATTAAAAAGTAACTTCACTGTTACAGTGAAGTTTGCTTTTTAATATATTGGCCACACAATTATGCAAAATGCATTTAGAAGTTTGTGTTTTTATATAATGACCACATATTTTTATAAAATGTATTTAAAACCCAAATTCTAATTAGGTTTAACAACAAAGTTTTATATTTTTGCTTTTTGACACAAGTTTATTTTTTTTGTTTTTCGGTTCAAACATTAGAATCGGTATTCGATATTATCGGAACCGGTATTGGTATACGTTTTTGTGATTTTCGATAGGCCGACACGACAACGAAGAAAGTCACGGTAGCGTAAGACAAAAGAAAACAACCAAACTTCCGTACGCGTAACGCAGGTGAAATTTGCTTTTTGACCACAAACGTTTATTTTTTTGTGTTTTTGACGTCAAACATTAGTATCGGTATTTGGTATTTAATCGAACTGGTATCGGTATACGCTTTTGTGGTTTCCGATGAGCCAACCCGACAACGAAGAAAGTCACGGTCGCGTAAGACAGAGAAAAACAACCAAACTCCCGCGCGCGTAGCGCGGGTTAAAACACTAGTTTTATTTATAAACCATCTTTAAACCATGGAAATATTAATCATTTACGTCCTCATCTCTTTAACTTTTTAGGTTGTACATTAAGCTGGTTTGATTCTACATCAACCACTATTGCGTGTGATACTCTCAACATGATCATACCACTGTTAACCTTGTGACATTAATGCCTATGGTTGTCATATTAGTACCACATAGGCGAGGGTGGGATTCACGTGCGGTACCAAGCATCCACTTCACCCTCCCTATGCCTTGCCGCATCCGCCTCACCCTCTAAGAGCAGTGATATGTGTAAAATTGTAATTTAAAACATGACTTCCTGAGATCAAGAATGTTGGGTCAGTTGCACTTTCTTTGTGATTAAAACTGCACAAAATTAAAACACCATATTTCATATATCAGAATGGAACAATTAAAGCATAAACACATTCATGAAAGAAGTGACAAGATGTACCAGTAAGCAAATTCTGATAGACTGACAAGTTTGCAACCCATCTTCTGCCCACTTTTAAGTACTAACTTTTGTAGTTTTTTGTATTCAAACATCTAGCGTTATTTTAATGAAAAACTTCATCAAATAGAATTAGGTTTATTAAATCTTTATTAAAGTTTTTATCCACATAATGTCACTCAACTTTCACTAAATATTCCAATACAATATAATACTTTTATAAATGTTTAAGTTTCTAAAGTTAAGTGAGACAAATGAAACATATATGAATCGAACAACTCTCACTAGGTGTTCCAACTTTTTGTTTAAGTCCACTTGAACAACATTTACATTACATGTAAAAAAGAACTAAGCAGTAATACCAAAAAAATTGCATCAAAATTACATGAGAGAAACAATTACAGGCCCTAACCAGGCTATCCCAAGGACTGCGCTTAACTGCGCGTTCCAACCGCAAGTTTGGGACCGATTGTTTATCTCATCCAGGATGGTCTAAGCTTACATGTGGACTTGAGTCACTTTAGCTTGTCACTTGGTTCTATCGCGTAAAGACACCATAAGCAAACATAATCAGTGGAGTTGAGTCTCTTTAGCTCCACTCAGGTGCATGTCACAATCTTATTACTTGATCCTATTTAGTACATAACACACTACCTCTTTTATGATGATACTTAAACACAAATGACAGGAAGAGAAATTTATGCAAAGCAGTTTTGAGTAATTTAAATGATCTTCAAAAAATAATTGTTGGTTTCACATCATGAAGTCAAGAAAACCATAAAGTTTACCATTTTTAATCCCTGCATTGTACAATTTACTCCTGATTTATAAAAATGAAATCAAGGAAAACAGAAAGTTACCATTTTTCATCTCAGTTATACAAATCTTTATAGTTGACTTGAAGTTCATATAGAAGCTTCTTGTAAGTATGTCCATCCACTAATCTTTTCTCTTGCAACTCCTTGAGCAAACTCACCGCATCTCCACGCCTACGACTTTTGCAACACTCATCAACCACCGTCCAATAAGTAATGTAATCACCTGACCTCTGATTTCCAACCATTTCCCCCAAATAACTCACAGCCTGATCAACCTCACCCTCGAGTGCAAACGCACACACAAGTGAATTATATGACTTACCACTTGGAACAAACCCCTTTTCCTTCATCTCATCACAAATCTTCCTAGCATTACACGTCCTACCTTGCACACACAACCCATGAATCAAGTAATCAAAAGTAAACGAATTCGGCCGACATTCATAAACAACACCCATCTGATGATATATCCTAAGCGCATCATTAACATGAAGCGAAAGCACATACCCTTTGATCATAGAATTCAAAGCAAAGATATCCGGATCAACACCATCATCAACCATCTGCTTAAACAACATCCTCATAGTATCCATATACATATGATTAATATAACTATTACTCCTCCTACTCAAAAACGCCGCAAACAGAAGATTATACGTCCGAATCGAAGGCCTACAATCCAACATCCTAAGGCTCCTCATATGCTTATAAACACTAACAGCTCTACTCAACTTCCTACCTTCAGTAAAGAAATATATCATCGAATTATACATCACTTCACTACCAAACGAAGGAATCGACAACACCTCGTTAACAATTCGATCCATTTCATCGTACATTTTCGCGGCACCAAGCTTCCTAATAGTGACATGATAGGTGCATACATCGTGTGTGAACCTAGGTTGTTTAGAGGCCCAATTGAACAAGTGGAGGCATACCAGTGGATCTTGCTGTTGGTTGATTGAATTGTAGAGGTCTTCGGGTTTGAACCTGGGTAAAAGGTGTGAAATTGCTTGATGGAGCTTGAATTCGTCTAGGGTTTGTTTTGAAGGTGATGAAGTTCTTCTGGTGGTTCGATTTCTGTAGGGTGTTGATGAGAAGAGGGAGATGAGAGTGTGATTGATGGCGAAAGGGGTTGGATGATTTGGGTTTTGTGGGGAGATGAGATTGAAGGGGATTTGGGGCAAATGTTTTGTGGATTTTGATGTGATGTTCATTGTGGTTGATAATGAAACCCTAGATTTTGCTGATAGCATTCCGCCATGAGAGACTGTTTGTTTGTTAACCTGTACATAAGGCTTAAACCCTTTCCTGAGTTTGTAAAGGTAAGAAAAAAGTGTGAGAAAAATTAAAAGAGAAAAAATAATAATAAAAAATATAAATTTATTTTGTGTTTTACGTTTCAAAAAATAATAATAATATTATTATTATTATTGTTTATTGGTTGAGAGAAAGGAAGAGAAAGTTATAAGGTTATTATTATTATATTTTGATCTCTTAATCAAAGTAGCGTGAAAGGTTAGAATTGTGAAAGGGGTGATTTAAAAAAAAATCTTTTATTTTTTTTAGACTATGTGTAGTGGTTTATTAGTTAAAATATCACTTAAGCAAACATAAATTTATTAAAGCATCTTTTAAAACAAGTGTAGTGATTTTAAAACCCCTTAGTTAAAATTGTCAAAAATAATAAATAAATAAATAAATAAATCAACACACTTCTTTTAACTTTCGTTAAAGATTGGCTAAAAATAAATTTAAATCCCCATTTTAATAGGATGTAGTGGTTTTAAAGGCTTATTTACGTAAAACTCAGCAAATTTAGAATCCTCTAGGGGCATCATTACTTCCAATCTTAGTTACTTTTTTATATAGGAGGAAAGACCGGAATTAAAAAGTATAATTTTCAATACCTTCAACTTTATTTGTTAAAATAACTTTGAAACACAAATATATTGATAGTTTTTTATTATTTATTTCCTCTTCTTTCCTAAAAAACTTGAAAAGATAAAAAAAAACGATGCTTATGTGTGTCCGTCCTACTAGATTGGACCATTTATAACATCAATGTTCTATACTTTGTTTTTATTGTTTAATAAACACTTTATTGGATACCATAATTTACTTTAGTCTCTACCTAAGTATACTTAGTGGTATAGTTCTTTTATTTACAACTAACATGCCTGGAACATGTTGTGAAATCGAGACACTTTATGAATCCTTCTATATTGTTTAAATTTAAAGTGAAATTTATCCGATGTTATAAAAGTATATTTTGAAAAGAACTACTAGTACATAAGAAATACAGTTATATTATACCTAGTGTCGTTTGAATATTACATTTAGCCCACCCCTCCATAAATAAAAAGACAAGCTCACAGTATGTGATTAATTATTCATTGTTTTTGTGCCTCTTTAGAAGTGCTCTTAACTTATTTTTATTAACATTTATACATTACAAAATGTAAGCTCTTGACCTGATAGACAGACTAGAGGTACGTAATACGTTACCACCTCGACCTCTTAGAGCAACTTTTGATGTTTTTACTAGTTTAGTATCCCGTGTATACACGGGTTGAATAAATAAAATATTAAATAGTTAGTAACAAAACTTACGAATTATAAAGCGGTTTTTGAGATAACATATGATTGAAATTACTTATGAGTAAAAATTTCAAATTATAAAACAATGATATTATTTTCTAAAATTTTGTTTTTATTTTTTATTTATTTTCCAAAAAGTTATTTTTAAACATTTTGTGTTAAAACAAATCGTTTTAAAAAAATATCATCTTTAAAATTTCCTTATTGTAAATTTGACTTATAATTTTTTTCATTTTATAAAAAATTATATCAATTATTTTTGTATTTAAAATTTTTTTAATGTTTTTAAAATATATCTTATTTAAAAAAGTTCCTTAAAATTACATTTATAGAAATATATTTTCGTAATTTATTATTTATTATAAAATATATTTAGATTGAAAACAAAATCAAATAATATAATTTGTAATTTAAGTAATTATTTACTACGAGAAACAGAGACAAAAATTAAGATTTAAAGGCTTATAATCATATCGCGTATCATTTAAAAACCCTTTTTATTAGTATTTATAGATAGAGTTGGATGTGTTATAAATGTTAAGGGGCCAAACATGATAATCATATAAACTGAAGGGACAACAATTCATACACACCACTAAGCTAATGAAAGAAGCCATTGTGGAACACCTCCATTGATTGACTCTGGATGACAACAGTAGAACAAAATCACTGCTACCATAATATTCTGCTAGCGGAGATCTCAACTTATTTGTTTTTACGATTTCTATTCGTATTTAAGGTGAGTGATTCTCATTGTCGATCATTGTGTATATGTTGATTTTAACTTCATAATTGCTTGAATAAATCGTTCATCAGTCATCAATCGGCATAATTTGGACAATCAATCTGTTAGTTCATCATCTAAATCATGCCATGAATTATACTTGTGATTTGTGTTTTAATTCTTCTTCATGTTTTTCAGCGAATCAGATGATGTATGATACCCTAGGATGCATGTTTTTTATCGCCTGAATCCTGATGCTTTCGTGTTTATATCTTTGTTTCCTTGTTCTGTTCTACAGAGTTCTAAAGTTCTTCGGAGTTCTAATATTATAATTGAATTGTATAGTTTAAGGGATTGATGATAACCAAATAGCTCTGTAGTTGGATTGAATTTTTGTGATTGCATCATTGCACACTATTGATTATGGTTATTTTGGAGTTTTATGTTAGGGTTATTTGTGCTTTGCACACAAGCCCAAGTTAGGTTTTTCTTGAGTTTCTAGTTTCTAGTTTGTTTTGTAATATACTGAGGGTTGCCCTCCATTGCAAATTACGGCATTCGTTCAGATATTATTTTACACACATCCAAAATTTGAACTTTTTTATTGTTTTTCTTCTTTCAATTTAGTAAAAGTTGGTTTGCTTTTGACAGTTGGTGAATGCGATTGGTTAATTTGTTGAGAGTGTTCAGTTTTGAGCTAAGTTTGTTCAATCGCCATGGATGGCAATAAAGATGAGGCAATAAAATGTATTGGCATTGCAAAAGAGGCTATTTCGTCTGGAAATAAGGAGCGAGCTCTGAAGTTTATTGGCATGGCACAACGACTAAATCAAAATTTGCGTGTAGATGATCTTTTGGCAGCATGTAAAGAGCTTGATTCTGCAAATTCGAGCCCGTCAAATGGTAAGAATCATGTTGCAAGTAACCCTATGAATGGTAAACGGGTTGAAGGTATGTCTGGAGAGCCGAGTTGTACGGAGGAACACATTCAATTGGTGCGTAAAATCAAAGGTAACACGGATTATTATGAGATTCTGGGTGTTGGTAGAAGCTGTTCTGTCGAGGAGATTAAGAAAGCCTATAGGAAGTTGTCATTGAAGGTTCATCCTGACAAGAACAAAGCTCCTGGATCTGAGGAGGCGTTTAAGAAAGTTAGCAAGGCGTTTAAGTGTCTGAGTGATGAGGGCTCAAGAAGACAGTATGATCAAACAGGTGTGGCTGAGGGAGACGAGTACATTCAGCAGAATAATGTTAGGAGACGAAGAAGGAGAACAGGACACAACATGTTTGAAGATGATTTTGATGCTGATGAAATCTTTAGGTCATTTTTTGGTCAAAGTGATATGTTTCGTACGGCTCATATGTACAGAACCAGAAGGGCGGCATCAGCAGCAGGTGGTCGGCCAAGAGAGGGTACAGGTGATGGTGGGATTGGGCCTAATATGATGTTACTGCTTCAACTGTTACCGTTTCTGATAATCATATTGCTTGCTAGTTTTCCGTTCTCAGTTCCTGAGTATTCATTACAAAGGAACTATACTTATCAGTTTTCTAAGATGACTGAAGAATATGGAGTGGAGTTTTATGTGAAATCATCTGATTTTGATCAGAAATATCCTATTGGATCGCCTGCAAGGGATAAAATTGAGAATAGTGTTATCAAAGATTACAAAAATATGTTGCGGCGTTATTGTCATGTGGAACTCCAGAGGCGTTCATGGAGCAGAAACTTGCCTACTCCTCACTGTGACAAGCTTGAAAGCTTAGGAATAGCTTGAAGGTTAGCTCTCAGTTCTATTCATTATCAATTTTGATATTATAATATTTCCCCTGGACCAGATTTTTTTTAATTATGTTTTTCTTTCTGTTAGAATTTATTTGACTAGCCTCTAACAGTTCACTTGGGGTCCTAATTTAATTAATGCGTGGAGGGCTGAATAAAACTGAAAACAATAACAAACTGGTCTGTACTACACTGAAACTGAAAGTTTGAGTTTCCTAGAGGCTAGAGGTTTGGTTTTGGCAGTTCTTATATGATAGCATCTACACACACAAAATGCTTTGTGGTGGACCATGTTTAAGAGCTCGTCTGTTTTTACGACTGCTTTCTGAGGTCTTGAACATTTGACAATTGCCACACGAGGCTATTGGGACTAAATAACAAGTAATACAGTTGAAATTCTCGAACACAATATATTTTTGTCACTAAAGTAAGCATGTAATATTTAAAAGGCTTTTCCTTTATATTTTGTGGAAGATATTTTTTGGTCTCTACGATAAGAGCATACGTTGGAGGTGATGGGTGATTAATAACTTGTTGCTGAAGGAAGGTGAAATTTCCCTATACCTGTTTTGTATAAAACCAAGTCTTTGGCTTCCCCTTTTTATAAAGTTTAGGGACTTAATCATGTAAATAAGGCTTATTTTGTTATTCTTTTTAAAAAGTTAAAGCATTTAATCATGCAAAAAAGACCTTTCTTTGTTAAAAACAAAATTCAAGGACTGTTACCTGGAATTCTGGTTGCAGGAAATAATAATATTGTAGGCTAAAGGTGGAATTTCCTAATTATGGTAACATTCTTATAATTGTGTAGAGAATAGTATAACCATGGGCCCATGTGGATTAATTTCTTCATATTCTCATCAATTCTTGTAATTGAATGTGTTTTTGTTTTCTAACAGGTCATATTTGGAGTCCGTAGTCGGGGAATTCAGTTTCCATCTATCATGGTTTCTGCATTTTGAGCAGCTGGTTTGCGCGTGTAAGCTGGGTTGATTTCATATATCGCGTAGCAGCGACTGCTCGACTCTGCAAGGTTTGATACTGGCGCGGATGTATTAGCATTTGTGTAAAGATACTGTTGCTGACGGCTTAGAATTTAAAAAAAATTATCATGTGAGGATATGATCATATTATAGATTTTAAAGAATAAATGCCTTTTAATTATCAGCTGATAACCAGGAGGAATGATTGTTTGATCTTGCAACCGAGTTCTTAATGTGTCGAAAGCTCAAAAAAAGATGGCAAATTTGAGGTTGGGGCAAATTTGAGGTTGAGCCTATTGAAATAAAGTTTGACCACAAACGATATAAGTAGGTAAAGAGATGAGTAAACTTGCTTGAGGTGATAGTTCTGCTCATTTGCTTGTTTCCAAATCAACTTGGTTTAAAATTTTATGTGACGCAAAAGGCCGAAACACTACATGACAGTTAATAAGGTTTTGAGTCGATTGATGCAATTTGTTTATTAAACAGGCTAAACCGAACTTAGATAAGTAGTTGAGGGTAATGTTAAAGTTGTTAAAAATAAAGAGTTGAATAGTTGTACATGAAAAATATAATTTTGTTATCATGAGATGAGTATATAAGCTCAAGTTCGTTAATTGAGAAGAGAGACAAGAAACAAAAACAAGTAAAAGGACACCAATTAGGAAGAAAAAAGTTACAACGTAAAGTTCTAGTTTTAACCTATCATCAGCACACGATTCACCCTTAAGTGTGTCCCGTGTAATTGTGTAAATCAAATAAAAAGGTTTAACCGAAAAGGAAATGCATCCAAAAGTTACATGCATGTGTTATGCATGTCATGAATTAGTTGTTGAAACTGTTTAGATACATTTCAATCGTGCCATTTTTGAGTCAAACCATCCGTTCTTAACCTACTTAGACCAAACGCTCGCATGTTTATTTATGTGTCAGGTTACATTGTGTTAACTTAACGTTATCCTCTCTATTCGTATGCTATAAAAATCGATTTGCATATTAGTAATATATGTAGCTAAGTGTGCATTTGAACAAAATATGACTATGGTTATTAATACTTGCCTCTAGAGAAAATATCTTGATGGTAAATAATATATTCCAATAAAAAAAGTTATAGATTCTAGTCTCATTGATGAAGAATGTAATAAATTTATTCTAAAAAATTATTAGCATTTTGCCAAACTAAGAATAAAATATATTTATTCCCTTTGCAAATAAAACCAATTTTCAGAACCAGACATAGATTCTAGTCTCATTGGATTGTTTTCAGTTGAATCGATCGTACCGGCAAACCAGTCGAACCGGCACGAATGGTTGGACCGGATTTGAATTTTTTTTATTTTTCTTAAATCTTATTTTTTATTAATTTTATAATTTATGAAACATATTTAATTATTTAAGAGTTTATATTGCATTAAAAAGTGTAAATCAATCTTAAAACATAGTATTTGTATATTTTTGTTTTGCACGAAATGTATAAATAATAATAATCTTCATTTTCATATTTCACATTATTCATTTTTTTAATTCAGTTGAACCAGTTCGACTGATTCAACTAGTCCAACCAATAGATCACTAAAATAACCTGTTCACAGGGTAGGTTTTAAAAACATAAGATAAAACATAAAGTTTTCATGAAAGGAAGCCCTTTTGTGTTATGCAGCATAAGCCCAGCCCACTATTGTCGGGCCGAGTATATAGTTAAACGAATCGGAATTAGGGTTTTACGTTCTTCCCCTTCAACTGAATTCGTCGCTAGCTCTCGACCGTTCGCAGGTATGTTTTTCTAGGGTTTATTACAGATGTTGATACTCAATAATCTCCAACATGTAATCATTAGATTCAATTGAACAATTGATCGCCATTCTCTAGTGAAATTTCAACATCTATAGTTCTTTCTGTTGCTTGTTGTGTGAAATGTTGAATCTGTTTCCTATGCAAACTAATTCAGGCGAAATAGCCTTTGAAAGTTTGAATTTTTTGTATTTTTTCTTTGATCTCAACATGATCACGGGCAGCTGCACTCTTATTTATAGATTTTGTTAGTAATGTAAGGTTTGTTGATTGATGTCAACTTTAATTTGGCCTATCTTTCAATTATAAAGTGTTTTTTTGAATGAAAATTTGTAGGTTGTATACACAAGGTGACATTGTGTTGAATGTAATCCAGAAAGTTGCATTGTTCTATCTGACTATTTGGATGAATTGTTACTTTTGTAGTAATAGTTTTTGATTGTTATATTTTTGTGCTAATTGTGTAGTTGTTTTGTAGGAGCTACAATGGTATCAGGAAAGAAGACGGTATGTGTTTTTATGTTGCGGTGTTTTGTGCTCTTGATTAGCTTGTTTGTTATCGTTGATTTGTGGGATTATGTTTGTTGTTTAAACCTGCAGAAGAAGACTCATGAGAGCATCAACAATAGGTTGGCTCTTGTAATGAAGAGTGGAAAGTACACTCTTGGTTACAAGACTGTGCTCGAGTCTCTCAGGAGCTCGAAAGGTGGATTTTTTTGTGTAATTGAGATTGGGATGTAGTGTTAATTTGTGTTCTTTTCTTCGACTTATTTGTTGTTTCTTTTATGGTTTTTTAGGTAAATTGATTATTATTTCCAACAACTGCCCGCCTTTAAGGAAATCTGAGATTGAGTATTATGCCATGCTTGCTAAAGTTGGCGTTCACCATTATAATGGAAGTAAGTTAATCATTATTTATATCTTCTGTTCTTTTGGTTTTATTATTGTTGTAACTAGTAGTCAAAGTCACAAGGCATACTCAAGGTGCAAAGGGCTAGCCTAGTCACAAAGCACAAAAAAGTGCAACAATAGGAAAAATTAAAAAAATGCATAATAGACAGAAAGTTTAAAAATCAATACCATGCCACAAAGATGGTTATAAAACTTCTAGTATATGCCATTGGCCCATTACCCTAATCTACTTAATACTATAACTCGTAACTAACCATTTAGAAAAAAAAAAAAAAAAAAACCAATGACATTGCTCACAAGTCGATAACCTCTCCAGCATTACTTGTGGCTCGCCTGCACATGACCAGATGTAAACTATTCGGCCGGGCCTAGAAAAAGTTCTAATTCCTCGCCTGTTGTTACATGAAGCCTTGTAATTATGCCTTGTGCTCTTCTGACTACTTGGCTTTTGTAATTTGTTCATGGGGATTAGACTAATAAAATGGCTTAGGTTGTGCGTATGCATATATTACCAAAATTTGTACTTTAGATGCCAAGGCCATTATCATCAAATTATATTCATTTGTAATAATGGAACTGGTCAGGTTAAATGGATGATTACTGACTGATTGTGAATTTTGCAAGTTTAGGTGTACCTTCTAAATGGTCATTGAAATCCAAAACATGAGTAACTTTTGCTTCTGTTATCTTTCTTTCCTGGGCTAATTCCATTTTCTTGAATTTATGTGTAGATAATGTTGATCTTGGAACTGCTTGCGGGAAGTATTTCCGTGTGTCATGCCTAAGTATCATTGATGCAGGTATTGTATCTAAGTTATGTTTTATGTAAAGACCATAGTTTTTTTGTTATTAATTTTTTTCTGGTTTTGAACTGCTTTAGGTGATTCCGATATCATCAAGAGTCTGCCAGGAGATCAGTGAAAAGCTATTTTCTTTTACCTTAGTGTTAATCTTATTTTTTTCTCTAAGTTTTGGTTGAATATATTATTACTCTTATTATTCCTGTGATGTGATCTTGTTGCTTTGTATTCAGTTGTTTTGTAATGGCTCTTTTTCCTGTGGTAGATGGTTTAATCATTAATGTTATCTATTAACTTTCATCATTTGCGTGTTAAATTAGCCAAACATGAAAGATGGGTTTCGAATATTAGCGCAACCATAGGTATGAATGTCAATGAGGAACAACAGACAAGTTTTGTAACACCCGTCGGGTACCTGTTTACCAATCGTTTGTTTGATGTCGATTATGCATTTGTGTATCGAGTATACATGATACCCGATGATGATGAGTAATGGTGTCTCATAGCCAGAGATCGTGATCATCGATGCCCATACTAAACATCATCACCTCTTTTCTTTTAAAACTTATAAACTATGCACTGAAGAGTTATGTTTTATAAAAGTATACGTATTATACATTATAAAACATATGTGAAATCACCAATTATAACACTACCTCCGAATACAGCAATGCAAACATAAAAAACAAAACAGAATGAAGTACCCTAACTAACAAACCATATCACTGGTGGGTGCTATAGCCACTTTTAATCATCATCATCATCATCTCCGAATATAGAAAACTTAATATAGAGAAGAAAGATAACCAAAAGAAGAACAAGCGCGGCACCGATAGGAGACCCGCTGACACGGTGGATGGAGTTCGGGTCGCCTGCGGAAATGATGCCCGAGACAAAAGGTCTCCAGAGGTATAGGATGACTAACAGGAGAATGCTGGGAATGAGTAACAGACCAAATGGACTTGGTATATCTGCTATGAACTTCATCACGGCTCCACCACCGCCCCCGATGAACTTAGGGATTCCGATCACCACCGCGACTACGGCCGCGAGTAGTATCCCGTAGGGTGGTCCTCCAGTTCTTTCATTTGTCATTGTGATTTGATGTGATTGGGGAGTGTCAAAAATGGTTCTGATTGAAAAAGGATGCGTTTTGGGAGAAAATAATCACAGTACATGATGACATTTCAACAACTAATGGTTGTTGATATTATATTCTTGTTCTTCAACTTAAAGACAAGGTTTCTACATCAAGGCAATTTTATAATAGCCATCGACTTTTCAAACTTCTAAAATATTTTCTGAGTAAAGTGTTATTTTCGTCCCTGGCGTTTTTTAAAATTTGTCATTTCAATCCAAAAACTTTTTTTTGTCATTTCAGTTACTGTAGTTTACTAAATGTTATCATTTTCATCAATTCCATTAACACCGTTAAAACTCTGTTAAAACTCCGTTAAATATGAGGTATTTTAGTGTTTTTCAACACTCTTATTATCCAATTAATATAAATTAATCAATTAATATTCAAAACAAAAAAAACACATGAAGTGACTTGTGAGAACGGTCGTTTCGATTAATTTTAACACATGTTGTTCGATTAAGGTCTGCTGTGAGATTTCAATTAATCTTCACGTTTTGTTTGAACGTGTACTGTTATTCGATTGAGTTATAATGTTGTCACGTTTTGTTTTATTGAGGTCTGTTATTGTCGCGTTCAAATACCTCAATCAAATAAAGAATGTCAACAACAAACCTCAATCTCACAACAAACCTCAATCAAATAACGGTACACATTCGAACAAAACGTGAAGATTAATTGAAATCCCACGAAAAACCTCAATCGAACAACATGGGTTAGAGTTAATTGAAGCTTTTAAATCGAAGCGTCTCATCTCACTAGTCGTTTCATGTGTTTTTTAGTTTTAATTGAATATTAATTGATTAATTTGTTTTAATTGGATAATTAGGGTGTTCAAAAAGACTAAAACACCCTCATATTTAACGGAGTTTTAACGAAGTTTTAACAGTGTTAGTGGAGTGGATGAAAATGACAACATTTGGTAAACTACAGTGACTAAAATAACAAAAAAAAAAAAGTTTTGGACTGAAATGACAAATTCCACAAAACATCAGAGACGAAAATAACATTTTACTGTTTTTATGTGTCGTACCTAAGTATTATTGATGAAGGTATTATAATATGTATTATTCCCTCTGGTCGGTGGCTACAGTGCCACTGGCCAAAGGGTAATTAAGGTATTTTACACCGTAAGACACCGTTCAAAGTCCGAATTCCACCACCGCTTCTTCCATTTGAGTCCACCGGCGATGTCTCTTCCTTTCGTTTTGGGGAAAATGCCGATTGTGGCGACTGAAGCAAGAACAACATCACTGATTTGTTAGGTGGTGAGACACCCGTTCTAACTTTGGGGCAAATGCCGATTGTGGCTACTTCCACCACCGCTTTTTCCATTTGACTCCACCGGTAATTTCTAATGTTCAACGTCACTCAATTGGTGAGTTTCTTTTGTTTGCCATTTTAACTTTTGTGATTTCCATATCGCCCCTTTGGGTTAGGTGTATAACAAGGCATTTCTAATCTACGGTTGTTGCTTTGATTGTCATTAGGTTTTTGTTGTGCAATCTCTACTTCCGTTTGGGGTTCTGACATTTATATGTATTTCTACTGCTCATACATTCCTGTTCTGATTTCACTATTTGTTGGCTATGGTATGTTGCTTTGTACCTTTGCTTGCTGCATGCTCTTGATTTTGTTGTTTCTCATTTGTTGATTGCTTGAATGTTGTTCTTTTGTTTTATGGATTTTGTGTTCATTTGGTTTGAACATGCTCATGGTTAGATAGCTTGATCTGCAGATCAGTTAAAGTAAAATATAACACAAGCTTACTGAAAGAAGAAATCACCAATACATAGATGTAATCCAGTCATCTATGTTCATCCATACTTTTTTTGTATGAATCTACCTGTATAAATTATCAAAAACCCTTTTTTAACATCAAATAAATAATTGGTTTAAACATTTATTGATTTTTAGTATATATGTTTAGGCATTTACCTTCTGATAAGTATAGTATTGCATCTTATCACAAAGCCCTTCTAGAAGGTCAACCACTCTCAGCTCACTAACTCTGCATAATAGAAATTAGTAAACAAATCTTGATTCATTTGGTCACTGTAAATTTTATAGCTTTAAATCTTTTACTTGTACAAGCACAAACATGTATAACAACTATAACCACCAGACCAAATGAAGAAGCAAAGAAAAAGTTGATGTTAAACAGAAACCAACCATAGGATAAAAAAGTCGACACTCTCACATAGAACTGTTTGAGAAATGTAAACATCTTTTCTTCATGCAGGTACTAAAATAGTGTTTGTATGGATTTTATTTTTTCTTAATTTCTTTATTTTTTTTCTTTTTTATTTTTTTTCTTGTGCCATTTAGAGTTTATACTTGTGTAGTTTTGTTTTTGTTGTTTTTTTGCTGTTTGTAGCTATGCTTGCAGTCTTTTAATGTGCTTGCTGCTGAAGTTTTTTTTTTGTTTTATAATATCACAGGTGCTTGTACCTAATTTGGGATTGGGTGTTTTACCTGCTGCATGATGACTATACTCTACAGTTAAAGGTAGAGTTTGATGGTTTTTAGATTTGATTATTTTAGCTGTGGTTTTTTGATACTTTATGTTGTTAATCAGGTGTTGATCTGGCCTATGAATTGCAGTTGTGGGATGCATTTTTAAATAAAAAAATTTGGAAATCAGTTTTTTTTCTCAACTACAATGTCATGATATTTACATATCATTTAATTTGTCCTGATGATAAGGTATCTATTAATTCGTTGATTGTTTGGGCATTTAGTAAAACAAAAAGTAGACTCTCAATCTTAAATGGCTTATGGGTTTGGTTACTAACTAAATATGAAGATTATGCGTTAGATTTAGTGGTGGTAAGTGGACAGATGGGTTCCATGTCAAAATAGATTCCGGCCAAAACATATATATTTTAAATACCTATGAAACAACACTTTTTACTATCCTATCATTTCGATCTTAACTACCACCGACTGATTTGGGTTATTTGACCCTCACACCTAAGTTTTTAATTACAACTTAATTACTTACTTAATTCCCTTATAATAGTTATGATACTAATCATATCCTAAGTCTTAGGGGCAAGAGGCTACAGTGACCTTAAAACTAAAAGGCACATTAGATATAGTAAAACAATCAAATGAAAAAAAAAAGGAAAAGCATACTCTGAATTTTAATTAGTTTATGGGTTTGGTAGTGATTAACCTGGTCAATTGTTATTGTTTTCATGGGTAAATGATGTGATTATCAAACCTTTATAAGGCCAAATAAGTGTTGTATCACTTCATATTTGCGTATGATTAGGAGTAGCATGTCCTCATTGTTTGCAAGTGCAGGTTACTATGTCATTTATGTGATCTGTAGTTCATGTTTCACGTGTGTGGTCATGCTTTTGTGTTGTAAATCTGGCCGTTAGTATATTATATCTGTTGGGAGCTTGCTTTGTGCGTGTAATATGGGTCGCCTTTTTGCAGGTTCATGTAGCTATGACACTGACTTGTTATAGTGTATTAATTCTACATTGAGTTTATTAGATTGTTTCTTTTTTTCTGGTTGAAAAAATCATGTTTTGGTTAGTAACATTAGATGGTCTAATTACATGTGTTTAGTTACAAGAATAATCCTGGCTTCCTATAGGTAAGGCCGTATGAGTTTAGCCTACGGTGTAATCAAATAGTGTAGATGTCGCATGCCGAAATTGAACAAAAGGAAAGAGTTGTTTTCTTCCTCCAATAAACCTTAGATCTTCTTTGTAGTGATATTGCATTAGGTTGTAAACTTTGAATTTGTTACTATGAAAAATAAAAGACAGTTCCTGAGAATTCAGTTGCGACTTTAGGTGGTCAGTTGTATGTGCATGGTCAACAAAGCTTATGATCCATTCGTTCGTAGTGCTATTTACTTGATCGCAGACATTTTTGGAATACCCTTTTCGGCTATATGGTTCATCCGGGGAGAGCTCCATTTTTAATTAATTAGATTTCCCCGTCGACCAAGATGACGAAAACGACGCAAAAAATCCAGACCCGGAAAGGGGAGGGGCCAGTAGTGCTTAATCAACTCTCTTAAGTGGAAAACCTATCGAGGCCGATCGAGGGGATAAAGATTAAAACTAGATAGGCTTATCAAATGGATTGGAGGCGAAGTTTGGTTCAAGTCTTCTTTCTAAGAGTAGGCATGGAGAGCTTTTTGCAGGGAAACTTGCATATTCTACAGCAATCTATACAGCCACACCACTTAATTACATATTCACATCCAAACTCTACAAGAAACAGAGGACCAAAGAACAGTAAGGATGCATACCTTTGCATCCCTGGCCCATCTCTTGCGACTAAGGGTTGTTAACTACAATAAAAAGAGCACATGCATCACACCTGTTTTGCATCAAACCAGACTTTTGTAACAATACACGGCGCAACAGAAAAACAACAATAGCAATGCACCCGTCTTGCATCACAACTCACTTCTGTAGCACTATATTATGCAAGGGGAGCAGCCAAGTTGATGCTCATTTTGAAAAGTCCTATGAAATTGTTTTTCGAACCAATATTTAGTCAGTAGTTAAAATGAATTGTTGTATATATATAGTGTAATATTTTGAGATCTTCTACAACTACTACTGGTTATGTGGAAGACATAATGCCTACAAAAACTTTTGCACAAGACCGGTTGGAACAAAAGTTAGATCTATAGAGACGGTGTTTACAACCTTATAGCCGCGGCAGCGCGCGGCATCGACTCCTAGTTTATATAATACTAATTACCAACTTAGTTGTGCATTATGGTTTGTACCATATGCTTTGTAGATTATACCTTATTTGTTTTTTTTTTGTTTTTTTACTTTTAACCCTATAGTTTTCAACCTTTACATTTAACACTAACATCTTTTTTCATTTTCAATTTTAGTCCTATTTACTTTTATTCTTTTACAAGTTTTTCATTTTACGAGTTTACATTTTTTTTAGTTTAACGGTCGCATTGTGTTTTACGTTTCGGTCTAATTTATACATATTAACATGACATAACGCACATGCATAGTTTAACGTTTTTGCATATATTTTTCGTCGGTTTTTTTGTTTTATGAGCTTTTCTGGTGCAGGTGGTTGCTAGCAACGGTGTGACATTGATGCTATTTAGAACGGTTTTGCGCCTCCCACTGCAACGCGTGGGCTTGAATACTAGTTGTATCTAAGTTATGTTATATGTAAAGACCATAGTTTTTTTAGGCATTAAATTTTTCTTTTTTTGGTTTTGAACTGTTTTAGGTGATTTTGATATCATTAATAGTCTGTTAACAGATCAGTAAAAGACTACTTCTTTTACCTTACTGTTATTCTTATTTTTTTTCATAAGTTTTGGTTGAATATATTATTACTCTTATAACGTCTGTGATGTTTCTCTTATTGTAGCGATCTTGTTGATTTGTATAATTATATTCAGTTGTTTTGTAATAGTTTTTCCTGTGGTAGATGGTTTAATATTATCCATCAATTTTTTCCCATTTGCAAGCTAGATTTTGAATATTAGCACTATCACAGTTACAAAAGTCAATGGTACAATAAATATTGATAATCTTAATCTCATATTTGATCGTAAATTTTTGAGTAAATTAATATTTTAATTTATGTGGTTTGAACATTTTAACAATTTGCTTTGTATTTTATAACAATTCCAGCTTAATACATTAACACAGTTAAATTTTTTTGTTGGTTGTTAAAAAAATGACTAGAATGCTCTTGTACTGAATTGGTAATTTTAGAAACATCAGGGGTCAAAAGCGTAATTTACTCTTATATGTATTAAAAATGTTTTTTATTTTAAATTTTTAAATGTATTTTTAAATTGTTTTGTTTTATTAAATGTCTTTTTTTTAAACAAGTGGTTTTTAAACATATTTATTAAATCTTTAGATTTTTTAATGTATTTTCCAATAGTTCATCTTATTTAAAATACTTTTTTAATCCATCCGACTTATTAAACTTCTTTTTAATTTTAAATCTTTATGCTTACTTAAACGTATTTTTCTAAAGTTTTTGTTTTATTTAAAATGTTTAGCTTATTTTAAAAAAAAATTAACTGTTCGGTTTTTTTAAACACCCTTTTAACCTTTTTTCTAATTTTAATGTAGTTTTTTAAACCGTTCGGCTTATTTAATCGTATTTTTAAAATGATTTTAAAACCATTCGGCTTATTATACTTCTTTTTTTAAGTTGTTTGACTTTCAAATGACTTTTCAAAACCGTTTGGTTTATTTAAAACGTTTAAATAAATAGAACGGTTTCAAAATAAGCCAAACTGTTTTAAAAGGTCATTAAAAAGTTAACAATTTAAAAACAATTTTAATAAGTTAAACGGTATTTAAAGTCATTTTAAAACACGCTTAAATAAGCCGAATGGTTCAGAAAACTATGTTTATTTTAAGAAAAAGTTAAAAAATATGTTTAAGAAAATTGAATGGTTAAAAAAAGCTTTAAAATAAGCTAAACAATTTAAATAAAACAAATGCTAAAAAAGACATTTAAGTAAGCTTAAATGCTTAAAAATAACTTTAAGTAGTCGAGAGGATTAAAAAAGTTCGCTAAATATATGAACAGTTAAAAAATACATTAACATATTCGAAAGGTCAAAAAAAGACGTTTAAAAACCGAGTGTTAAAAAAGGACATTTAATAAAACCAAAATATTAAAAACAAAACGTTTAAAAGATCTAGAAAAATAAAAATAAAAACTTTTCTTTGATATATATATATATATATACACACACACACATATAAGAGTAACATATGCTTTTGGTCCCTGAGGTTTTTAAAATTACTCATTCAATCCAAGTGGTATTTTTACTAAAAACTAACACAAAAATCTAACTATGTTAGTTTATTGAACTGAAATGGTTATAAAACACAAACCACAAGGTTTTGATTTGTTAAAAGATTTTTTTGGACTCAAATGATTAAAATGCGAAACTACAGGAACCAAAATAGTAATTTACTCTTTATATTTTTATAATAACTTGTCTCGTATTTGTCGGATGCTTGTTTACTCATTACCTGTTGGATGTTGGGTACGCATGTGCGTATTGAGCACACACCATACTTGACCGATGATGAATAAGCAGGTATTTTATAGGTATGGCCCGTGCTAAACATTTTCACCTCTAGTCTATTGGGTGACACCGATTCTACCACCCAGTATGTCATTAGAGGCATGATGGTGCTGGGGTTTTGCCGTTTTGGTAGTGCCGATGGTGGTGACAACGTTGGCGTTAGTGAGTCGTGTGACGTCACTGTGACGGGAGTCGTAGCGGCAAAAGTAAGTTGTGTGACGTCATTGTGACTCATTTTGTTGAGTCTTTTCACAATTTTGAATTTTAGTGAATTCATTTTGATTGCAATTCGTTTATTAATAGAACATACTAAAAAGGAGTTTTTTCGCAAAATAGTATAGGTGAGAAAATTATTTATTAAAATGGTGTAATTAGAAAATTATTTATTAAAATAGTATAGTTTTAAAATTTTATTGATTATCTCTATTGTATTTATTGGCTACTTTACTAAAAACTTTCTTTAATGTTTTTTAAATTCTTATAAGGATGATATCTTTATATCTTTAATTTTTAAAAATGTTTAGCAAATAGAACTTTTTCTAGTTTTCTATAATTTGTTTTTAAAATGTTAAAAAATATTTTTTAAATTGTTTAATCATTATATATGTGCAACGTAGGTTGTGTAGAAAGTACTTTTTCAATATTATTTGAATTTTGTTTCTTAACTACATTTATAAACACACAAATTAACAAAAACTTATTTTTACTCAATGCTAGACAATAGTTTTCCCACCTGAGTAACCCACTCTTCCACCCATTTTTTAGTTTTTAGATGGAGGTGAATTTCATTTGTTTATTGTTCAAATTTTATTCAAATACAAACATACTCACATGTCTTATTTTTTAAAATTACTTTAATATATTTTTATAGGTTCTGTGACATGGACGCTGACCCGGGAGCAGATTCCCCACCTGCGGGGGAGGGGGCAGAGCCTTCCCTGGCTATACCTGCTATTGCTGCTAGTTCCCCTACCACAGGGTAGAGCGGCAAGGAGCCTAAAGAAAGCATTGATTATTTATATTCATTTTTATACTTATTTTGTTTTCAATATATAACTTTTAAAACATAATGTTCTTGTATGCTTCGAATATACCGTTATGACATGGTATTTATTTGTACGTTCCGTTACAAGTTTTATTGAAAACAAACTTTATATAAAACCAAGTCGGGTGGAATATGATTTTTTAATATCTTTAAAATACACTTTCTTATTTTTAATGCTTATCTAAAACGACAATTTTTTGTTTTTTAGTTTCCGGGTAAACAGTGCGACACACTCTTTTATATATATGTTTTCTAACTACACTATTTTGATAAATAATTTTCTCAACTACACCAGTTTAGAAAAAACGGTACTAAAAAGTAAAAACATAATTGAAATTTCAACTCCCAAAAATCAACCAAACACTTTTCTTTTCATTTTTAACAATTTTTCTGAACCAAACTCTGTTTGGATTTTGGAAATAGAATTTAGATAAACTCCATACAGCATCCTTTGAATACATGCTTCAAATGCATTATAATTTATAAATAATTATGTTCTATGAAAATCCACAAATCATACATTTGAAGACATATATGAAATCACCAATAATTACACTATCTCCTTTCCTTATGGGTAAACTAAATATATTTCAGAAAGTAAATACAAATATACAATACAGAACTATAACACTGGTGGATGCTACTCTGAATCATCATCACCTCCAAATATTGAAAACTTACAATAGAGAAGAAAGATCACCAAAAAAAGAACAAGCGCGACGCCGAAAGGGGACCCGCTGGCCTGGTGGATAGAGTTCGGTTCGCCTGCGGCGAACACATTGGAGACGAAAGGTCTAGAATCCGAGGAGAGGTATAGGATGACTAATAGAAGAATGATGGGGAGGAGTAACAAACCTACGGGATTGAGAAGTTCTGCTATGAACTCCTTCAAGGACTCGCCGCCGTCGCCGAGAAGCGTAGGGATTCCAATCACCACCACGACGACGGTGGCGACGAACAGTATCCCGTAGGGTGGTCCTACTCTTCTTTCATCTACCATTGTGGTTTTTGTGCGTGTGATTTGATGTGATTGTGGAGATGTGAATGGGAGTGTATAAATGGTTGTGTTGTCAAAAAGAACGCGTTTTGTGAGAAAATAATCACCAATATATGAAAACATATTTTAAAAACTAATGGTTGTTATTGATATTATATGCTTGTTCTCCAAGTTAAAGTCAAGGTTTCTACATCGTGTTGTACACCGACAACATGACAGATGAGTAGATTTTGGATATATTGAGAGTTGTTGGTTTCAGTCTTTTAATGTTTTAGATGTCTGAATAGTTCAGCACTTAATGGTTCAGAGTGTTTGTTTTGTGAGCAGTTTCTGAATGGTTAAGCATTTTTGCCTCTGTATGTTTAAGGATTATATTGAGTTTGAATGGTTAAGAGATTTTATCTGAATTGATTAGACAATTGCCTCTAAATAATGTGATAATTAAATGTGCTATTCATATTAGAAACTTATATATGGCAGTGTTGGAACGTATGCACAAGATGATAATCACTAGGACTATCTTTAGTGAACCCGTTTATTACAAGGGTTGAATAAATAAAATATTAAATATAAAAAATTTTATTAATTAAGAATAATATTTTAAGATAATATATGATTAAAATTACATATGCGCAAGAATTATAAGTAATAGAATAATAATATTAATTTTTTAAACTTTTTTGTGTATTTAAAAAAAATAAATTAAATATTTTGTTTCAAAACAAACCATTTAAAAAAAAAAATCCTTTTTAAAAACTTCTTTACTATAACTCCCAATTTTAATTATTTTTTTGTTTATAAAAAATCTATTTTTTTAAAAACTAATTTTAAAGTATTTCGTATTTTTAAAAAAAGTTTGATCTTTTAGAAAACTTTTTTTTGTAAAAGTTTGTTTCTATAGAAATAAAATTAAAAAAAGATCTATTTTTTAATTTATTAAAAAATTATTATTGATCTAAAAAAATAAATAATTTTATTAGTAATTAATATAGTTATTTAATAGGAGAGAGAAGCAAGAAAATTTTAAGAAGAATTAATGTGGTGTTAGACACGTGACACTCTTAGTTACCCTTTTATTAGATTAGGAAGATGTAGGTGATGCGGTGTAATCGACACTAGATTGGGTTAAGATCCTTAGATACAAACTTAAATAAAACAAGTTAATTAACTTTAAACTTAACTAGGATTGGATCCCCGCGTGTTGCCGCGGGGATCTTTTTGTTGTATCGTGAAAACCATATTAGTAAAAAAGAGTAAGAAATCATCAACATGTTTTTTTATATATCGAAATGTCATAACTGTTTTAAACACAAAAGTAAATCGATGTCATACAACAACTAACGATTATACAAAAAGATAGTTTGGTTAGATATATACATAAATTACATGATAGACTCATAGACCAACCAACTGTTGCAAAAAGTAAATATGTATCAACTTTCTTAAAGTAAATAGTAGTTTATTTAAATTTATGATTAAATTCCAAAAAGGACATTTAGAGAACGTTATTTAAGCAAACCTATTAAAAATTTTAAGTTATTTTAGTAGTGTATTATAAATTTTAATTTTAAAGATAGTTTACTATCATGAAGGTGAATGTTATTGTATATGCACATACTGTGAGTAAACTGTATGCATGTTTATTTATAAGTTATTAAGGTTACGTGGTTAAATTAAAAAGTTCTAAACGTTTTCTGGAGAAACTGACATAGTGTAAATATATGTACAAGAATAACAATTAAAAAATTAGAAATTTATGGATCTCAAATTTTAGTTAAACTATTTGTATTTTATTTTATATTTTATTAACTGTAAATCAAAATAACAATAATAGACAATATAGATTAAATAAGCTGGATATCCCCTGCAACTTCAAAGCTCACTTTTCAAAATTATTATTTTCTAATTTAGATTTTTTTAGAGGCCGTTTGGTTCGCAGAATGTTTTGCAAAGGAATTGGAATCGGAATCATGTTAAAATTGATAGCGTGTTTGGTTGGTCAATTTTGAGTGAAATTGAAATGTTAATTTTGAACATTCCATTGGATTGTTAAACATTCCATTGGTAAGTGGATGGAATGTGAATTCCAATGAATAAGGGAAAATTTTTCAATTACAATTCCATCCATTGACCAACCAAACATGATTTTGAATAGAAAATTTTCTAATTCCAATTTCAATTCCTGATAATTCCGTAAACCAAATGGTGCCTTATTATTTCGTAATTGAATAAGAGATTTCTTGTCCCCTTCCCCACTTTTCTTGTTTGCATATTCCCTTAATAAAAAAAGAAAAAGTCGTCATTCACTTCAATCCCCTTACCACCACTACACAGGAAATCTGAACGGAGTCTCACGCGAAACGCTATCTAGTCGTTCTCTTTCTATCTCGCTACTGTAGTACTGTGGTGGATCGAAGGTCTAATGGCGAGCATTTGGGTCTAGATCGAACGGTGATGACACACAACGATCTTGTTGTCTTTCCTTTCCCTGTGGTTAAGTTGCATGTGAATTTTCCGATCAACAGGATGGCAAGAGGCGGTGACTCGTGAAGAACGGCATTACGGTTGAGTGGGGCGCCCTACCACCTTCCTTCCATTGGAAAACCTGACTGACAAACCCATCTGATAAAAGTTGAAGGGGGCCCTTTTTGCAATTTATCAATGATCAGTGATCTATTTATGATAACCTAAAACTATTTTGTACATACCGACATGTGAAATTAATAATATATATAATTTGGTTAGTTAATTGGGCTAATAAGATCCCCCCAAGAAGATGTTATTGGATTTTTTAAATGTTTATTAATATAGTGGTATCCTCTACGACATATAATTAATAATAAGGTTATAATTTTCTTATAAATTTGTAAACGAACACCTAGTTTCTAAACAACAAAAAAGAATTGAGCTCTCGAAAATTTAGGCACTATGTGGTAGCCCACTCAACACACCCTTAGCGTCGGATATGACTGACAACATATTAGGTCATAAGAAATGTTATAACGAGTTCGACACTCATTGATTATGAATGTTAGTATAACTTCAAAGTTATGTTTTCTTTAATGAAAGTAATTTCATGATCACTTTTATAAAGCTTTTACTTGAGAGAAAAAAAAAACAGTAAAAATCCGGTGGTTAAAGATGGAAACATTGGTTGGTAATGGAATATTGTGTTATGATCTATCGGGTTGATCTCTACTTAATCAAAAGCTATAATTATACAAAATGAACTTCAAAAGTTCTTATGTAATTCAACCGACTTTTATAAATTAAAAATGTGTTTAGTGGATCAAAACAAAGAAGACATAACTTTCTATATATAGAATTATGTTTAAAGAAGAGTTTTGTATTCTAGGTTTTTTGAGTTAGGTTCCGGTATTGCATCTGGTTTATATAATGTTAGTCTTTAATGTTTTGTTAAGAAGTTTATTTCTTTGTGCCTTTAAATCTGAAAGGAGTTATGACATTTGAGTTGAGTTACTAATAAGGTATATTAGGAGCAATGCAGTGTAGAGAGATAATAGCAGTTTAGAAAGGGAGTTGATGTCTATAAAAAGAATAGCTTGAGAGTGAGATCAGAGTAGGATATGTTAGAATTATATCGAAGCCATACCCAGGTCATACCCGAACTCACCTCCCATCACCCCTTGAAAATAGGGCTTCCAAGCCCTGGTTAAGGACTTTAGTCTAGCTTTCCTTTTTACTTGCTTCCCATTCATCCATATCCTCCTGGAAGGATAGAATGGTAGGGGAGGTGAGAATCACTGGTAAGGGTTGGCCCAGAGCTTTATAGTTGATCCGTTGGGTAGGAATAAGAGTAATTAATGGCTTTCAAAATGAGACAGATAGCCATTCTTCCTGGGTAATGCGCCCAAGAAATTGTGCACGTGTCACTGTTCTGGACTTCTGGTCGTTGGGAACGGTCATTATGTAACCTGTGCAGAAGCTGAATGAGATGTATCACAATACCCTGTTAACTAATATTACCATTTCTCCAGCATATACAATATACAATTATTTTAGAGATTTAGATAATTATATTTATGCATTCTAAGTATAAATATTAAAAGATTTTGGGTGATGCCTTAAATAAACGAGCTAGAGATGACTATCTTTAAACAATAAAAGTGTAAGAACTAAGGGATTCATGTCATAACTTAGTCATGTATTAAAAAGATGGGAGGTCTAATCAAAAGAGGGGAATGAATTACATTAAGGTCCCCACGTGCCTATCACATGCGTCTAACTTAACCAAACTAATTATCAATCGTTAGTATACAGAATAATCACTCAAATGTGGTTTGGTGATAGGTACTGAGATTAGTCAAAAGAGACTAAAGGGTTCGATCCTCATCCCAAGTAAACACATTGAGTGATCAGCCCATCACAATAATTAAAATATGTCATTTAGAATCCGAGCTTAATATTATCATCGTTAACGAGTCTAAAAGTACAAAATAAAACGATCAAACATGAAAACCGGCGAATAACAAAAAAAACCGTCGTCTAAATCACCACCGGCCCAACACCACCAACACACTCAAAAACAAACCCTTTACAAAACCCTAAACACCCAAATCTCATCAAATCTTCAAATCAATTCATCTTCTCCGATCAAAATCCCCCACTTTCACCAACTCCATCACTTCCCCCATCAAAAACCCTAACAAACCCCTCATTCCCCTCACATCAATGGCCCCAAATCTCGAGTGTCGTATGTACGAAGCTAAATTTCCCGATGTCGACATGGCGGTCATGATTCAAGTCAAAAGCATCGGCGAGATGTGCGCATACGTGTCATTACTCGAGTACAACAACATCGAGGGGATGATTTTGTTGTCGGAGCTGTCACGACGTCGTATTCGGAGTATCAATAGCTTGATTAAGGTGGGGCGTACGGAGCCCGTGATGGTTCTTCATGTGGATGAGGAGAAAGGGTATGTTAATCTTAGTAAGAGGAGGGTTTCGGAAGAGGATATTCAGATATGTGAAGATAGGTATAATAAGAGTAAGCTTGTTCACTCGATTATGAGGCATGTGGCTGAAACTATGCAGATTGATCTTGAGGTAACGATGGGTTTCGTACACTTGCGTAGATAGTAAGCAAATTGTCAACATTTTGTGTGATTGAATGTTTTAATGTGGAATGATGCATTCCTTTGATTCGTCTGTTTAGGGCTGTTGTAATCATTCTGATGTTGGTTTTTACTTCTAGACAGACTAACTGTGTGAATTGATGTTTCGATTTTGTTTATAAAGTTAAGGGGTTGGGGGCTTGAGACATGCAGGGTACTTGGGAACTGGAGACACTAGCAGTTTTAGGTTGTTGTTACTTACATTCTAAGACCTGAGTAAATTTAAGCAAACATATGAGAATACGAATGGAGTTGGAATTGCTAGATCAAATCGTTAATGTTCTGTTATGTTAACTTCTTCATAGTTAGCCTGATGAAAGAAATTAGCAGTGGAAAGATTCTTTTTTGGATGCGGGTGCCAATAAAAATCTGATATTTTTTTGTTTTACTTGCATCATATTGTCATCAATAAGGTATTATATTGTCACTGCCATCGAATCAAACACCATGATCTAATAATCAAGCATTCTGATTAGTTGATAATTTTACTATTAGTTGGGAATTTTTTATTCTTTTGAAGACAATTATAAGTCAGAAACCCTATAGTTATGTAGAAGCATGGTTCCTTAGCGATTTTGGCTTCAATACTAGAGGTTTGTTACACACACACAAGGACACACTAGGTTTTCTCCATTTAGAGTGTACTAATAAGATGGACTCCTCAAGTCTAGCAATTAAAGAAGATTCATCACTCTATAATGAATGGTAATTCAAACTGGAAGGATTTAGCTATGAAGGGGCTCAACTATTGCAATTATTAGGTGTATGATTGAGTTTTGCCCATATTCTTTTGTCATGTTGAATAACAAATTTACGGTAACTGTACACACGATGAAGCCGTAAATTGCATTGCAGGTACTTTATAAATTATCATTATGTTTTAAGCGTGTTTTGAAGGTGTTTCCTGCAAAAATAGAAGTGTCATCTGCGCCTGTTTTTCGTGAACTGTTTTGATATATGAGAGCTACAACTGTGCTTGAATTTGGTATATGCGTACTCATATAAGCTGATTTGTTTTGTTATCTCTACACTGACAGGATTTATACATTCATGTTGGTTGGCCTTTATACCGGAAGTATGGTCATGCATTTGAGGTGTGCTGAAACAAAACTGCTGAATCCTGAAGGAATTTTTTGTGCCTTTTAATAATTACTATACATATCATTCTTCTGCTAATTGCTTTCAGGCATTTAAGTTAATTGTGAACGACCCTGATTCCATTCTTAATTCACTTACACGCGAAGTTAAAGAAACTGGTCCAGATGGAGTGGAGGTAGCTTTGCATGCTTTTATAATCTAAATCTTTTTTTAATGGCTGTTTACACATGTCAATAAACACCACATATATTCTTCTCATTATTAGGTTACAAAAGTTGTTCCTGCTTTGACCGAGGAAGTCAAAGATGTATTAGTAAAGAACATTAGAAGAAGGATGACTCCACAGCCTTTAAAGATCCGGGCAGATATTGAGATGAAATGTTTTCAGTTTGATGGAGTTCTTCACATTAAGGTATTTTGTTTAAGCATTTATTTTATAAGCAAGTTATGAATTATGATGGTATAAACCACACACAGGTGCTAGTGATATTTCAAATTTATTTTTTTAGGAGGCAATGCGGAAGGCAGAAGCTGCTGGAAACCAGGATTGTCCTGTTAAAATCAAGCTGGTTGCTCCTCCATCTTATGTTCTTATTACTCAAACTCTTGATAAGGTAATCCAAATGTGCAGTTGGACTTATTAACTAATTAATTATTTAATTGTTAAGTAGTAGTTGTGAAGTTGATATTCTTTTAAATATAAGAACTGTTTCTTATGTTGTTATTTTTTGTTCTTATTTATGTGGTAGTATAATGTTCTTTAGCACTGTATTAGCATCCTATGTTTGCCACTTGACTTAATTAAGTGCCTGTTTCTTCTAAGCTATAGAATTCATAGTGAAAAGTCTTATCTTTAATCAACATGAGTTTCTAAATGAGATTTAATTTATCAACTGAGGCTATATTTTATGCTTAGGTGTTTAGCTTTTAGGCCCAAGCTGAACCATGTACATTCCTAGGTGGTTAGGTGGTATATGGGAATCTGATATGAATACGTAACAACAGGCGTATCCTACTATTGAACCTACATTACAACGAAGGCCTTTAAATTGATAAATGCATTTTCAGGTCAAAACAGAAGACTTACTAAGCAATAAGAAGAGAATATCTAATGGGATACTCTTACATATTGAAATCTATCTAAGGGGAAAACAGAATCTTCTGATGTTCAAAAGTCAAATGTCGAATCATACATTCATACCATGACTTATAATCATATTAATTCATTTTCATCATCAATTTTTTGCGTCAATAGACATGAGGTGTGCCTAGATATTGACATGCTACATCTACATGTGAATGTGCAAATTCCTATTTCTAATTTTAGGCAAACATTAAATTGCGTATGCTTCTGGTGGAGGGTGACTGGTGAAATTAAACCTATTACTAATCTATTTTGTGGGATTAGATGGGTGTGTGTAATTGTGGTTCTATAAAAAGACCAGTCTATTGCCTGGATTTTCCGATTTTATATTATGGAAACAATGTAGTTGGATTTTAACTTTTGATTCTGCTACAAGTGTTGTCTCTACAATCTGTAAATGTAGTAAATGCAGTGCCATGCATAGTACTATATTACTATTATTTTTTGCAATAACCCTGTAGTAGAGTGGATTTTCAAAGCAAACAGTGGTCTGTAATCTGTATCATTTATCCACTATCAATCTAAACAGCTTCTTTCTTTTAATTAATTTTTTTTCAAAAATGCATAGGTCTGTTAAAACGAATGGTTTTGTAGAAGTGTATTGTCTATAGTTCTGTATATTCTTT